>CM062814.1:355946232-356546232 GCA_031772625.1 Pinus tabuliformis | reverse complement strand
TGTTTAAATTAAAAAAATTAATAAAAATTATCATATATTAAAACTATATACAAGTTAATTTGTACATATATGTACATACCTTCGTACCTCCATTGACGAGTTAGTCTGATAACTTACTACAATGTCGCATCATTGAACAACTTGTTTAGTTAAAACAAGTATATTTGTAGAGTGGCCCATTTGATATCTTCCAAATGCTCATTTTATACACGCCCGCGCACCATCATGTTCTCCTTTTTGATGACCAGTCTCAAAGAAATTTCAACGATGTTTAATGTGGGTTTTCTTATGAAGTCGACACAACCAAAAGAATGATCGTGAAGATTTGAATTGACCTGCACATCCATCTGACCATATCCAATGTTAATTGAATTTTATTCCATGATCTTTCAATGAGTCATAAATAGTATCAAAATAATATTATACAAAATGTGTATCATGTGTATGATCATCACTGATATAAAAGAGATATTCTTTGATAATATGTTGATTCTCATTAGTTCTTTCCATATCATAAAATTTTTGTTTAGCATGTATATATTGAATATGGAAAAGCATAAAGACTTTGTTGGAATGATAATATTCACTATGTATTTCATTTTTTGCAACAAATGTGTAATTCTCTGCAAAATCGACTATTGACAAAATGGTCCCTGGTAGAAACATTTCACGGATTTTTTGAATTGGAGGTCCTACCATCGAGCTTTATGTGAATGCCTGGTGTACTTAAAATTTTTTGTCTCAAATTTCTTCAAAAAATCTATCACAGGAATTTATTCTTCTTGTAATTCAATCCTTTTAGCACTTGTATTATTATTTGAACTAATCGATGTGGATATTTTCATATCTCTTCCATTTCACTTTTAGGATAGATAATTATTGATCATTTATATCAATAGAATATTCGTTGTGAAATAAAGTCGATATTCCACAATCATCACATTTTTTTATCACCAACACATTTCTTTTGCTAAAATAAGTCGTGATTTCGCTTTCGCATAGAATTTTGGATATGAAACTATGGATAGTTTAAGGAGGAGGTGAATTTTTCCAATTTTTTTTACCAAAAAAGGATGGTGTCATAGTATAATTGAAATTCGACATGATAACGACAACAACGAGTGTCACGTAAAGTGATAGGTTTAAGATACCATGGTTTTTGTTGCACAAGAGTACTGATTGAGACATTAATTCCACAATTCTTTTCTATAAACTTATTGAACAACTCTATCTGAGTGATGTCCAAGATATGTTTTTCATGTTCTTCATACTGATTTCATGCAATTCTTTGCCACATCACATCCCTTGCTTTTGGTGAAACACATGCATTTTTCATACAATATTCATATATTATTTTTTAACATCTTCTCCAAGTCTATATATGTATGGTTTCCTATAAATAACTATCCAACAAGCAAGCTCATCATTTACATCTATTTGCAATAGAAATTTCCTATGTTTGTGCAATGTTTTTTGCAAGGTCCCTAATATTGTTTCCATAGATTTTACCAAACGATTTTATTTAGTACTTGATGAAACCACTACCATTTATATTGCTCTACATCCATTTATATTACTTGTCTTTCTAGATCTTCCAATTTATTTTAAAGCGCTATTTACATTTTGAATCACATTTTCATTCACCTTTTTATCTTTCATTGATTTTTGAACACCCAAAAGAGTTGTAGCATATTTTAATTTCTTTGATGTTAAGAGACATCTCAACATTTGAGTTTGGAATTTCACACTTTCATCTTTAAAGAACTTCTTAATAATGACCTTAACATGATACCATACAATATGGTCAGCTTTTTTATCTCCATATATGTCAATTTCAACATTTTCTATTATCTCATCATCGATATTGATTTCATCTATACATATGAAAATTAAATGTAAATGGGTATAAATACTCATTAAATAATAAAATTAAAAAATAGAGTTTGAATGAAATTGAAATTAATAAATATGTATAACTTCAATAATACACATGACATATATATATATATATATATATATATATATATATATATATATATATATATATATATATATATATCTATATCTATATCTATATCTATATCTATATCTATATCTATATCTATATCTATATCTATATCTATATCTATATCTATATCTATATATATATATATATATATATATACATATATATATATACGTTATGGTGATTCAACTTCTTCATTTGAATCTCTTTCAACATTTTCAATCTCATCATCAATGTTATAAGGAATATCTCTCTCTATTTACATTGCAAAATATTTTCCAAATTAGTTCATCAAATAAAAATTGAATTTCAAAATACACTAGTTAAATTCTAAATATCATTTATAATATTTTCATTTACATACCAACTTCAACTTCTAGTTGAGATTGGTTTTCCCTTTGAATATTTGCACGCTCTTCTTTCTTTCTTTTGTAATAGTCTCTCCCATATTCTCTACAGTCTTCAATGTCTATTGTTCGATAGTATTTTCTCTTTCAGTTTATTTGATTTCCCGTGATAATTCAATCTATATAGATTTTTAAAATCCAACCCAAAAAATTTAATCTCAAAAAATCCTGCAAAAAAAATTCACATTCAAAATTTAGACCAAAAAGCTTACTCTAAAAATTCAGCACAGAACAATTATTTAAAAAAAAATCACTTTAAAAATTCAGCTTTAAAAATTCACATTACAAATTAAGCTAAAAAATCTCAAATTAAAAATTCAGCCCGAAAGAATTACATTTAAAATTAAGCTAAAAATATCACTTAAAAATTCAACCCAAAAAACAAACTTTAAAAATTAAGCTAAAAAACCCTAGTTAAAAAATGTAGTTTAACAGACTTACCTTAAGAATTAAGGCCAAAAAATTTCGTCCAAAACGTTCACCCCAAAAAGGTTCCTCCAAAGTGTTCGACCCAAAAAAATGATTTACCTTAAAACTTTACTTCAAATGAGGAAAGTGTGCGGAAATGATGTTTGGGCTCCACATATTTATATTGTTTCATGTGCAATGTTTTTTTGGAGTGTCAGAGAGTTTCTTTTTTGTGGCCAGTTAAAAATAGTAGCGCATTCTCGGCCGAACTTTCAAAATTAATTCAGCTGAACTTTTAAAATAATTTGGGACAATTATTTTTCCATTTATTTTAACAGGTGTCAACGACAAACACAAGTTCAACTAAATGTAATTTTAATTCGACCGAACTATTTTAACCTGCAACTCTGCAACAATTCGGCTCTAGTCAGGTTTTCCGCATTTCAAAATTCTTGAACTCCATCAAATATGACGAATCTGTTGTTGGAACAAAAACTAAAATTTGCAGAATTGAATCTACTTTCAGTAGATATAAATTTTATGGAATTTCATTGAAACTTGCTAATTTTAATTAATTTTCTAAAAAATTGTGTGCAAATTTTTTTTGAAGTTCATTATAATTTAGTGAAATAAAAAATCTATATCATCCACGATACACTATAAAAAATATGAAAAATTTATGGTTGATTACATTGGTATGTCTTCTGTAATGGGTAGTTTTTATATTTTTAGTTTATAGCTAATATTTTGAAAAATTGGACAGTTAGCTAAACATCTTCAAACACTATAGTTTTCTCAGATTCGTTCAATTCAAAAAAAATTAGTAATTACGATGTGCACCACTTGGTTTTGTAAATATAATGATATCGAAGTAGAGTTTGTCTTCATTTCTTCAACAGATTTTGTTTTTCAAAAATGCCAAGTTAACAAAGAATACACTAGTGCTCAAAAACATGGCATGTTATGAATCCCTTGATTTTTAAAGAACGTAGTCAAACAATTTCTATGTTGAAATATCAAATGTGAACAAAAAAAATCCAAAAAAAATAGTAATAGAAAGCTAGTAAAATTTATGACAAGTTTCCTTTTTATTGTAAAATGAAACTCTAAAGATAAAAGAATCTTTGGCTACTCAAAGATGAAGAACTTCTCAAAATGATATTTTTTCTCAAAAAAGGGCAAAAAGTGTAACCCAACCTTAGATTTTCACCCAAAATAAAAAAGCTTCCTTTCCATCTCGATAATGGATTTCTGGTAATCCTCCTACTTGTTAGCAAATGTTGCAAAAATCCGAGCAATTCTCTACCCAACATCCCCAACCGCCTACGCCTCCTCAGCACTATAGATTTGAGGTCTGCCACCCTCATATAAAACATAATCCTTTGTGTGATGATCATTGCCATAAATCCAACACTGAAATGGTTCTGATCCACTACCTTTATTTTGTTGCCCTCCAAGCTCAGATCCATGTCCCTTCTCAGCTGCACTAACCTTCTTCTAAGGGGCCAGTTTTTCTTTCTCACATGCATATTGAGGTATTTTTTGCTCTAGAGGTCATTTTTCTTTAGTCTTGTTATTTCCTTTACAGTCACACTTAGGATCAGTCTCCCTCTTCTATTGCTCATAACAATGCTTCAACTTCCTCATGACTTCCCCCAGTGACCAAGGCTCATCAAACTCAATCCTATCCTTGATTTCTAATCGAAGTCCACTAATGAACCTTTGAACCTTCGTCTTCTCATCATTGACATAAGGAAAATACCTCAACAATTGTAGAAACGTACTAATATACTATTAATGTAATGTAGACCCCATCTTTAATTCGTATAACTACTTAGCCTTAGCATTATAGTATCTCTCTCACAAGTACTTATTTTTGAAGATTCTTTTGAACTCATGCCAACTCAACTCCTCTATCTTGATGCCTTTGATACTCTTCACATGTTCCCACCAATTGTCTGCTTTCCCTTTGAGACTAAAAATAGATATCCTAACCTTCATGTTGTCGATATCATCATGCAACATGGAGAACTTCTTCATCCCAATCGACCATGATTTTGCATATTCTATTTTCTTCAACTCTCCATCAAATGTAAGAGGCTTGTATTTCTTGAAATGAATTTGGAAAGTACCCCCTTTCACCCATTTTGTAAGGATGATAGTGATGATGACCATGATCTCTATTTGGTCCAGAACTAGAATAAAACCCATAATCACTGCCTCTCATGTCAGGTGTATCCATCCATCTTCGACCTCTAAATATGTCATCATTGTCTGACCTATGCCTTCCATCAAACTTTCTACCATATGCCCCATTAGTCATTTCTTCCTATCCATAATTGAACCTTGGCTTTCCATGTCTCTACAGATATGATAACCTTTGAAGGATCACTGCATGGTCCTCAAATTGATTTTCCTAAGACCTGGAAAAACTTTCTTATCAGTGAATTGTCTTGTCATTATTTTCCTTGCAACATCTGATTTATGCCTTTAGACTTCTTAAGGTATCTTCTATGTTAGGCGAATACTCTTCTGCATGTAGCTCAACTGATCTATAAAGAGATTCATGTGAATTGTAATCCACCATTATGCTTGTCATATCTAATCTTCCTCTTGCGACAAATGTACCATGTCATATAAATTAAATATAAACATAACCAACATACCTTAGTGAAGTTTAGAGGAGGCTATCTCATCTACGTAAATCAGTCCATATTAGCACGATATAAATGTATATACATATAATGACACCATCATATAAACATATACACATCATGCAATATAACATTGTCTAGATATATGAAAACCATAGCTACTGAAATGCATGTATACAACTCACATCCATGCATTAAAATCACATCCTGCCTATCCAGTCTAATTGTTGAACCTCAATGCTTTGATACTAATGTATAACACACCAACCCACATTTTACCTAGTTTTACAAGCCCTCCAAGCAAATGTTAAATTACTTGCCACTATGACATGACATGACCTCCTAGTTATAGTTGAAGAAGTTGGGCCTACAACTGCAACCTACTCACCTTCCTTAGGAACCACAAATCGCTCAGAGGCTAAACAACCACCCCAATTGACCAATCCCTCAGTTAGAAGCCTTTTTCTATATCTTACATCTATAATCACATTCTTGACACTTTCGACATTCAGTTTTGAGCCTACAACCACACTCACAAGCCTTGCTTCATTAGCTTATAACCCTCGATCGTCTATTATGTGCCCACGGTTCGAAGATCTAGGCCACATTTCTAGGCAACCCTCTAGATCATTGCCCAAAACTTTCTATAACTTTCCAAAATCACATTTAACATGATGAGAAAGCTAAACATTGAAACCTAAATAAAAAACTTGACCTAGACTACCAATAACAAACTACACATTTCATCAAACACATGGTAAACTGTTATGAAACCAGCTCACAAAAAGATAGAAAAGAGAGATCCACGCCTTAGAATTCAGCCTCTTCGAGGGGGCAACCTCCTTTACATTACATAAATGAACAATTCTTGGATGATACAAATGACAAAACCTCCTTTCTATATATAGGAGTCTAAGGAGTCACAATATAATCCAGCCGACCTAACAATAATAATATAAAGCCACAAAAATAACAATAGAGGGATTCTATGGGGCACAGAAATAACAATATGGGGGTAATAGGGGCACAACAATATAAATAAGGGGTATAACTACAATAGTAATGGGGTAATCACTAGTATTATAGGGACCCAACATGCCCCTCTCCTTCAAAAAAGTGTTGTCCTCAACGCTTGAGTAGTTCTGGATACTTCTGCATAAAATTCTCATCCTCCCATGTGGAATCTTCAGCGGATAAGTTCTTCCACTTGATAAGATACTCTGAAATTGATCGATTTCGTAGCTGTCGAGTTCTTGTTTCTGTGACTGCTTCCGGTTCCAATATAATTTTTCCTTCCTCGTCAAGTTCTGGCAATATTGTTTGAATTGGGAGCTTGTCACCTATAACCTTCTTTAAACATGAAACATGGAAAACTGGGTGCAATCGAGAAGCTGCAGGAAGCTCCAATTTGTATGCCATAGTACCAATCTTTTGCAACACCTTGTACGGACCATAATACTTTGGTGATAATTTATTATCCTTCTTAGCTTGCTTTAGGGACATTTGCTTATATGGTTGTAGCCGTAGGAATACCCAATCACCTACATCAAAACTTCTTTCACTGCGATGTTGATCTGCCTGTTGTTTCATTCTATTTTGTGCCAACACGAGGTTATCCTTTAAGAGTTGGAGGACTTGTTGTTGATGTTCGATGTGATGTTCCACTGCCTGAACCTTAGAATTTTCTCTTAAATATGATGTGATGGATGGTGGTTGATACCCATAAAGTGCCATAAATGGGGTCATTTTTGTTGCTGTATGGAAGGAAGTGTTATACCACCATTCAGCCAGAGGCAACCATTTGACCCATTGTGTCTGTTTATCAGATACAAAGCAACGAAGATATCCTTCCAAACATTTGTTTACTATCTCAGTTTGCCCATCAGATTGAGGATGATAAGATGAGCTATGAGCTAACTGAGTACCAAGACAAGAAAATAATTCTGTCCAAAAATTTCCAGTGAAAATGGGATCTCTGTCACTTACAATAATCTTTGGGTTTCCATGTAGCTTTTGAATTGTTTCCATAAATGCAGTAGAAACTGTACTGGCTTTAAATGGATGTGATAATGCACAAAAGTGTGCATACTTGGTAAGTCTGTCAACTACCACCATGATGACACTCTTTCCCTCAGACTTGGGTAAACCTGTGATAAAATCCATTGAAACCTCCTCCCAACGTTGGCTTGGAATGGATAAAGGTTGTAATAGACCCGGTGTCTTAATTGTTTCAACTTTATTTTGTTGGCAAACCAAACATTCCGCCACAAACTTTTGAATATCTGATTTAAGGCCATCCCAAAAAAATTCCTTCTTAACCCTGTGGTAAGTTTTTAAAAATCCTGAGTGCCCTCCTAAGGGAGAAGTGTGCAATTCCATAAGAATCTTTTGTTTTAGCTGGGAATTCTTACAGAGGTATAAGCGATCTTTGTACCATAACGAATCATTTTGCCAGCTAAATGTATCAGAAGTACTGGAATCTTGTTGTAGCTTTCGAATAAGTGCCCACACTTCTTCGTCATTCTTCCATTCCTCCCTTGCTTCGTTTATCCAATCTGGTTGGATAATAGAAATGGCACACAACAATGCTTCCACATCCTCATCCTTTCTTGAGAGTGCATCTGCCACCACATTTTGCTTCCCTTTTTTGTAGATGATTTCAAAGTCATAACCCAACATCTTTGTGACCCACTTTTGTTGCTCTTCAGAGGATAATCTTTGTTCTAAAAAGTATTTAAGGCTATCATGATCCGTTTTTACCTTGAAGTGTCTTCCCATTAGGTAGGGTCGCCATTTCTTAAGTGCATGGAGTATTGCCAACATTTCCTTCTCATAAATAGCTTTGCTTAAAAACTTTCCCTTGATTGGACGACTTTCAAAAGCAATGGGTCTTTCATCTTGCATTAGAACAGCACCAATTCCATTTCCTGAAGCATCACATTCCACAATAAAGGTTTTTGTGAAGTCCGGTGTAGCTAAGACCGGTGCTTGGCACATTGCCTCTTTAAGATGTTCAAAGGCCTTTGTTGCTTCCGGAGTCCATGAAAATGAATCTTTCTTCAATAATGTTGTTAGAGGTGCTGCTATTCTCCCATAATTCTTAACAAACTTGCGATAATACCCTGTCAACCCAAGAAATCCTCGCAGATGCTTTATGGATGTGGGGATTTTCCATTCCTTAATGGCTTTAATTTTGCTAGGGTCTACCTTAACTCCTTCATGAGATACAATATGACCCAAATATTCCACCTCCTGGACTCCAAAGAAACATTTGGATCTTTTTGCATATAATTGTTTCTCCTCCAATAGTTGTAGCACCCTGTCAACATGTTCAACATGATCCTTCCAAGACTTGCTGTAGATTAGTATATCATCAAAAAATACTAACACAAATTTTCTAAGGAATGGTTTGAAAATTGAATTCATCAAACCTTGAAATGTTGAAGGTGCATTGGTAAGGCCAAAAGGCATGACCAAAAATTCATAATGACCCTCATGAGTTCTAAATGCCGTTTTCGGAATGTCTTCAATCTTCATTCTGATTTGATGATATCCTGAACGAAGATCCAACTTGGTGAAGTAAATTGATCCATGCAATTCATCCAGTAATTCATCAATAACAGGAATGGGGAACTTATCTTTAATAGTGAGCTTGTTGAGCTCCCTATAATCTGGACACATGCGCCATGATCCATCCTTCTTGTGCACCAATACTACTGGAGCTGAGAAAGAACTTTGACTCGGTTGAATTATACCAGCCTCTAGCATTTCTGCAACCATACGTTCAATTTCACTTTTTTGGACATAGGGATATCTGTACGGCCTGATGTTTGGAGGAACACTTCCTGGAATCAGATGAATAGCATGATCATGATCACGCATAGGTGGGAGACCTTTGGGAGTCTCAAATACCTTGGAATGATTGTCCAAGACTTTTTGGAGATCTGGAGAAATAGATGATTCCAATGTGGAAACATCTAGCGAACATAATTGTGCAATTACACCTCTTTGCTCCTTTTTTAGAAGCTTTGTCATGCCATTAGAGCTGATTATCTTTCCTGGTTTCCCTGCAATACCCCTTAATTCAACTTCCTTTCCTTCCATAGAAAATTTCATGAAAAGTTCTTGAAAATTAAAAGCTATTGTACCCAAGGATTGTAGCCATTGGACTCCTAGTACAACATCAGCACCTCCCATTGGAATGGAAAGCATTGGGCTAGTCAATACATATTCTCCCATGGATAGCTTGATATTATGGCACTTTCCAGAACAATTTATTGTTCCTCCATTTGCAATCATCACTTGACACTCTGGTGCTGGATATAGGAAGCAATTCAATTCTTTTGCTACCCTACAATGAATAAAATTGTGGGTGCTTCCTGAATCAATCAACACTATTACCTTTTTCTTCTTGATTTGTCCTTCTATCTTGATGGTTTGAGGAGTGGTAATTCCCGCCAATGCATTACAAGATATGGTCGGATTTATTTGTTCTTCATCTAGGCTTTGTTCCTGGAATATATCCTCTTCTTTTGACCTTTCTTGCTCCTTTTCTTCTTCCTCTTCACAATCTATGTAGAATAATTTCTTCTCAGCACACTTATGACCTTTTGTGTATTTGCTATCACAATTGTAACAAAGCCCTTTTGCTCTTTTTTCTTCCAATTGTTGTGGTGTCAACCTTGTAGGTTGTGGAAGACTATGGGCAACAACACTTCCGTCTTTATAGTTGTGAATGGTATGCTTCCTAGTTGCCATAATTTTGCTTTCCATTTTTCTTGCTAACCTGAATGCCTTCTCTAATGAATCAGGTTCCCAAAGGCGCACATCATGTTGGATATTATCCTTTAAAGACCCTATGAACACATCAATCCTATGCTCCTCTGGAATATCTTTTACCCTTATGTTCAATTTTTGGAACTCCTCAATGTGCTCCATTATTGAACCCTTTTGTTTGAGACTTATCAATTGGCTAAAAAAAGTGTTGCTTTTTGTATCCTCATAATGTGCTATCAATTCTTCCGTAAAAATTGCCCAAGTGATAAATTGTTTACGAGAACAAAGCCATTGATACCATACAAACTGATTTGGTTCCAAATATAAAGTTGCCATACGTACCTTTTGTGTGTTTTGCACATTATTGAGATCGAAGAATTGCTCCATCTGTAATATCCATGTGGCGGGATCCTTGCCATCAAACTTCCTCATATCGATTTTTGGAACATGGTGAGTCTTCGATCCAACATTAGAGTCTATGGAATCATGATTAACATTTCTTTTGTTCTCATCATGAGTTTCCTTTACTACCTTTTCACCATTAGTGACCCTTTCTTGTAGCAACTTCTTCAATTCATCCATCTTATCATCCATGCCATCAAATTTAGCGTCAATCTTAGCTTCCATGCCATCCATCTTAGCTTCCATTCCCTTTATCTTAGATTCCACGCCATTTACCTTAGATTCCACGCCACTTATCTTAGCTTCTGTTAGCTTTTGTGAGCGTGACATTTGTTGCACTTGTTCTTGTAATTTTGATATATCATGTAGCATTTCTTCCTCTTCTTCATGAGTCATGCTAGAGCTTTCAGGTTCCTTACTAGGTGTTTGCATTTTCTTTCCTCGGGGCATCAGTTACCGATAATAATGCTTTACTATGCCCTTTGAATTCTGTTAAACCAAGCTTACACAAAAATTAAAAAAAACTACACACCTTTTTTCACTTTATAGAAGCCTGATATTGAATCTGATGTATCTCTGTAATTTCTGATCATCCAATTCTGAAATTGCTACCTGTAGTAGCCTTCTGCGTCCTCTTTCCAATGCCACAAGTCTGAGCCAAATTGGATTCTCCAAGGAAGAGTTATGTGAAATCTCCCACAGTGACTTGCTTTTAGACTAGTTCAGTAGAGCGAACTTGTACGACGTGCCACGAGTCACTGTTTCAACCTTTGAATCTGAAACACACACACAAGAAACTAAAGTCCGTCCTCTTTCTGTACCTTTTACGAAATTTCAATCCGATCCTCAGAGAGAGAGTTATGACGATTTTCCCCAGGTCACCTGTTTTGAATGTAATTCAGGAGTCTGCAAAAAGACCAACTTCCTCAGATCATATCTCCGAAAATATCGCGATAAAAGCTCTGAAATTCGGACCCAAGGTTCAGCGCCAATTCTTCTCAAATGGGTTTTTTTTGCGACTTCTGAAACGTCACAGAAAAAAAGTTATAGCGAAAATTCCACGATGACCTGTTTGGAGCAGCGAAACCCTAGAATCCAAAGCTCTGATACCAAATGTTATGAAACCAGCTCACAAAAAGATAGAAAAGAGAGATCCACGCCTTAGAATTCAGCCTCTTCGAGGGGGCAACCTCCTTTACATTACATAAATGAACAATTCTTGGATGATACAAATGACAAAACCTCCTTTCTATATATAGGAGTCTAAGGAGTCACAATATAATCCAGCCGACCTAACAATAATAATATAAAGCCACAAAAATAACAATAGAGGGATTCTATGGGGCACAGAAATAACAATATGGGGGTAATAGGGGCACAACAATATAAATAAGGGGTATAACTACAATAGTAATGGGGTAATCACTAGTATTATAGGGACCCAACATAAACATGTAAATTATAGGTCATGAGTGCATTTCTAAGTGTAAATCTTTGTATTTTAGCTAAAAATCACTGAGAAGGTCTAACCCCTTCTCAGGTAGTCCCAAAAATACTAGTTAGCCAATGAATTCATCAACCATTTATTAACTTATCAAAGCATAATAAGAGCCATAGTCGGAGCACATCATAAACCATTCTTATAACCATCTTATAACTAGAATATTAACCATGATAGAAAAACCATCAAAAAACATTATAACAAGTAAACATTATCATAAATTACAATAGGAAATTATCTCTTATTTACATATGAAAAATCCAACCAAGTTAGGGAATTCAACGTACAACCCAACAATACATTGAGCTTAACCAAATCTTTCTTTCAGCCAACCACCCCCATGCAATGTTTCAAGCATGAATGTGAGATCTCATGGGATAAACCCAAACATAAATAACCAAGGGAATGCATAGTTTAAACCACATGCACCCTCAAACTACCACGATATCGACAAAACCATACAAGAGATAATAAAACCATACAAGAGATAACAAAATCAAAACAAGATTAGATGCCTCATAATTCCTTCACCATATCTTAAGGAATTTTCCTATCTTCACTCACCTATCGAGGGCTTCCCATAGAAAACCATCTCCAGCCCCAACCATTGGGAATTTTCTTGAGACTACCTCAAAATTCACACAATCCAAAGCTTAAATAATAATGAATCCCATCACACCATGCATATCGAGGAAATGGAAAGGCAAGGATTAAACCACTGTTAAATTAGGAAAATTCCATGTCAATGACAACAAATTAGCCAAATACAAAAATGCATGAACCATGCATTCACACCTCAGCTAGGAAATCACACATGTGACTTCTTACCTGCAAAATCTTCCTATTGAACCCATTGATCCAACCTTCTCCTTGCTTTCCTTTGGTTTTCCTTGCTTGGCCTTTTCCTTACATTCATTTCTTTCTTTCTTTCTCGTTTTCTTTATCTCTCTACCTCTCTCACTTGACCCATGTTAAAACTGAAAAAAGCTATGAATTGATCTTCACAAGCCTTTTATCATTAATGCCTCTATTTTCTTTGTCTTCCTTAATTTTCCTTCTAATTTCCCTCTCATGCAAATTCGTGTCTCTGCACCCTTTCTCCCATTTTCCTTTATTTTCATAAATAAATTACAATTAATGCATCTTTGCCTTTTCCAATTGACTTATACATTTATAAACCGAAACTAATACCCACTATAGTGATTTTCCCAAGATTGAACTTGGAATATGTGTTGCATGACCTTCATCTTATTTTCCTTTATTAACATTTATTACATGAGCTTTTAACCCAAGCCTAGTACATGGAGGAAAGGAGGGACAAAGGAAGCGATATAAGGAGAAAAGTGTGGAGAGGAATGGATAAATATTGTTAGAGTTAGAGAGAGAGTGATGGAGGTGGAGAGATAGGGGTAGAGTGAGAGAGAGTGGGGGAGAAGAGAGGGATTTCTATACTTGCATATTTTACCATAGTTATTAAAAGGAAGTTATTAGATATTATAGGTTGAAATTACACATTTGAGTAATTTCTCATAATTATTTTGTCATAATTTCGTAATTATGAAATAATAATTTTTCATAATCAAGAAAAAAATATAATTGAGGATAAATTTCATAGTGAGATGGGAAAATCTCATAATTAAGCATGAACCTCATGCATAATTTCTAATTTTTCCGTTCACGTGCCATCAATTATAGCAATGTCTTGTACTCACCCAATTCACATTCCGTTAAGACTAACTTCTCTTGGCCTTAATTGTTTATGAACATCCTATTAGATATAGGAAAATCCTATAGATATTTACCCTCTCAGGGGTTGAAGAGGAGATGCAAGTGAATATAGTGTAAAGTTATGTTGCAGGAATTTTGCTAGTATATCCTTTCATACTTCGTTGATCAGCCTAATTTGTGTGCGAGTCAAAGAGTGAGGAAGCTCAAGGGATTAGAGAGGAACACCTAATGATGAAGGTATAATGTTTTCATTGTACTATCAATTTATATAGATAATTGATCTATTTTTTCCTCTCTACATGTTGTTTTATATGATGACATGATGCTTATGTTATGATCATATTTCTTTGTATGCTATTTTATCTTTCTTGAAGGAAATGAATCATCTTTTTGCATTTGTGAATGTGTTTTAATGATAAGATCTAAGAACTACCAAACAATATTTGAGTGATGAGTGAGGTATTCAAATACTAGATCATATATACAATCTATATTGGCATGCAAGGATATACAATTGTGTTCCTTTCCTTGTCATTATAACCTCATGAAAGGAATTGTATCCAATATATATTAGGGAAATTGATTGTATTATCTATCCACCATCTAGTAGATCGTGATGAAATAGTCCCTTTACCACTGAGTAAAATCTAGGAAAATTATAATCGGTGACTACAATGTGGATGAATCTTTAATTTATTCTTCTCTTTTCTAGATTTCTTGGTTTTATTGATTTCTTCAGTATTTTTTGTTTAAATTCACCCTCGATCCTTTAGATATAAGTTTGATTTAAAGTTTATTAAAAAGGAACAAAAAAATGGGAAAAATGTTCTGCAACAAATTAAATTTTGCAACACTTAGTGTAAAACTTGAAAGAAAAATATTAGCCATATCTTAGAGATATGACTAATTGAAAATCATCTATTTTTCTTTAATTTTCCTTGATGCCATTGTTGATTTGATTTTGTAGTATATTTTGATAGGGATCTCTAATTTATATTAGACCAAAACCATTGGGTGAGAAATTTTATTAAATTTTTATTGATATATAATATGATATATCTGTAAAAAATATTTATAATTTGATATCATTGAATACTTATTCTTTATTTCTTTAATTAAAAGTAAAAATAAGATTATATTAGCATTTAAATATCTTTTTCCTAGTTTTACTATTCATTATTGAGTTATTTTTCTAGTATTAAGTGATCCACACAAATATATTATGCCTCTAAAACTCAATCTTCTTGTTTGATATGTAATTGTTTTTTATTTGCTTAACTTAAGGAACATAAAATTTGTTATAGGTATTGTTTTCTTGTAAGATTAGGTTTTTCTCTTTGTAGAAAAATGTAGGTATTATTCTTCTATATCTTCTCTAATTGCACTACAAATTAAAAATTCCTTTTCTCTTTTATCCATGCCTTTACATTTTCCCCTTATCAATGATTTAGTTTGATGCTTTTGAGTGGTTGAATTCATTATTTTTCCATTATTTTCTTAGAGTGAAACAAATTATTCGTGAATTGGTTTCATATTGAAATTTTTAGTGGATTACGTTGTTTTTGAGAGAGTCGAAGGATTTAGAAAAGGAAGGACTAATTTTTTCTTCGTGGATGTTGTCCAAATTGTGTGAACCATGTATATATGTATCTCTCTTGTTTTATGTGTTTATGTATTTGTGTTTATGCAATATTTTATGTATTTCATTGCTCTGTTAATTAATTTCTAACAACTGGTATCAGATCCAAAGGTTTATTTGGTTGATAAACTTGCATGAGGGAAACATTACTACTTCAAGTGTGAGAAATGGTGGAAGATGGTAGATTTAGGATTGAGAAATTTAACAACCAAAACTACCAGTTGTGGAAGATAAAAATGGATGATTATATGTATCAGAAATATATATGCCTACCATTGATCGGAAAAGAAAATAATATGATGAGTATGAAAAATGTAGAATGAGATATTCTCGACAGAAAGACATTAGGAACAATACGGTTGTGTCTGATAGCATTCGTGGCATTAAATGATTCAAAGGAAATGAAATAGAAGGTTTAATGATGAAATTGGCCAAACTATATGAAAAAATATTAGCATCAAATAAGGTATTTATTATGAAGCATCTATTTAATATGAATATGTCAGAAGGTGGATATGTTAGTATTCATTTAAATGAATTTAACATGATTACCAACCATATACGTTTTCTAGGCGTAAATTTTGATGATGAAGTTAGGGCTCTGTTATTTTTGTGCTCATTACCAGAAAGTTGGAATGGCCTGGTTATGGTTATTAATTAGTATGTCTCTAGCTATAGTACTTTAAAGTTTGATGAGTTTGTTTTTTCCATCCTTAGTGAGGGAATGCAATGGAAAAGATTTGGTGATACATCACTTAATGATTTGACTACATAGACTAGGGTGAAAAAACAGAAATAGGAAGGATCCAAAGAAATTGCAGTAAGTCAAGGAAAGGAAGATCCAAGTCCAGGTCAGGGATAGTGTGCTAGAAATACGTGAATAAAGGACACCTGAAGAAAGACTGGAAATATTGGAAAGGAAAAGAAGGAGATGGACAACAAGATAATAATCATGAAGCTAATGTGACAAGTGATGTGTTGTAAGATGCTTTGATTCTTTCATTGGAGAATATTATTGATGCCTTGGTGGTATATTCAGCAGCCTCATTCCATGCCACACCTAATAGGAAACATTTTGATGACTACATTCAAGGAGATTTTGGACATGTTCATTTGGTTGGTGATAAAACATGTAAAATTATTAGAATGGGTAAGGTTTTTATAAATAAACCAAATGGAAGAAAATGGGTATTGAAGGAGGTACGGAATCTCCTATATTTCAACAGGGCAGTTGGGAGGTGAAGGTTATGTAAGTACTTTTACAAACAAACCTAGAAGGTCACTAAAGGATCCCTAGTAATAAAAAAAGGAGAAAAAGTTGGTACATAGTATTTATGCCATATTATTTCTCTTTTTTTTAATGCTTTAACCTCTGCTAGAGTAGATACAACACTCTAACATCATAGGCTTGGGCACACGAGTAAGAAAGGGATGTAGATTCTTCACTAAAGAAATTTGTTTCTAGGTTTGGAGCATGTTGATTTGGATTTCTGTGAAAATGGTGTTGATGGAAAATTGAATAGAGTCATATTTATCAGAGTTGGGAACAAAAAGAAGAGCAAAAAACTAGGCCTTATGCATAAAAATGTATGGAGATCGGCTCAGGTATCAACTCTCAGTGGCTCTCACTATTATGTTACTTTTATTGATGATATAACTAGAAAAAATGGATTTAT
This sequence comes from Pinus tabuliformis, assembly GCA_031772625.1. Classification (NCBI taxonomy): domain Eukaryota; kingdom Viridiplantae; phylum Streptophyta; class Pinopsida; order Pinales; family Pinaceae; genus Pinus; species Pinus tabuliformis. The sequence continues at coordinate 356,529,036 of CM062814.1, read as the reverse complement.
TATATTCGAAATAAATATGAAGTATTTAGTCCTTTCAAGAAATGGAAAGTTGTGGTCGAGTATGAGATAGGAAAATTGAAGCATCTCATATCAAACAATGGAGGAGAATATTGTATTATGAAACCAGCTCACAAAAAGATAGAAAAGATAGATCAACGCCTTAGAATTCAGCCTCTTCGAGGGGGCAACCTCCTTTACATTATACAAATGAATGATTCTTTGATGATTCAAATGACAAAACCTCCTTTCTATATATAGGAGTCTAAGGAGTCGTAATATAAGCCGGTCGACCTAACAATAATAATATAAAGCCACAAAAATAACAACAGAGGGATTCTATGGGGCACAATAATAATAATATGGGGACAAATAGGGGCACAAAAATATTAATAGGGGATACAACTACAATAGTAATGGGGTAATCACTAGTATTATAAGGACCTAACATGCCCCTCTCATTCAAAAAAGTGTTGTCCTCAACGCTTGAGTAGATTTGGATGCTTCTGTATAAAATTCTCATCCTCCCATGTGGAATCCTCAGCAAATAAGTTCTTCCACTTGATGAGATACTCTAAAATTGATCGATTTCGTAGCTATCGAGTTCTTGTTTCTGTGACTGCTTCCGGTTCCAATATAATTTTTCCTTCCTCTCAAGTTCTGGAAATATTGTTTGAACTGGGAGCTTGTCACCTATAACCTTCTTTAAACATGAAACATGGAAAACTGGGTGCACTCGAGAAGCTGCAGGAAGCTCCAATTTGTATTCCATAGTACCAATCTTTTGCAACACCTTATACGGACCATAATACTTTGGTGATAATTTATTATCCTTCGTAGCTTGCTTGAGGGACATTTGTTTATATCGTTTTAATCGTAGGAATACCCAATCACCTACATCAAAACTTCTTTCCTTGTGATGTTGATTTGCCTATTGTTTCATTCTATTCTGTGCCAACGTGAGGTTATCCTTTAAGAGTTGGAGGAATTGTTGTTGATGTTCGATGTGAAGTTCCACTCCTTGAAACTTAGAACTTTCTCGTAAATATGATGTGATGGATGGTGGTTGATATCCATAAAGTGCCATAAATGGGGTCAATTTATTGTGTGTATGGAAGGAAGTGTTTTACCACCATTTGGCCAGAGGTAACCATTTGACCCATTGTGTTTGTTTATCAGATACAAAGCAACGAAGATATCCTTCCAAACATTTGTTTACTATCTTAGTTTGCCCATCAGATTGAGGATGATAAGATGAGATATGATCTAACTGAGTACCAAGACAAGAAAATAAATCTGTCCAAAAATTTCCAGTGAAAATGGGATCTCTATCACTTACAATAATCTTTGGGTTTCCATGTAGCTTTTGAGTTGTTTCCATAAATGCAATAGAAACTATACTGGCTTTAAATGGATGTGATAATGCACAAAAGTGTGCATACTAGGTAAGTCTGTCAACTACCACCATGATGACACTCTTTCCCTCAGACTTGGGTAAACCTATGATAAAATCCATTGAAACCGCCTCCCAACGTTGGCTTGGAATGGATAAAGGTTGTAATAGACCCGGGGTCTTAATTGTTTCAACTTTATTTTGTTGCAAAACCAAACATTCTGCCACAAACTTTTGAATATATGATTTAAGGCCATCCAAAAAAAATTCCTTCTTAACCCTGTGGTAAGTTTTTAAAAATCCTGAGTGCCCTCCTAAGGGAGAAGTGTGCAATTCCATAAGAATCTTTTGTTTGAGTTGGGAATCTTACAGAGGTATAAGCAATCTTTGTACCATAACGAATCATTTTGCCAGCTAAATGTATCAGATCTACTGGAATCTTGTTGTAACTTTCGAATAACTGCCCACACTTCTTCATCATTCTTCCATTCCTCCCTTGCCTCGTTTATCTAATCTGGTTGGATAATAGAAATGGCGCACAAAAATGCTTCCACATCCTCATCCTTTCTTGAGAGTGCATCTGCCACCAAATTTTGCTTCCCTTTTTTGTAGATGATTTCAAAGTCATAACCCAACATCTCTGTCACCCACTTTTGTTGCTCTTCAGAGGATAATCTTTGTTCTAAAAAGTATTTAAGGCTATCATGATCTGTTTTTACCTTGAAGTGTCTTCCCATTAGGTAGGGTCGCCATTTCTTAAGTGCATGTAGTATTGCCTGTTAGGATATTCCGACACATAGGATATAGTTAAGTTCAACTTGGTCTAGTATAGAGTTAGGTATAGAGTTAGGTAAAGTGTCTTTCTTTACCGTTGTACATTTTGTAACTTACAATCCGACGGTCACGATATGTAGTGATCCGACGGTTCACTCTCACCTCGGTATTACCGACACTTGATCCGTGGCTTGACACTCGATTGGTCCATGAGTTCTATTTAAAGCGCATGGAGGGTCATTGTTTGGGTAATCTGTGCATGAGAGAAGCTTATGTAAATTTTCATTCTTTGATTAATAAATTGCCTGTAGTACCCACGTTGGGACAGGCCGTGGACTGTTTCCGTCTTTGAGGGTTTTAACCACGTCAAAAATACTGGTGTATTGATCTGTGATCTGGTTGTGAGCGGTGTCCTTTTGGTGTTCTTTCTGAGGAACTTACCCTGTAAATTCCTACATGGTATCAGAGCTATTTGAGGGCCGCGTCCGTTGGTGATCCAAATCTGAAGCCGGTAGAACTGCATGCGGCTGTCGTTTCCTAGATCTGCTGTTTCTGACTGCTTTCGGGCCGAGAGGACTGCTCTGTTGCATTCGAGGCATCTGTTCCAGTGAGGAACCCCTTTCGTTTCACGCGAAAAGGTTTCCGGTAGCCCTAGCTGCGTCATTTTTCAGATCGGGAGGTATACAGTGTTTTTGCAGTTTACTGTTATTTTCTCTCTGCTTATTTCGGTTTCGGTTTATTTAGCCCTTTTTTTTTAACCGGATCTATACCTTTCATTTTTGCGTATGCTCTTTGCCCTGCGACTCTGTGCGATCTGGGCAAATCAGAAACAGAAAGGAAGGATTTTTCTCATGCGTATGCTCTTTTCCCTGCACCTTAGTGTGATCTCGGAAAATCAGAAACATTGAGAAAAATATTTAGTTTTTCGGCTAAAGCTAACTTTGAGATTTTTTTTTAAATTTCTAGTTTTTTGGCTAAAGCTAACTTCGAGCCGCAAGGTTCGTTTTCTTTGCATATTCGTGTTGGGTTTTTTGTTTTGTGTTTTGTAGGGAAAAAGAGCTTTCTCAAGGCAAGCACGCAAACCAAGGCCCCCCCCCTCTCTCTCTCTCTCTCAAATTTTTTGTATAGATCAATTGGTTCAAAGCTATTTTAAGAGAGTAGAGGTCTTGGGTTCAAGTCTCCATTTTGTGGGGGCAGATTTTTTCATTCCCGCACATTCGCGCACTTTGCCGGCAACTTCAACAATTTTTTTTCAAAAAGCCATAACTTCTTCATCCGGAAGCCTTTTTCAGAGCCGTTTTTTTTTAAAAACAGCCTAATTTTTCGAGATCTATCCATTGGAACACTTACTTTCAGCATCTTCAGCTTCAGTTTTTTAAAAAAAATGGAAAGTCCATGCCAAGTCATTCTTGACAGCACTAACTACTTCCAATGGGTAGCCTACATGGAAGATTTACTTAGAAGTAAAGGTCTCTTCAGAATAGCCACAGACCAAGAGAAGAAACCCAAAGATGAAGACAAGGCTGCAAAATGGGAAAATAGACAAGATCAAGCACGTGGTTTGATAGGGATGTCTATTTCTCCTGATCTTAGATTCCATATTGCAGAACTTGAGACTCCTCATGAAGCATTGGAAAAACTCGCTAAAGTTTTTGGGATTAAAAATGAAATTAGAGCCCATCAACTTGAAAATGAGTTGCTTACTTTGGATCCTAATAATTTTTCTTGCATTGAAGATTTCTTGTCCAAATTCAAGACCCTTAGATATCTCTTGGAAGGTGTTAAAGTTAAGAAAGAAGATGGTAACCTTATTTATTCCATCCTTACTAAGTTGGGACCAGCCTACTCTGTATTTGTTTCCACTTTCCATTCTACAAGGGAAGCTTTCATTTGTCAAGGAAAAGACTACAAGGCCCCTTCCTTTGACTCCTTTTGTGATTCCTTAATAAGAGAACAAGAAAAACTCTTACACCTTGGTCTTCTTAATCTTGGAAACTCTTCCACGAAAGCGTTAGCCGCCCAGCAGCAACCAAATTCAAAGAATCCTAAGAAGTCATATCCTAAAAAGAATGGTCCTCAGCCTCCAAATGAAAGATCATTTCAGCAAAATGATAAGACCAATAAAAACAAATGGAAGAAGACTGATAGACATTGTAACTTTTGTAATCGAGATGGCCACTTAGAATCTAAATGCTTTAAGAAGATGGAAGCCTTGGAAGCCGCAATGAAGAAACATAACATCCATGTGGAGCATACTTCAACTTCAACTTCCGGAATGGCACTTTCTGCATGTCGTTGTCAATCATCTCAGTCTGGTTATGCATTAAATGTATCTTCTTCTTCTCCTTCTCATGAGTGGCTCATTGATTCTGGAGCCTCTTATCACATGGCCAAAAACCAAGCCATGTTTTCTTCTTTAAATGATTGTAACACCAAAAATATATATGTTGGTGATGATAGATCTCTTAATGTTGTAGGGACTGGAACTGTTCATCTAGACAATGGTCAGTTTAATGATGTATTATGTGTTCCAACCTTATCCTGCAACCTTCTATCTGTATATCAGATAACTCATTCAGGTGAAGGTAAAATTGTTGAATTTTCACCTCATGATGTTGTAATCAAGGATCTAAGAGATCCTAAACAGATTCTAGCTACTGGTATTGCTGATGATTCCACAAGGTTGTATAAGTTTCACAACTTTGGGTCATCAAATCTTCCCTCAGTATTTGTTGCTCATAATGATGAAGTGAGCAAACTTTGGCATGAGCGATTTGGTCACTTAAACTATCGCTCCCTTCAGCATCTATGTAAAGAAAATATGGTGACAGGTCTTCCTATGGTATCTTGCAGAGATGGTGTTTGTTCCGGATGTGTACTCGGAAAACATCATCGGGACAGTTTTGAAAAACGTGCCTCTTGGCACGCCTCAGCCCCTTTACAGCTTGTGCACAGTGATTTATGTGGTCCACTTCCTGTTGCTTCATTCTCTGGCTGCAAGTATTTCTTAACTTTCATTGATGATTTCTCCAGACGCACTTGGGTATACTTCTTAAAACTCAAGAGCGAAGTATTTAACACATTTTTGGCCTTCAAAGCCTTTGTTGAAAAACAATCTGGACATCAAATTCTTAAGCTAAGAACTGATAATGGTGGAGAATATGTTAAAAACACATTCATCAACTTTTGCACCGAAAATGGAATTCAAATGCAACATACTGTTCCATACACTCCACAACAAAATGGTGTAGCTGAAAGGAAAAATCGCACCTTAAAGGAAATGGCTAATTGTATGCTGCAATCTAAAGGACTCAGTCTTAGTTTTTGGGCCGAAGCAATTAATTGTGCAAATTATATAATCAATCGCACTCCTACTAAGGTTCTAGAGAATATCACTCCAGAAGAAGCTTGGAGTTCCATTAAACCAGATGTAAGTCACTTTCGTGTTTTTGGAAGTGAAGCATGGGCCCATATTCCAGATGAAAAGCATAAAGCTTTAGAACCTAAGAGTGAGAAATGTACTTTTGTTGGATATTCTGAAGATGTAAAAGGTTATAGACTTATTCCATTTAAGTCCAAAAATGTTATCATTAGAAGAGATGTAAAATTTGATGAAAATAAATCGGCCTGCGAGCCTAGTCCGGCGGATGTGCCACCTCTTCCTATCTCTTCTACTTTTGAAAACATTTCTTCTTCAGATGATGAAAGTGAGGATGATAATCCTCCCCCACCTTCTCAGGATCCTCAACTTCCAAGATGGGTCCGTGCTACTCGGGATGCAGCAGGTGATCTTGCCGGTGATCCTACAGATCAGCGACGTACACGTTCTCAGTTTGAAAGAGCCTCTTCTTTACTGGCTCAAGCTCCAGTAAATCATGATCCTGACACTTTTGCAGAAGCTTCAGGCCATCCACATTGGGAAGCAGCTATGAATGAAGAATATCATTCATTATTGACAAATGATACATGGGATCTTGTTCCTCTACCAAAGGGACGCAAACTTGTTAGATGTAAATGGGTTTACAGAACCAAGTATGGACCAGATGGGAAAATTGATAAACATAAAGCTCGTCTTGTTGCTAAGGGCTTTTCACAGGTTGAAGGCATTGACTACACTGAAACCTTCTCCCCTGTTGCCAAAATGAACTCTATCCGCCTTGTTCTTTCCCTTGCTGCCTCTTTAAAATGGGAAGTCCATCAGATGGATGTTAAATCTGCCTTCTTGCATGGGGACTTGCAGGAAGAAATCTATATGGAACAACCCATTGGCTTCATACAAACAGACTCCAGCCTTGTTTGTCGACTTAAGAAATCCCTTTATGGTCTCAAGCAAGCTCCTCGGGCTTGGTATGCCAAAATGGATAGCTTTCTTTTAGAATCTGGCTTTTCTAGGTGTCATTCTGACAATACTGTCTACACCAAGAAAGTGGGCAACTCTCTTATCATCCTTGTTCTTTATGTTGATGATCTTATCCTTACTGGTAGTGATCCCAACCTTATAAACCATGTGAAGTCTAGCCTCAAAAAGAAATTTGAAATGACAGACTTAGGACACTTACACTATTTTCTCGGTCTTCAAGTCTTGCAATCCAAGGAGGGTATTTCCCTTTCCCAGTCCAAGTATGCTTGTGATATTCTTCGTCATTTTCACATGGAAGACTGTAAGCCAGCCCCTTCTCCCTTTCAGTCTGGAGTCAAACTTTCAGTCTCTTGTACTTCTCCTGAAGTTGATGCTACCTTATACCGTCAACTTGTAGGAAAACTCTTGTACTTAACCCATACTCGTCCTGATCTTTCCTTTGTTGTTGGCCTTGTTGCTCGTTTTATGCAAAACCCCCGTGAAAGTCATTGGAAAGCAGCTAAAAGAATACTTCGTTATGTTCGAGGTACAGTACAGTTTGGGATTCATTACAGTGCCAAAGCAGCTCCTCTATTAGTTGGTTTCACTGATTCTGATTGGGCTGGTGACCCTGATGATCGGAAGTCCACTGCCGGTTATGTCTTCACTCTTGGTTCAGGACCTATTACATGGGCTTGTAAGAAACAGGCTGCCATTTCTCTTTCGTCAGCAGAAGCAGAGTATCGTGGTGCCGTGGAAGCTAGTAAGGAAGCCTTGTGGCTTCGTCAGATCCTATCAGAGTTTGGCTTTGAGCAGCAGCATCCAACCACACTTTGGTGTGATAATCAAAGTGCCATTCAGCTATGCAAAGATCCAGTCCAGCATCAGCGCAGCAAACACATTGAACTACACATGCACTTCATCAGAAAGCTCATTCATGACCATGTTCTTGAAGTGCAATATCGTTCAACAGATGATCAGGTTGCAGACATCTTCACAAAGGCTCTCACAGAGGCGAAGTTCACTAAACTTCGATATATGCTTGGAGTTCAGGAAGTTGTCACTAAGGGGGGATAGGCTCTAGTGCCTCCTTCCTTCTCCTATTGTGTCATATTTGTAAATCCTTCAATCCTATCCCAAGTTGTTCTTAAGGGGGGATGTTAGGATATTCCGACACATAGGATATAGTTAAGTTCAACTTGGTCTAGTATAGAGTTAGGTATAGAGTTAGGTAAAGTGTCTTTCTTTACCGTTGTACATTTTGTAACTTACAATCCGACGATCACGATATGTAGTGATCCGACGGTTCACTCTCACCTCGGTATTACCGACACTTGATCCGTGGCTTGACACCCGATTGGTCCATGAGTTCTATTTAAAGCACATGGAGGGTCATTGTTCGGGTAATCCGTGCATGAGAGAAGCTTATGTAAATTTTCATTCTTTGATTAATAAATTGCCTGTAGTACCCACGTTGGGACAGGCCGTGGACTGTTTCCCTCTTTGAGGGTTTTAACCACGTCAAAAATACTGGTGTATTGATCTGTGATCTGGTTGTGAGCGGTGTCCTTTTGGTGTTCTTTCTGAGGAACTTACCCTGTAAATTCCTACATTGCCAACATTTCCTTCTCATAAATAGCTTTGTGTAAAAACTTTCCCTTGATTGGATGACTTTCAAAAGCAATGGCTATTTCATCTTGCATTAAAACAACATCAATTCCCTTTCCTGAAGCATCACATTCCACAATAAAGGTTTTTGTGAATTCCGGTGTAGCTAAGACCGGTGCTTGGCACATTACCTCTTTAAGATGTTCGAAGGCCTTTGTTGCTTCTGGAGTCCACGAAAATGCATCTTTCTTCAATAATGTTCTTAGAGGTGTTGCTATTCTCCCATAATTCTTAACAAACTTTTGATAATACCCTGTCAACCCAAGAAATCCTCGCAAATGATTTATGGATGTGGGGATTTTCCATTCCTTAATGGCTTTGATTTTGCTAGGGTCTACCTTAACTCCTTCATGAGATACAATATGACCCAGATATTCCACCTCTTGGACTCCAAAGAAACATTTGGATCTTTTTGCATATAATTGTTTCTCCTCCAATAGTTGTAGCACTCTGTCAACATGTTCAACATGATCCTTCCAAGACTTGTTGTATATTAGTATATCATCAAAAAATACTAACACAAATTTGCTAAGGAAGGATTTGAAAATGAAATTCATCAAACCTTGAAATGTAGAAGGTGCATTGGTAAGATCAAAAGGCGTGACCAGAAATTCATAATGACCCTCATGAGTTCTAGATGCTATTTTCAAAATGCCTTTAGTTTTCATTCTTATTTGATGATATCCTGAACGAAGATCCAACTTGGTGAAGTAAATTGATCCATGCAATTCATCCAGTAATTCATTAATGACAGGAATGGGAAACTTATCGTTAATAGTGAGCTTGTTGAGCTCCTGATAATCCGGACACATGCACCATGATCCATCCTTCTTGTGCACCAATACTACTGGAGCAAAGAAAGAACTTTGACTAGGTCAAATTATACTAGCCTCTAGCATTTCTGCAACCATACATTCAATTTCACTCTTTTGGGCATAGGGATATCTGTACAGTGCGATGTTTGGAGGAGCACTTCCTGGAATCAGGTGAATAGCATGATCATGATCACGAATAGGTGGGATACCTTTGGGAGTCTCGAATACCTTGGAATGATTGTCCAAGACCTTTTGGAGATCTGGAGAAATAGATGATTCCGATGTGGAAACATCTATCGAACATAATTGTGCAATTACACCTCTTTGTTCCTTTTTTAGAAGCTTGGTCAAACCATTAGAGTTGATTATCTTTCTAGGTTTCCCTGCAATACCCCTTAATTCAACTTCCTTTCCTTCCGCAGAAAATTTTATGAAAATTTCTTGAAAATTAAAAGCTATTGTACCCAAGGATTGTAGCCTTTGGACTCCTAGTACAACATTAGCACGTCCCATTGGAATGGAAAGCATTGGGCTAGTCAATACATATTCTACCATGGATAGCTTGATATTATGGCACTTTCTAGAGCAATTTATTGTTCCTCCATTTGCAATCATCACTTGACACTCTGGTGCTGGATATAGGAAGCAATTCAATTCTTTTGCTACCTTGCAATGAATAAAATTGTGGGTACTTCCTGAGTCAATCAACACTATTACCTTTTTCTTCTTGATCTGTCCTTCTATCTTGATGGTTTGAGGAGTGGTAATTCCAGCCAATGCATTACAACATATGGTCAGATTCATTTCTTCTTTATCTAAGCTTTGTTCCTGGAGTATATCCTCTTATTTTTACCTTTCTTGCTCCTTTTCTTCTTCCTCTTCACAATCTATGTAGAATAATTTCTTCTCAACACACTTATGACCTTTAGTGTATTTTCTATCACAACTGTAACAAAGCCCTTTTGCTATTTTCTCTTCCAATTTTTGTGGTGTCAACCTTATAGGTTGTGGAAGACTAGGGGCAACAACACCTCCATCTTTATAGTTGTGAGTGGTATGCTTACTAGTTTCCATAATTTTGCTTTTCATTTTTCTTGCTAACCTAAATGCCTTCTCTAATGAATCAGGTTCCGAAAGGTGAACATCATGTTGGATATTATCCTTTAAAGTCCCTATGAACACATCAATCCTATGCTCCTCTGGAATATTTTTTACCCTTATGTTCAATTTTTGGAGCTCCTCAATGTGCTCCATTATTGAACCCTTTTGTTTGAGACTTATCAATTGGCTAAAAAAAGTCTTGCTTTTTGTATCCTCATAATGTGCTGTCAATTCTTCTGTAAAAATTACCCAAGTGATAATTTGTTTATGAGAGCAAAGCCATTGATACCATAAAAATTGGTTTGGTTCCAAATATAAAGTTCTAATACATACCTTTTGTGTGTTTTTCACATTATTGAGATCAAAAAATTGCTCCATCTGTAATATCCATGTTGCAGGATCCTTGCCATCAAACTTCCTCATATCAATTTTTGGAATATGGTGGGTCTTCGATCCAACATTAGAGTCTATGAAATCATGATTAACATTTCTTTTGTTCGCATCATTAGTTTCCTTTACTACCCTTTGACCATGAGTAAGTATTTCCTGTAGGAAATTTGTCAAATCTGTCTTCAAATCTGCCATGCATGTTGTCAAATTTATCTTTAATTCTATCTTCAAATCATCCATCTTAGCTTCCATGCCCTTTATCTTATATTCCATGCCATTTATCTTAGCTTCTGTTAGCTTTTGTGAGAGTGACATTTGTTGCACTTGGTCTTGTAATTTTGATATATCATGTAGCATTTCTTCCTCTTCTTCATGAGTCATGCTAGAGCTTTCAGGTTGCTTACTAGGTGTTTGCATTTTCTTTCCTCATTGCATCAGTTACCAATAATTCCTTCAAAATAATTTTTCAAACCAAGCTTAAGCAAAAATTTAAAAAAAATCTACACCTTTTTTCACTTTGTAGGAGCTCGATATTTCCTCTGATGTATCTCTGTAATTTCAGATCATCCAGTTCTGAAATTGTGATCTTTAGTAGCTCTTTGTGTCCGCTTTCCAATGCCACTAGTCCCATCCGAATTGGATTATCCAAGGAAGAGTTATGCCAAATATCCCACAGTGACCTGATTATAGACTAGTTCAGTAGAGCGAAATTGTACGACGTGCCACGTGTCCCTATTTCGACCTTTGGCTCTAGAAAATATATACAGTTAACTACAGTCCATTCTCTTTCTATACCTTCTTACGAAATTTCAATCTGATGCTCAAAGAGAAATTTATGACGATTTTCCCTAGGTCACCTGTTTGGAATGTAATTCAGGAGTCTACAAAAAGACCAACTTCCTAAGATCATATCTCCGCAAATATAGTGTGAAAAGCTCTGAAATTTGGACCCAAGGTTCAGTGCGATTTCCTCTCAAATGGGTTTTTTTTCCTCTTCTGAAATGTCGAAGAAAAAAGGTTATAACAAAAATGCCACGATGACCTATTTGGAGCAGTGAAACCCTAGAATCCAAAGCTCTGATACCAAATGTTATGAAACCAGCTCACAAAAAGATAGAAAAGATAGATGAATGCCTTAGAATTCAGCCTCTTCGAGGCGGAAACCTCCTTTACATTACACAAATGAATAATTCTTTGATGATTCAAATGACAAAACCTCCTTTCTATATATAGGAGTCTAAGGAGTCACAATATAACCCAGCCGACCTAACAATAATAATATAAAGCCACAAAAATAACAACAGAGGGATTCTATGGGGCACAATAATAACAATATGGGGACCAATAGGGGCACAACAATATTAATAAGGGATACAACTACAATAGTAATGGGGTAATCACTAGTATTATGGGGACCTAACATATTGTAGCAAAGAGATGGATAAGTATTGTTCGGAGGATGGAATTTGTAGACAGAATAAACTTTCAAGAACACCATAGGAAAATGGTGTACCAGAAAGGATGAGCAGGACATTCATGGAGCATGCAAGGTGCATGAGATTGCATGCAGGATTTCCTGTGCAATTTTGGGAAGATATTATATATATTGTTGTTTATGTAATAAACAAAGGGCCTTCAAGTTCATTGGATCATGGTATTCCAAAGGAGGAATGGACAGGTAAAAAGGTAATATACTCATTTTTAAAGACTTTTGGTTGTGAATCCTTTGCCCGCTTTAATAAAGAAAAAGTAATAAACATTGAGACAAACTAAAAGAAATGTACCTTTATTGGATATGGTGTTAATGATTTTTGTTATCAGTTATAAGATTATGAAAATCACAAAATAATTAGGAGGAGAGATGTAATATTCAATGAAAAATCCTTATATAAGGATCAGATGTAGGGAAATAAATAAGAAAAGGAAAATAAAGAATACACAGTGCTTGATGAGATAAAAAAAAAGGTAAAAGTGCCTGAAAATGAGAATGATCACTAGGGAGAACAACACCAACAAAAAATACCACAACAACAATAGGCACCTCAAAGACCTGAAATTGGCATTAGAATATCTACCAGGATAAGTAGACCCCCTAAATGATCCTCTCCTTCATTATATTATGTATTGTTGACTGATTCTGATGAACCAAAAATATATGAAGAAACAATGCAGGTAGAAACTCGAAAGAAGTGAGAGCAAGACATGGAATAAGAGATGGACTCCCTAATGCATAATTGAACATGGGACTTAGTCAAGTTTCTTGTAGGTAAAACAACATTGTAGAATAAATGGGTTTAGAGGTTGAAGGAATATGATGGACTTAAATAGAGGTATAAGGCTAGACTTGTGGTGAAGGGGTTTGCATAAAATAAATGTATAGACTTTGATGAAATTTTTTCTCCTATTGTTAAAATGACTTCAATCAGAAGTATTTTAAGTCTAGTAGTAGTAGAAGATTTGCATATTGAGCAATTAAATGTAAAGACAACCTTTGTCCATGGGGATTTTGAGGAAAAAATATATATGTAGCAGCCACTAGCGTGTGTGTTCAAAGGTAAGGAGAAGTTAGTGTGAAAATTGGGGAAGAGCTTGCATGGCTTAAAAAAGGCTCCAAGGCAGTACACTAGTAGGAAATGATGAAATTAATGACTAGGTGACTAAAAAAGTTAGTCACCACAATTATTTCAAATAATTACTACTAAATTTGAGCAATTTTAGGTGACCAAATAAAAAATGACTATCTTAAATGACTAATTTAGTCTAGGGATAAAATATACGACTAGCTAATAAGTGACTAAACTAAAAGTGACTAAATTAAATGACTAATTTAGTCTAGGATTAAAATATATGACTAGATAATAAGTGACAACATTATTTCATGACAACATTATTCCATGACAACATTATTCCATGACAAAATTATTTCAAGACAAAAATATTCCATGACAACATTATTCCATGACAACATTATTTCATGACAACATTATTCCATGAGGTCAACAACAATTTGTGGTTCAAGATATAGCTAATTTGGAACAAACTTAGCTCTAAAGCCTAGCATTTTTTTCTGCCTCTAATTTTTATAGACAAGAGATCAATTTCTAAATCATGTGGGAGCCAAACTATCACCTTTCCCATGTTGACTCCCTCTATTGAACATCATGGAAAATATCCATAGATTAGTTATCCTTACTAAAAAAGAAATTTCATTGGAAAGGATCATTAATCTTATGACATTACTACTTCACTTGACCACACGAAGATTTTTTTGATGTCTACCCTTCTTATTTTATGACAATACTACCCTACAAGCCACCAAATTTCTATCATATCCATGAGGTCAGCACCAATTTTTGGTCCAAGATATAGCTAAGTTAGAACAAACTTAGCTCTAGAAGCTATGCTATTTTTCCACCCCTAATGTTTATGGACCAAGAGATATGAAGAGATATCAATTTTCTAAAACATGTGAGAGCCAAAGTAGTACCTTTGCCATGTTGACTCCCTCTATTAAACATCATCTCAACCAGGGAAAAATCATAATTTAAATGAAGGAAGATTCCTTTAAAGAATTTTGACTAATATATACGTAAGAAGAAAGGTCATCGAGCTACAAATTTCCCACAAAATCCAATATCCAAATATCAGTAGAAGATCGTGGAAAATTTCACGAATGCATATGAACCTGCTCAAATATGGGAAGAAATTTCCCAATACAGATATGATGGAGAAAAATTTCTAGTAACTGGTCCCTTTGAAATTGAAGAAAACAAACTTTAGTACCAGCTAGCCCAAGCTCAATTATCTTCTTCATCTGCTAATACTCAAGAAATTTTCTTTCATATTGTTTTATGTTTTCTAGTATTACTTTTATTCAATAGTCTCTTGTCCTTTTATAACGTTTCCAATGCTCTCTCACCATTGTATATCTTGTTAACTGCCACCACTACCAAATCACTCTCACCATTGAATTATCCATATTAAACCAAACATTTAATTGGAAATAATGATTGATCATTACCATAACATTAGTACTTTTCTTCAGTTTTTAACCACACAAAACTTGTTTCCATATCAACATAATTCAATTTTGACAAATTAACCAAAACCCCCCTCAATTGATATTTAGTCACACAAAAACCTATTTTTTTTCATAAATTAATAGTTACTTATAATAAAAAATACCTCCCATTAAAAAAAAGAAAAGAGTCAACCTTTTATTTATTAAATAAATTATAAAATGATCCTTAATTTTATATAAAGATGTAAAAATAATCATTTGTATGTGTAATCAATGAAGAAGAGAAATAATTTCATATTAAACACCCTCTAACAATTGGAGGGCATATTAACACGCATGTTAGCTTGCATCTTTGCCTTCCCCTCTAGCAGAAAGTCTTGAGAAACAATAACCATGATTTCCATGAAAAATGGCAAGGAGAACTAAAGTTCTGGAAGGTGCGTTGAAGCTTTGCTGAGAATTAAAGTTGGTATCCTTTTTAGTTTATATGTCTTTCTCTTTAGATCTGGCTTATCACTTTAGATTTGGCCTAGGAGATCTAGAGCCTCGTTGGACATTGAGCTTGTGTAGCTCTGAGGTTTTGTTTGCCGTTAAATCTTTATTCTAGAAAAAAATCATGAACATATGTTTACCTAATAAGTATCAAGAAAAGTTAAAATTTATTTATTTAGAAAAATTAATATTTATATGTTTGTTTTTCAAATGTATAGCAAAATTATATTTTGGTAGACTCAACCTTTTATTTAATTCCCTTGATAAGGAGAAGAGAATTTCATTTAATTTTCATTAAGGTTTCATGGATTTGTTTTGTTCAACTATTAAAATGGTTTATTTCCCTCCATTTGAAAGGTTTGTCCATAAGAAAGAAGGCAAAGCAAGGGAACATTTGGAAGGATCGAGGGTTGATGCCACTTTCATAGTAGCATGCCCGCCAGATTCTAGATCTACTCTCCAGGAGGCGTAGAAGGCCAACATTGTGAACCCAAAGCCATGCTTTCTTACTTTGCACATCTCGAACTGAGGTTAGACCTTAGCGCCTTCTCTCTCACTTGCTTGGTCGTGTTATCACATATAATTTTTTGTTAAAAATGATTAATATGGGCAATTTTTGTTGGTGTTTAAGGCTATAGGAGCTCCATGAATTCCTATGATTGAAATTTTCTTAACAAAGATCAGAAATACAAGGAGCAGGTGGTCTACTTGCAAAGGAATGGACAATATGCAGATGCTTCCTTTTCATTATCACTTAAAGCTACTGAAGATTCAGATATTGACACAAAGAAAAATGATGATGCAGATGTGGGAGATGAGGGATTGAGAGAAGTTCTTAAATTTCTTAAGGCTAGGATTCCTGGCCTAAAATTCAAGGTGTTGAAAGTTGTGACTCCGGAACAGATAACAAGGATTTGGAGATTGTTCCATCAGTTATAGTTAATGCATATCTGTAGCAAGTACAAAGGAGAAAGCTTATTCGTCCATTTCGGTGCATGGTTGCAGTGAATGAGAAGACTTTTGAAGTTATTACTTACAGTGAAAATCCCCCAGATATGTTTCAAGTGTCAACTCATGCAGTTCCCAGTGTGGAGGACCAGTAAATTCTTTGTATTGGTGGTGATGCAAGGACCTTGTTCACTCCTTTGAGAAACATGACATTGTGGAAGGCTACCAAGTTTGAAGAGCTAAATCTTTTGAATTCTATTTTGGTCCATTCCAAGAGTTTCGATAAGCCATTCTATGATATACTCCATAGAATTGATGTGGCATTGGTGATAGATTTTGAGCCTATTAGGACATTTGATGTTTCCACCTCTGCAATGAGAGCATTACAATCCTATAATCTTGCTGCAAAAGGCAATATCAGGGTTGGAAATCGATCCCTGGTGGAAATATTGGGCTATTGTGTGACATTGATCGCATAAGAGGTGTGTGACGTTATAGGCTATGACCGCGTTACGTCTTATAAATTTCATCATGATGATCATGGTGAGGTGATATCCAAGATTAGAAGATATGATTTAGAACTTTATCTGGGTCTTCACTACCATGCAACTGATGTCCTTCAGGTTTTAAGATTTTTTTTTTATGAGGAACATTGTAAGAATGATTTGTGATTACTATACACAACTTGTAATAGTGATTCAGGATAAGAGATTTCCTAGAGACCTAAGATTTTGTGGATCTACATTGATAGCACCTCATGTTTTTCATGCTCAATACATGGCCAACATGGGTTCTATATCATCTATACTAATGGTTGTAGTAATCAATGAGAAGGAATTGGATAGAGGTAGTGAGGGGCAGATGCAGCAGGAAGGAAGAATACTTTAGGGACTCATGGTTTGTCATCACACTAGTCCATGCTATGTTCCATTTCCTTGTAGGTATGCCTGTGAGTTCTTAATGCAAGTTTTTGGAAATCAACTAAACAAGGAAGTTAAATTGGTTGCGCGGATGAGAGAAAAATTAATTTTTCACACTCAAGCATTGCTCTGCGACATTATGCTTCACGAAACACCCTTGGGAATTGTCACTTGGAAGCCCAACACCATGGATCTTGTTAGATGCGATGGTGTTGCCCTTCACTATGAAGAAAAATTTTGCCTTCTGGGGGTAACTCCTAGTAAGGCTCAGATCAAAGATATTGTTGCATGGTTGTCTAAGCATCACATGGATTCCACAGGTTTTAGCACTGATAGTCTTGTTTATGCAGGCTATCCAGGAGCGGGATCATTAGGGAATGCAGTTTGTGGAATTGTCGCAGTGAAAATTAATTCAAAATACTTTTGTTTTGGTTTATTTGCCATACTGTAAAGGAAATAAAATGGGGAGGTGTGAAACATGACCTGCAGGACAGAGACGATGGTAAGAAAATGCATCCATGATATTTGTTGATGCATTCCTTGAAATGTGAAAAATGAGGAGTTTTCCTTGGGAAGATGTTGAGATGGATGCAATCCATTCATAAAATTTAATACTGCGAGGTTCCTACAAAGAAACTAACGACAATAGCAAAAATATCTTGATAAATAGGTAACTCAATGATTTGAAACTTTAAGAAATGGATGAATTGAATGTAGTGACAAATCAGATTGTTATAGACATTTTTTTGCCTTATAGCATTGAGCATGAAATGTCAATAATCCAAGGGATCCAAAGTCCCTAAATGAGTTGTTCCTACCCCTAGAGGAACAAGGTCAACCAAAGACAGCTTCTCCTAGAAGTTCTCCACCAAAAACCACTCAGAAATGGTCAAATCAGGATCAATTCAATAGCTCCACTAGCTGTCTGCGCTGAAATGCAAAGTCTGCACTGGCTAGGTGCACTGCAATGCAGGTAGAAGCACTACCAGGGTGCGCTAAGCGGGAATTGACAAATGGCAAGTTCATTCAACGAGGTGTAAAGACCCTGGAAGCTTCCAGGATCTTCCTCAATGACACTTGCCTCAATGAATTCGACTAGTGATGAGTAAGAGGTTCTCAACCTCCAAGTGGAAGCAAGAACTGACAGAGAGAAGCCACAAGTCAAAACATGAGCTGACTCATCCTCTCTGCTCACATCTATATATGGATCTCTCACCCAGAGGTTCAGGAGGCTGGAATTTTGTACTTTGCAGAGAATTGCTGTTGGTTTGAGATTGGGATTAGTACATTGGGTGATTTATGCTTTGTTGGAGGAGAGGAAGGGATTCCATTGCTGGGAGGTAGATGCTGGATCGGGCCTCACTTGGTTGTATCTCCTCTTGGACTTTATTACTCTATCAATAAACTATTTGAGTTTCTCCTACATGCTGTATATCAATGATGTTTTGTTATGCTTACATGTTTAGCTTAATCTGATCTTGAGCTTTTTATGAATGTATATCTGTATCTTCTTGTAGTTTCTCTCTCTTGTGATCTTATAGGAATTCTGTGAAGCTGGGCCGGTGAGAGAGCTGGGAGCTGGGAGCTACGGAAGAGAGGAGCGATTGGATCAACAAACTTGCGAAAGAAACAGGTTAGTTAGATCCTGCTTCCTCATTTACATTCCATAAAGAAGAATACTCAAATAAGTTTCCTTGTTTGTTGCTAAGGCACTATCACCTCTTAGAGTGGGATAGGGGCATTCCGAATTGGATACCTTTCCCAACAACAAATTGGTGACTCCGCTGGGGAGAGTATCTTGTTAGTTTATTTGTGTTTCTATTGCTATTCATTTCATAAACTCAAGAGTGTCGAATCGAACTGCATTTGCTATTTACAAATGCAAAGTAGAGATCAGCTACTCTAGTCTTCTCACTGGGCCTGTTTATGATCTGAGAAGCTGATCCAAAAGTGCTCTAACAACCCTTTATGATAGATCTTAGTCCTCCTATAAATCATCCTCCTAATTGTACCTAATTGATAGCTTTTATTCGGCCAAAAACTGTAGATCAAACTGCAAACCGTAACCCAGAACCCAGAAACAACTCTCGTTTCTGCTTCAGCGCAGACTCTGTGAAGAGGTTCTGCATTTCAACGCAGGTCCCATGAAGGCTACCTGCGCTGAATATCAAAACCTCTGTGTTGAGAGTGCGCTGAACAGTCTTTGCCTTGTGCAGCTGTGGTTCCCTGATTCCTTTTGCTCAGTTTTATCTTTGTTTTTTGCAGCCTGTTATCAGTCAGTGTACCTATCTGAAACCCCTTTTCTTTGCCTCAATTCCGCCTCGGTTGTATAAAGAAACTGTATTTGTTCTTTGTGTATTTGTTACATCATTTGCAGTTTCCCATTACGAAAGTAAACTAGTCATACTGTTGCCCTTAGATCTAGACCTGTCGTAAGTGTCGTTTTGATCTTAGGAGTGAGTTTGTTTGCTGTTCACAGTTGATTGAGCTTTTACTTTTGTCTTTTGGTTTGAATTTATGCATTTCGAGTGTCGAAACAAGTAAATCATAAAGTGTCGTAATCGTCTTTTTGATTTTGAAAAAGGAACTTGTTTATGTTTTCACTTGAAATCGAATTCAAATTTGTACAACAGCTTTCTTTTTAGGCATCAATATTAAGAAAGCAAAAACAAATACATGCATATGTGCATTTGCATTTTGATAGTTTGCATGCTTTGATTTAGGGAAAAGTGCATTACTGTGTGCTCTATGCTCTTTGAGAAAAGATGGTGTCTTTCTTTTCCCCTTGTAGCTAGGATTTTCATTGTTGAAAAGATATAAAAGCTTGCTTATCATCTTTAGACTGCATTTAGGAATTGTACCATACATCTCGTGGTGATCCAAAAAGGAAAACTTCTAAGAAAGATCAACCTAAAATAAATTGAATGAACTTAACAACGCTTTGTAACATAACACACAACATAGAGGTCTAGGCTAGAGACGTGTTCCGGCGTCGTAAAACCTGGTGACTGTCGATCTCGCTGATGGTTGGGTGATTCCTCCTGAGGGACGATAGTGCCAGTACGGATTGTGCTCCCACGTACCGTCGAGTATATATTGGGAGACCCCTATAGGCATAAAACCTTTATCCATAGGAAGCCATGTCGACCGCCCTACTGATCGCAATGCATTGAACATAGCATTCAGGAAGATCGACCGCCCGTACCCTAAAAAGTATTCTGCGGTTTTGCGAAAAGTTTGGCACACCCTCTACCTAGAACTCCAGAGCAGTTCCTTTTGGCCTTTTTCAGACTCTATAACGGAAAAAGTCCATCCGAGCATTTGTCACTTCGGGCTCGTTAAAACATCGAAGGAGACTAGAGTCATCTTTAGCTTTTTCTCGACTCTTTAAAAGTGAAAAAGCAAGTTGTGTCTAAAGCGTCTAAAAATTCATTTAATTCGGAAACACATTTTCCCCTTTTGTATTTTGGTTGATCGAGTAATCCGCAATCGTGGAAGAAAGTCAATTGAAACCCCGTCGTTCGCGGAGGCTTACGAGTCAACCGTCTTTGTCTCCGGAATCGAAAACAGTACGGACAAAGCGAACTTGTTTAACCGGTTCGAAATCTCCTATCAAAGTTAGAACAAGTGTTCCAACAACATCTGAGATTCCGGTTACTCCAAACATTTCTGGAAACCCTGCCTCTATAGAAGAAGTTCAACAACCATAGAAAGACAGTGATACTGATCCTAGTCTGAGAGCAAATACTTGCGTTACTGAACCAGTTCCATCCACAACCGGTTTAGAGAGTCTTGCTCCTCAAACATCCATCGCTATCGATTCAACCCCTTCTTCAGCACCAGAAATATTTTACGGACCTGATGGTCTTCCCCTTCCACCTGGGTTGATTGCGATAGAGGAAATTGTAGAAGATCCGCAAGCAAGTACTCCAACACATTTTGGAGTCGGGGTCACTCTATTTCCTTCGACATCAGAAGTTAGTCTACCACCAGTGGAAGTTCCTGTAGAATCGCTAGGCAATCTATTGGATAGACTCAAAATGTCTGAACAACCGTCAACATCTAGGACTGTGTCGAATGACACAGCGACAGCAGAACTCCCTGTCGTCACTCCGACAATGTTTGCCGGTGTACCATCTGTCCCGACTAGCTCACAACCACTAGAAGGAGTCCATCCAGGGACTATTTCGACAGTATGGTCCGTTCCTGTTTGTTCCTCCGGAATAATATCCGGCAACTCTTATGTTGAAACTCAACAAATTGATCCATTTGGAGGTCAATTTCGGCCATCCAGTCCCCTAGGGCAAACAATCCCCTTCAGTTCTGGATTACCACCGTATGGGGGGCAATATGCCCTTTCATTACCCCCTCTGGGAGGATATCCATACGGGAGTTCTCAACAGTATTCAGGTTATACAAGAGTTACGACAAGTGGTTGGGTACCTATACTACCCCAACAACCAAGAGTTGTGTATTCTATACAACAATGTGTACCTATGTCGAATATCCCAACAACACCAGCTATTGCAACAGTGTCACAAGTTCAATCGATGCCTGTTGTATGTCAACCTCAGATTTCTTAGGTTGTAATGTAACAGCCCCTTGACCCTGTGACTCAACCACAATCGCCAACTGGTGGGGCGACACAGGTCCAAACGGGTACGATTACCCCACATCTTGGTCCGTCGGTTAGTATAGCGCAACAGAACATGGCTTCACAACCGTGGCTGGTGCAATATCAACAACCACAATTCCAACAAGTGTACCAAGGTTCTGAGCAGCAGATCTTTGCGAACAGTGGACAACCGTATATTCAAAACAGTCAAAATCAACCACTTTACAGTGGTCAAGTCCACCAACCGTATCAGTCATACCAACATCAATTAAATTATGCTGGTATGCAAAGGCCAACTGCTCAGGCAATTCCATCGTATCTTGGGTATGCTTCACCTAACCTGAATCAACAGTTACCATTCGTGGCAACTTTAGAGTTACCCGATTTACACCGTTTAACAAACGATCCAATTGCTTACGCCCCTTGGTGGCCAGCGATTCCTCACAAACTTCCATCAGACATTCCTAAATTTAATGGAAATCCAGGTGAAGACCCATCAAATCACGTGATGACATTTCATCTGTGGTGTTCATCAAACACCCTAAACGATGATTCGATAAGGCTTCGCCTTTTTCAGAGGACGTTAACGGGTCCAGCGGCAAAATGGTATATTGAATTACCTAGAGCTTCGTTCGACAATTTCAGCACCTTAGCCACGACTTTCTTAACCCATTTTCAATTACCGATAAGGTATGAAACGGGAACCAAAATCTTAACCAACTTCAAACAGACAACGGCCACTCACATATCTGATCATATACATGAGTGGCGACGTCGTTGTAGGATGGTAAAAACGTACGTTCCCGATCAGCTATTAGCTGAATGGTTTATCAAGTCGTTACTTCCTTCTATAACGGAAGATGTGGCAAAGGGGGGAGTCGTAACAGAAGAGCAAGTTATCGCTCGTGCGCAATATCTAGACTTGGTCTATACTCAGTCTGGCACGCTCTACGACAAAATACCTGATGCCCCTAGACCGGAATTCTCAATTCCTCCTCCTCCTAAATCAAACAATGACTCTCACGCCGGTGACGGCGTGATTGGCAGGACAAACGCGAAATCGACAAAGGCCAACTCCAAGAAGGCCCGTAAGGTTTCAGATCAAAATGCAAAAGATGAAATTCTTGCTTCGGAAGTAAATGCCGTATTAGTAGATAAAGGCAAAGAAACCAAACAACCAGGAAGCAAGAAGAAACAAAACAAAGGGAAGAAGAAGAAACAAGGAGAGTCATCTCCTGAAAAAACTTCTTCAAACCCTCCTGGAGATAGGAAACCACCCCCCTTCGGGTGTCAGATATGTGAGGAGAATCACTGGATGAAAGAATTTCCATACAAAGCTGAGCTTAAAAGATTCTTTAAGAGTTCGCAAACCTCAGCTGTGTTAACTGACCCGTTTCCAAATCCAGGCGCAAATCTGGTTGATAGTGGAAATGCTTCCCCGTTGCAAGTGCTTATGTTGTCGATTTCCAAGCAACAAAATGATGCTTTGATTTCGACAAGGAACAAAGATTACGGGAATCCGCAGCTGTCGAACGACAAAGGTAAAGATCAACCAAGTAGTTCGATGACAACTTCGATAGAAGTTGTACCACCCATCATTCCTGAATTAACAATAAAACCGCCAAAGGGAGTAGTACACAAGTCGACATTTAATCCTCGCGCCAGAGCAGCGCAGCATTATAACATAGTGGAAGATTTGGCCCAATCGCCATCCGCTATGTCGACTCTTGAAGCACTACAAAATTGTCCATCCCAAAGGCAGGCTTTGTTATCGGCCATTGGTGGGGTTGATCCTAAGGATTCCAATCTTGTATCCTTCGACCATAAAGGATACGATCCTCAGTTACCAGCTCAACTAGCTTTCCTTATTCAAGTGAAAGCCCTCAACAAAACTGTTCACTGAACAATTATTGATGAGGGGGCATCTACATGTATCATGTCGATGAGTTGCTGGAAAACTTTAGGATCTCCAACCTTGTCGCGATCTTCGACGACATTAAAAGCATTTGACGGAAGGACATATACCCCATATGGTATCCTAAATAACTTGAATGTTGAACTAGGGGGAAAAACAGTAGAAATAGATGTTGAAGTCATCGATGGAAATCTTGATTACAACATCCTACTAGGAAGACCATGGATCTATGCCATGGCAGCTGTCGTGTCGACCTATTTTAGAAAGATCGCATTCCCTTTTCAAGGGGGGATTACGATCGTCGACCAACAAAACTTCCTCCCCAATGGTTCACAAGTTACAGGAAGCATTCCCATGATCCATGGAAGCCCCCATTCGCTTCAGAATATCAGAGTAGGCCTACTGAAAGATCCTATATTGATGGGAACTTTCGCTCTTCCACCTCCAATTGATTTGGCGGAAGTAGCATCGATAGGTACCTGCAATATGATATCTTGCACGAAGATCTCAGAAGACGATGTCGACATGGATCATGCAATGGTTTTTCCCCCAAGCCCAATAGAAATATTGTAGCAATCAATGTTTCTGGCATGGGAGGCGAACCCAAATCAACGCTCATCAAGCGTTTGGGTAGATAGGTCTAGAGAATATGGTACCCCTTTAGATCCTTGGTCGCGAGTGCATGGAACCGACGAAGGAATTTTACAATCAATGTTGATTGAGGGGGCACCATGGAGTGATTGCCACCATCGTTCCCTTCTTCCAGATTATGAAGAAGATACTCAAGATGACCTTTATCACCCTTCAGTCTTTGAATTCCTATCAAATACTGTAAATACGGTGGATTCCGAGCGAAACTTATCCAATATTGAAGAGACTATAGCCATAAATATCTTGACTAAAACAAATGTTGTAGAGAATATTTATGTCGGCAAAGGTTGTTCTCCTTCAGAACTGGAAATATATAACGCTCTTTTTCGCGAGTTCAGAGATGTCTTTGCTTGGTCATATGATGAAATGCCAGGCATTGACTCGAGTATCGTTGAACACGAAATTAAGATGTATCCAGATGTCAAACCGGTACGACAACGGCTCAGGCAGGTGCACCCCAAGAAAGCCGCTGCCATTAAGGCAGAAGTTGAAAAACTTCTCCATGCTGGTTTCATCTACCCGGTTCCTCTAACTGATTGGGTATCGAATATTGTCCCTGTTATGAAGAAACAAGGGACAATTAGAGTGTGTGTCGATTATAGGGATGTAAACCAAGCTTGTCCAAAAGACAACTACCCTACACCCTTCATCGACCAGATAATTGATGAATGCGTCGGATGTGAAATCTTTTCATTCATGGATGGATTTTCCAGGTATAATAAAATAAATATCCACCCACAGGACCAGTCAAAGACTGCATTCATTTTTCCGTGGGGCACATTCGTATATCGAAAATTACCCTTTGGTTTAAAGAACGCATGAGCGACGTTTCAGAGGGCAATGAATTATGCCTTCCATGACATCAAGAACATCGTTCAACCATACCTTGACGACCTTCCAGCTCATTCGCGAAAGCGGAATGATCACCCGCAGCATTTGAGAGTGATATTTCTACGTTGCCGACACTACAAGATAAGACTCAATTCGCACAAATGTGTGTTTTGCGTCAGTTCTGGTCGTTTACTTGGCTTTGTAGTCTCCAAGGATGGGATTCATCTCGATCCTTGCAAGGTTTAGGCAATCATCAATTTGCCTCCACCTTCAAATTTGCTTCAGATTCAAAAACTCCAAGGGAAAGCAAACTTTCTGAGGAGGTTCATTCCAAATTACGCCAAACTTGCTAAAGGCTATACACGTCTTTTGAAAAAGGAGGTACCCTTCGTTTGGGATCAGGTTGCGCAAGCTTCCTTTGATGCTTTAAAGGATTCCTTAATAAAAGCATCATTAATGTGCGCACCCGATTATCAAAGAGACTTTAACCTGTATCTGGCTGCAGCAGATACGACCATCGCGATGGTTTTAGTTCAAGAAGTCGACGGAATTGAACACCCTATATATTATTTAAGTAGAAACTTAAATGATACAGAAAGCAAATATTCTTATGTTGAAAAACTAGTGCTTGCAGCTGTTCAAGCGATGCAAAGGTTTCGACACTATGTCCTCTTTCGGAAAACTACTATTTTGTCTGATTGCAACCCCATGACTTATATATTGTCGCGACAATTGCTGGGGGGAAAATATTCAAAATGGATAGCAATCCTTCAAGAGTTTGATCTGGAATTTGTAAAATCCAAATCAAAGAAAGCTCTAGTTTTCGCAGAATTATTGTGCAATCTCCCATCGTCGTCCAACGATGAAACATCTGAAGAATCAATCGTGGATGAGAATTTGTTTCTGATATCCACAAGCAATGAGTGGTACGGAGATATAATAATTTATCTCCAAACCCAAAAGTTTAGGCCTAACACCTCTCACTCAGAACAGAAACGTATACGATACCAAGCAAAAGACTACATGATCGTCAGTGATACGCTTTACCGTCGTGGTATAAATACAGTTTTGAGAAGGTGCCTCACCCATGAGGAGGCCGAAAAAGCCCTGAATGAGTGTCATTCAGGCGCGTGTGGGGGGCATCAATCTGGATATGCTACAGCACAAAAAATCTTACGAGCAGGATACTTCTGGCCAACCATGTTCAAAGATTGCATAACCGTAGTCAGAAGTTGCCATGCTTGTCAAATTTTTGATAGCAAAACCAGAAGACCACCCGCACCTTTACAGCCAATAGTTGTTGTTGGGCCTTTCGCCAAATTGGGCATCGATTTCATGACATGTAACCCCACCTCGACCGAGGGGCATGGGTACATTATAGTTGCCGTTGACTATTTTACCAAATGGGCCGAGGCGATGCCTACATTAGATAACACTGGTGAAACAACTGCCCTTTTCTTTTTCAATCATGTAGTCGCCAGATTCGGCGTACCACAGGCTATAGTTACGGATCATGGATCGCATTTTCGCAATCACATGATGGTTGAATTAGCTGCCAAGCTAGGGCTATCTCACGACAGCTCTACCCCGTATTATCTGCAAGCCAACGGACAAGTTGAAGCGACCAACAAAGTCCTGAAGCGTATGTTGCAAAGTATGATTGGAGTTCACAAAAGAAGGTGGCACCTAATCCTGTACTCAGCCTTGTGGGCTTACCGAACGTCGGTGAGGAATGCGACCAGGTTCACACCTTTCCAACTGGTGTATGGCCTGGAAGCAGTCTTACCAGTCCAGTGTGAAATCTCGTCTCTTAAACTCGCAATTGATCTCCTCCCCGGAACTTCAGAAGAAGAGGCCCGTTTCTTGGAATTAATCCAATTGGATGAAACCTGTCGTGATGCCGCTTTGGCTAATGAAGCCCATAAGAAACGAGTTAAGGCGCAATTTGACAAAAATGTCAAACCCTGTGTCTTCTCAGAAGGTGACTTGGTCTTGCTTTACGACCAAGAATCCGATAAATTGGGAGCAGGTAAATTTAATTCTTTATGGATGGGCCCCTATATTGTTAAACGAGTGTTAGCAAAAGGAGCCTACGAGTTAATGGATTATGACGGAATCCCACTGGCGCAACCTCATAATGGGTTGTACCTCAAGCGTTACTATGCTTAAATAGTAACCAATATGCTTTTGTTCTATTTTGTTTTCGCTAAAGTGGTTGTTTTGGTCGAGTAATCCACCTTTTTACATTTATTGCAGATGTCAAACCTTCTGGAGACATGTGTGGGATATGCCGACGGAGCGAGTCGTAGTTCGCGGAACCTGTCCTCCGCAGCCTGGGCCATTTTTGATCCAAGCGGCGAGTTAGTAAGTTTCAGAGGTGTATGTATTGGTCAATCAACGAATAACATCGCTGAATATAGCGCGTTGATAGAACTGCTCTCTGATGCCATCACCCATGGTATACGCCGACTAATCGTCAGGCTAGACTCACAACTCGTAATACTACAACTCAATGGTATATATTCCGTCCGCAACCCAGCTATTTATCGCATGTTCCTAAGGGTTAAGATTTTGGAAAGACAGTTTGATTTAATTCAATACCAACATATTTCCAGAAACTTGAACACATTAACCGACTCATTAGCAAACTATGTGTTAGATAGACATTTGCAACATTTATAAAAAGAAACACATCATCAATGTTGTACATATGGATCATATAACTCAACCAGAATAAAACCCCGAAAATCAAAATATATATATATAAGCTGTTTATGGTTTACATATAATGTTCTGTAACCAAGACAAAATCGGTCGCATGACCCAAAAACTCAAAATGCTAGGGGGCACCCTAGTCTAGTGATGCTCATGATAGCACGTCACGGCCTGTGCAATCATGCGTAAGAGACGAGTCCATCGTCTAGGCACACCAGTAGTATGCCGCTGCAACTGTAGAGGTAACTCGTCGATCCTCACATCCGGAATGCTGAGAGTAAGGCTCTCAACCTGCTCCTGCACAGCTGTGAGGGTCTCGGCCACA
The DNA here is from genome assembly GCA_031772625.1 of Pinus tabuliformis. Taxonomy (NCBI): domain Eukaryota; kingdom Viridiplantae; phylum Streptophyta; class Pinopsida; order Pinales; family Pinaceae; genus Pinus; species Pinus tabuliformis. The sequence goes on along the minus strand of CM062814.1, from coordinate 356,501,126 downwards.
TCAAGGTCGCGAAGAATAACCCTCCCAGTAGTCTCCCCTGCTAGGGCAGCGGCTGGCGCTCTCAGGAAAACTGCTGGACGAACAGGACCAACATCTGCATGCACACATGAGTTTGATTAAAGTCTTGATAGAATAAAGCACAAGGACATTGTGAATAAAAAAACAGTAAAAAGTGATATGGTCAAAGATTTTACCAATAGCGCCCCACTGCTCGCCATCCGGTAGTACCAAATCTGGATCACCCCGGAAATCCATGCCAACATATGGATACTCGGAATAGACCATCTCCTGACGCTCGAACCACCTGAAGAAGGTATCAGAGAAAGAAATCTGAGATTGACCAACATGCCTAGACATGTGATCAACCCATCTCTACATGCGTGGCTCAGTAGGAGAAGGCAAGTCGAGTGCAATGTACTGTGGCTGCATCAGTGGTATCTTCTCCAAAGCAAAGGCGGTCAAAATAGAACCAAATCCAAAGTTCTTCAACTTCCCGTCCTTTACCTTGGTCAACTGACTTTTCATCTGAAGAAGTACTGCATCACACCAGTTGAATATTTTCGGTTGGAGGCACTCCAAGGCATGCTGCACATAGGATCTGTTGGCGACGTGAAGAGACGCACTACCGGCCATCCTACCAATAGTATACAGAATGGACCCGAGGGACCTGTCAGCAACCTCACGGATAACGATCTTGCCGTCTTTACTCGGCTGAGATCCTTCCCTGCAATATTGGCGGACATAATCTCTCACGGAGTCACTCCCTCGGGCCGAACCTGACAAAGAAATGGGGCCACCCCGCCTTGACAAGCCAGTCAAGAAATAAATGTCTACTGCGGTCAAGGGGATAGATTTTCCCCTAATCTGGAATACTTGGTTGATAGGATCCCAAGCGTCGAGCATATACTGCAGTAGGGAGATCTGCTGTCTCATGCTAGAGATACGGAAGAACTTCAGCAGACCACAGTTCCGCAGCGCGTTCACCGTGACAGGATCATGTAGGGCAATCATGTCCTCTTCCTCATGTTCTCGTTCTCGCCATGTAAGGGTCATTTTGATCCAATAATCTCTGAAAAACAAACATGAGAGGAGTTAGATCCTGGATTTGATGAGAAACTGGCAAAATTTTCATCAAAAACTGCGCAACAAAACTCTTTTTCTGCGCCCAGCGCACCTAGCCAGTGTTCCACCTGTGTTGAAGGTCAAACTACCTTCATACAGATTGACATTCAGTGCAGGTTTCGAGTGAACCAAGTGCGCTGATGGCAGAGCGACCCAATCAAACCCCAGGGGCTCAGGAAAATAGGAAATCAAGCACATAATGCAGAAAAGAAACCATGAAATGAAATAGCTCAAGTTTAGCCCCTACCTAGTCCAGACGGCGTCGAAAATCGTCCACAGAATCTCCTGAAATCAGCTGATGAAAATCAAGGGGGAAAAGGCACCTCCAAAGCTCCAACAAACCAAGTTCAAATGAAATGGTAAAATGAGAGGTAAAAACACTTTTTAATTGCTTTTTACGTAGTTGAAAGCGAAATATTAGGGTTTTAATCTCATTTTCAAGCAAATGTTATTCATTTCTAACTAGTTTGATGCAGCAATTGAAGATACAGTACTATCTTTGAAAAGGGCAAAGCTAGTTATGGTAAAAAATCAAAATTAGACCATGTTTTCGAGCAGTTTTAGCACATAGTTCATGCTCGTTAGAAAATAAACATAAGATCGAGCAGTTTTATCACATAGTTCATGCTCGTTAAAAAATAAACATAAGATCGAGCAAGTGTTTCAACCCGTGTTTAAGCTCATTAAAAAATGAACTACCCGGTAAATAACCACTGCGAATGTAAATTATCAGCCATTAAAGCCTTGGTCGTGTTTGCACCATCACCTCCACTTTTCATTTGGCTGATCATTCACCTCCATTTGATTGTTTACCCATTTTGAGGAACAGCTACGAAGAGTGATTTCACTAGCCATCCTTGTGACACTGTCGTGATTGGAAAATTCCAAGCCTTACCTGGAATCAGCTGCTAACCCGTTTCATCACTCGTTCCTCAAAAGACGAGTCTTCTTTAAGCTCTTTTCATCTGACTCGTAAAATATGAAAAGACTGCTGAGTTTTGGCCTTCCAGCTTGTTAAAGCAACCGGAAGTGCTATCCCTCCTCTAGATTTTAATCTTTTTGGACCTGAGGGATTATTGCACAAAAAGATCGAGCGCTTGTTTTGTTCGACTCGTTAAAACTATTGAAAACTCATCCCTTCTATATTGTTTTATACTTTTTTGGACTTAAGGGATTAGATGACAAAAAAGGACTTTTGGAGTTATCTTTACGTACCTTTTTAGACTCTCTAAAAATGAAAAGGGACCGAGTTATCTTTGTCGTTAAACTCGTTAAAAAGCATTAATAGCGACAAACTTGTCTTTAGACGAGAACGAGTTTCACTATCGCTAGGCTCGTTAAAACATAGGGATGGGTTTGCCCGAAGGGCAAATTATAGAACAAGCATATGTTATCCTCCTCAAGCTTGACAAAAATAAAGAGGTACTGGTCAGAAATGACTGGGAAAAAATTGGGAAGAAACTCAAGGAACTTTTATTGGTAGCAAGTCGCTCTTGAACATGACACTTCCACTCCGTGCCGGAGTCGGGTTGGGTTGTTTCATTCACCAGTCACATCACCATGGTCTCGCCATACCATCCACCTTTGGGGTAAATGCTACCGATCCATCACACAAGTGTCGCCGATATGTTCAAGAGAAGTCATTCAGAGAAGTCAACCATGTCCCATCCACTACCATACATTATCCTTCATCCTTTCATGACCGCCACCCTGAACCATATATCATCAGATCGTTTTCACCTCCATCAAAATCATTTGCTCCATTCCGTGTCACTGATGTGGGATACATTAAGGCCCTCCTTTGATGGATTGCTTCTTGTCGACATCAGCTCATTATCCAAGAAGTTGATCTAGGAACACCCCCTTCAGTACTTTGAAGCTTGCATGCCTAAATGGCAAGTTTCTCACTTCCGGCGACAGGTATACATCCATGACCTTCGACCGAAAGATTTTGCGTGGTGTTCGACGCCAAGTCCTTTATTCACACCACGTGAATTGTACTGCAGTACCTTGAGGATCATTATCATTATCGGTGATTCCTCTCGCGCTTGTTAACAGTTTACATCATTGACTGGTAATCAAGCGATGTCTTTCCATGTTCGACTTCAGAACATTTCTCACATGGATCGACTTGTACTTAGAGTGAAGATCGAATGAGATTGAAGACCCCGGATCTAGTTTCATCCATCCGGGCTGCGATATATATTTAGGAAAAATAAAGACATTGACATGTACAGCATTGCAGCAGATAATCATCCTACCAAAAGGATGATTATTTCATCAAAATCATCAGTCTACCATCAGACGATTGTCTGTTCTATGTACAGAAAAATGAATTTATAAAGCTGAGCATGGGAATGCCCGCCTCAACTAGATCATGAAAGCAGTATGAAAAATAATGTATTGTATTGTATCTTATTACAGGTCTCCTCCCAGCATCAGAAGAACTTCGGATCCTCCATATAAAGCATTTCACCCGATAAACGACCTCATACTTTAGGGGGCAACTGTTATAGACATTTTTGTGCCTTACAGCATTGAGCATGAAATGTCAATAATCCAAGGGATCCAAAGTCCCTAAATGAGTTGCTCCTACCCCTAGAGGAACAAGGTCAACCAAAGATAGCTTCTCCCAGAAGTTCTCCACCAAAAACCACTCAGAAATGGTCAAATCAGGATCAATTCAATAGCTCCACTAGCTGTCTACGCTGAAATGCAAAGTCTGCACTGACTAGGTGCACTGCAACGCAGGTAGAAGCACTACCAGGGTGCGCTGAGCGGGAATTGACAAATGGCAAGTTCATTCAACGAGGTGTAAATACCCTGGAAGCTTCCAGGATCTTCCTCAATGACACTTGCCTCAATGAATTCGACTAGTGATGAGTAAGAGGTTCTCAACCTCCAAGTGGAAGCAAGAACTAACAGAGAGAAGCCACAAGTCAAAACATGAGCTGACTCATCCTCTCTGCTCACATCTATATATGGATCTCTCACCCAGAGGTTCAGGAGGCTGGAATTTTGTACTTTGCAGAGAATTGTCGTTGGTTTGAGATTGGGATTAGTACATTGGGTGATTTATGCTTTGTTGGAGGAGAGGAAGGGATTCCATTGCTGGGAGGTAGATGCTGGATCGGGCCTCACTTGGTTGTATCTCCTCTTGGACTTTATTACTCTATCAATAAACTATTTGAGTTTCTCCTACATGCTGTATATCAATGATGTTTTGTTATGCTTACATGTTTAGCTTAATCTGATCTTGAGCTTTTTATGAATGTATATCTGTATCTTCTTGTAGTTTCTCTCTCTTGTGATCTTACAGGAATTCTGTGAAGCTGGGCCGGTGAGAGAGCTGGGAGCTGGGAGCTATGGAAGAGAGGAGCGATTGGATCAACAAACTTGCGAAAGAAACAGGTTAGTTAGATCCTGCTTCCTCATTTACATTCCATAAAGAAGAATACTCAAATAAGTTTCCTTGTTTGTTGCTAAGGCACTATCACCTCTTAGAGTGGGATAGGGGCATTCCGAATTGGATACTTTTCCCAACAACAGAGATGGTGAGACTGATTGAAACAACAAAGACTCCAAACTTGGCAATCAATGCTTACAGAATCGTAAATGGATGGAATAGAAAAGTTGTCAAACTTATAGGGTTGTCTGTGGAAGAGGTCTTGGGGGAGCCTCTAATTAATATCGTCGAGGAAACTTTAGCTGAGAACAATTTTATATTTGGCTTTGTAAGGAGTTGACAAGAAAAATGCTCAAATTGAGCTGGAAAGACATGGCTTAGAGGACAAAAAAGGTCCAGTAGTTCTACTCGTTAATGCTTGCTCAAGTAGGGACCTGAAGGAGAATGTTGTGGGAGTGTGCTTTGTTTCCCAAGATGTGTCCAGGCAGAATATCATTATGGACAAGTTCACTCGCATTCAAGGTGACTACAGGACAACAGTTCATAATCCAAGTCCCCTAATTCCTCCCATATTTGGAGGAGATGAATGTCAATGGTGTTTTGAGTTGACTTCGCCCTAGAGACAAAGAGGCTCTAATTCTTACTTTTAAAGGTACCAAAGTTTTGGATTGCATTGTTTATGAGCAGAGTTCAAGGCATACAAGCCATAGCTCTAGATTTGAAGAGCATAAATATATTAGTCAAAATAATAGCTGGTTAAATAGCTGGCATAATTTCCCTCATTAGAGGAACCCATGGCAGTAAACGAAGGAGCACCATTAAGCTACGAAAAATATCATTTATCAGAGGAAGAATTGTGTAAGCATTGTGTTGACCTACTCACAAATGATCCTTTTCTCTGTAGAGAAGGATGATAAATTCACATATGAAGAGTCTGATGGTCAAAACCAGAATTCGTAGTCAAAGGTGTAGTGAAAGATTCTTTCCCTTTTACACGTCGAAGGAGACTCAATTATTCTTTCATGTTGAAAAGGTTTCCCTAATAGCAAGCCAATTTTTTTGACTAAGAACCCATGAAAAAATAGATGATAGTGACAAACATTGATCATCAAACATCACTGATGAAATAAAAATATCAGAGAAATAAGAACAAAATGGATCAAGAAATAGGGCATGGCTAGAAGAAATTAGCTAACAAAACTAGTCTTCCTCTATGGATTCCTCAACAACCTTTTCTTATGAATAGAGTTCATGTAGATCCACCAATTGTACTATTTCCTTCACCATTGTCTCATCTTCATTCACTAAGAAAATTATACATAATGGCAGCTTGGATTTTCATAAATGCATCACTAGGCCGAAGACCAAGAACATCTCAAAAGTGCTACTCAAAACTTCATTATCCTTCACATTTGGTGATTGTGGGGAAGATATGATGTTTCCTACAGCACAACCATTGAAATCCATTCTATGAATCTATAATGAGAGATGTGAGATATTTCATTGAATTAAAAAACTAAAACCTAAGGCAGTCAAGTTAGTATGGGAAGGAGTGTCTTGATTGAAATCGATTGCAACTTCATCAAACCTTAGACTTGCAAGGAAAAATTATGCTTTAACAACTGAGAGTGGATCAATGCTTGGAGAGGTTTTTCCTTTTTTGGCAACCACATTTCCAGTTTTGTGCATGCCGTGAAATTTCAGGTGTTTACTCAGTATTTCTTTTCAGGTGCTTGATAGGTCACTTTCCTTTATATACACCATTTCCAATCTAGTGTTTTTTTAATTCCTTTGGGCTTTTTCTATCAAGCTTTGACTTGTGTGTTGAAGAATACTTTTTTCTGTAATATAATAGTATCTTGTAGACCTTTCATTCTTGGTTTGATATGGACACTATCATTCTTTACTTTTTAACAAACGATGCATGCACACAAAACGTTTATGACCACATTGAGAAAGTCTTTGTTTGAATTATGCTATGGCATCAAAGTTTCAAACTGCCTCCAATTATAATTTTGTTCTGCCATGAAAAATCTGCAAGTGTTGTTGCAAAGTCACTTTTGAAACAGAGGCCATGTAACTTCCTTTATGCACATTTGACCCATTCATGCTACTTGACTTGAATTGAGAACCATAATAGTCATATGCCCTTTTCCATATTTTTGACATTCACGTTATGAAAGTCATTAAAATTCCTTTAGACCTTCAATTAGCCCTATGATTTCTTGCACAAACCAAGTGCTAACCATGTCAACATTGACACATTTATTGTGGTGGATGGTGATGGCTCCTCTTTGTTTCCAACTCTAGTAAGGATGTTTCTCTTCCTCACCTCCATAGTCTTTTCTTTTGAGAGGACTAATCATGACTTGGAGAATTTTCTCTCTCAAGTATTATCTTTTATCAATACCATTTTCTAGGGATACTCTTTTGGGTTCCCTTCCTTTTCTATTTTATTATCTACTCTTCTTTAATTCTTCTTAGATTTTAGAACTGGTTGATAGATGCTCTAGGCACTCCTTATGGTTGTTGTCAAATGTTGTCCTCCTAGTCCCATTCACATAGTTTGAAGTATTCTTTTGTCACATAGAAGGTCTCCCTCTCTTGTTTTTTGTTGAGAAATGTTGCATATATACTTGATAGATCAAATAAGTACCTCATGGAACATGAAGGATTACAACAAACAAACAATAATGGTACCCCAAAAGGTGAAGGCAAGGGATTTTAGAGTTCCCATCTCTTTTGTGAACTTTGATATTTATGGATGTTTACCTGTATGTGATTTTATATATTGACAATTTTGGGTTGTTTTTCTTGTATTTGTTTACAGCAGTGTCTAACACATGTTCCAAAGTTTGGGAACCGGAATACTAAACAAGATACTGGTTACACATCTTATTTTGAGCCCGCCCGTGTTGTTAGAGGTGCAAAGCTTGGCCATGAAGAAAAATCTAACAAGGAATATGAGGGTATCAAATGCCAAAGAATTGGGAACAAACCTGGAGAAGAGTGCATGGTACCACCTTCAAGAACTGGACGATAGTCATAGGGTGGAAACATATGAACCAATGAAACTATAAGTATTTCATAGTTTTTCCTTGTAAATTACTTTCATTCAAAACTAACGTAATCCAAATTTAAACCATAATTTATAATGTTATAATACGTGTTTAGGTAATAGTTCCAAATGTAGAAATAGGCCAAATTTTTGGAAGTTTTCTAATTAGTCACTGGATAAAGTGGTCAATAACATTGGAAAATGGCATTATTTTTTCTTGTGGTTTGAATATCCACAATCTAGGATTGATAGATATCTTGTCTAAAGAGAATAATTTATTATATTTTTTTATAAATATTACTCCCAATTTGTGTGTCTAGGACCAAGGTATGCTATTACTTTCATGCAGATTTTAGAAATCAAGCCATGAAATTACATGCTTTGTGGAGAATGGGTGTGCAAAATTTGTGAGCATCTTGCAAGCCATGAATACAAAACATAGGTACTTATGAACCAAGTCTGCACACAGTTGATTTGAGAAATTATTAATGGCATAGGTTGATTAAAATAAAGGCCCTTCCATCTGTAACATTTGAAATTAAAGATTTTAGGTTGACTAAGGACATTTCTCACCATCTATTGTTCAAACTCATTATTCTAAAAATTCCAATGATTTTGCACCTTCTGTGAGACAATATAGGTCTTTGTGAAGGCTTCTTAAGTTAGGTACTAAAAGGACGTAATTTTGCATCATAATCTGTAATATGGATATTTATTATACCTATACCTCTAGGAAAACATTAAAATATTGTTTTGTATTATTTGATAGGTGAGAGGAATCCATTAGCATTTGGTTAGGCAGATTCTTGGCTGAAGCAAATTGATTGAGCACTATGAATATTTGTTACAAGGTTCATGGCATTAACATAAGATTTCATAAATCAATAACTCTCTCCAAGGAACAACTCTATATTTCATTTATGTAAAGGTTATTCAACATGTTGCAGCTTGGCAGAGGTGCACCTATCCCCAGTCTTGGAGCCTTAAGTGAAAGCGACCCTATATTTAACAAAGCATGGTAATACAAGAAGACAAGAGGAAAAACCAAAATTCCAATAATATGATCAGAAACTCCATCTTGTAACAAGCCATCCCAAATGTCATCAGTAATTATTTTTGAATAAGATAGGTTGTATGTACAGCGAATCTGGTCATTTTCATTTGGGGCCTCTAAAAGTTGAACATGTTTATGTTTTTTTAGTGTTGGTGTTGCTTCAAACTAGGAGTTGATTTTTACAATAGAATTTGTCTACAAACTTCACAATCGTTGATTTTAAAATTTAAATCACTCAAATTATTGCAAGAATTGTTATGTTCTTTTCCTGAAGAAATTTCATAGAATAATTTTTTGGAAATTAAAATAAATTTGAAAATAAATATTGCAATGATACCCATCAAGGTAGGGAGTTACTTCCCACCAAGGGGAAGTCAACAGTGCCACAGATCTAGACATACCATGAATAAAACAAAACTAAAAGTAGCCATGAACATCCACACCAATGGGGATCTTAGAGTCACTTTCACAAAATAACACACACCCACATGACTTTACAAGGCTATAAGGCACATTCTTTGGGCTTATATGGTGTGTCCAAAATTTTTTGGAGTACCCCTGCTGAAAGAGGGGTAACATGACCTTGGGCTTACAATAATGGTGATAAATATTGCAAAGTGTTCATATGTACCCATGCTTACACGAGAGGTAGTAGGCCCAAAAAAGTGACCCATCTCCAACAAATGAGGGGAAAAAAGGTTTTGGTGCAGCATCCAGCCTCCAAAGGCCCTTCAAAGGTACTTCTCCTCTACATATCAGCTAGTAATCTCCCTAGGTGTCATCCAAAGTAAAAGAATGGGCTCCAAACTAAACTGTCCACCATTAGTGGTGGGTCTTATCCTCCAATCCTATCAAGAATGATCCCAAACCCTCCTACAAAATGAGCATAGGGGCTTCAAAGTGGACACATCTAACTTTCAAAAGGTAGAACAACTATTCTTGTCATGTACATGACACCTCCAAGTGTCCACCAATGTGGGAAAAATATTCTAAGGTGAATTCTCAACATACAAATCTGCAAACAATACTCCCAAACAAGCTTTAGCTCTACTTCTCATATCTATTCTAAGGTGTTTTCTTGTATGTGTTTTTTATAGATTGACATTTTTAGGGTATTTTTCTTGTATTTGTTTACAACACTCGTCAACACATGTTCCAAAGTTAGAGAACTAGAATATTAAACAAGGTACTGGTTACACATCTTATTTTGAGGGTGCCCGTGTTGCTAGAGGTGCAAATCCTAGCCATGAAGAACAATTTATCAAGGAAGATGAGGGTATTAGATGCTAAATATTTGGGAACAAACTTGGAGTATAGGGCATGTTCCCACCTTCAACAACTAGGCAAAAATCATAGGGTGGAAACATACGAACCAATGAAACTGTAAGTATTTCATAATTCTTCCTTATTCTAAATTGCTTTCTGTCAAAATTGACATAATTCAAATTTAAACCATAATTTATAATGTTAGAATACATGTAAGATAATAGTTCCAAATTTATAAATAAGCCAAAATTTTGGAATTTTTCTAATTAATCACTAGATAAATAGGTCAATAACACTAGAAAAGGGAATTTTTTTTGCTTGTGGTTTAGGAACTCGTCTGGATTTATAGGGAATCTGTTGGGTCCCTATAATACTAGTGATTACCCCATTACTATTATAGTTATACCGCTTATTAATATTGTTGTGCCCCTATTGCCCCCATATTGTTATTACTGTGCCCCATAGAATCCCTCTATTGTTATTTTTGTGGCTTTATATTATTATTGTTAGGTCGGCTGGATTATATTGTGACTCCTTAGACTCCTATATATAGAAAGGAGGTTTTTTCATTTGAATCATCCAAGAATTGTTCATTTATGTAATGTAAAGGAGGTTGCCCCCTCGAAGAGGCTGAATTCTAAGGCGTTGATCTATCTTTTCTATCTTTTTCTTGAGCTAGTTTCATAACATTTGGTATCAGAACTTTGGATTCTAGGGTTTCGCTACTCCAAACAGGTCGTCGTGGAATTTTCACTATAACGTTTTTTCTGTGATGTTTCAGAAGTTACAAAAAAAACCCATTTGAGAAGAAGTCATGCTGAACCTCGGGTCCAAATTTCAGAGCTTTTCGCGCTACATGTGCAAAGATATGATCTAAGGAATTTGGTCTTTTTGCAGACTCCTGAATTACATTCCAAACAGGTGACCTGGGGAAAATCGTCATAACTTTCTCTCTGGAGATCAGATTTAAATTTCATAAGTAGGTAGAGAAAGATGACGGACTGTAGTTTCTTGTATGCATTTTTCAGATCCAAAGGTCGAAACAGTGACTCGTGGCACGTCGTACAAGTTCACTCTACTGAACTAGTCTATAATCAAGTCACTGTGGGAGATTTCGCATAACTCTTCCTTGGAGAATCCAATTTGGGTCAGACTTGTGCAATTGTAAAGGGAATGAAAAAGGATAATATAGGTCACAATTTCAGAACGGGAGGATCTGAATTTATAGAGATACATCAAATTCAATATGAGGCTTCTACAAAGTGAAAAAGGGTGTGTAGTTTTTTTAAATTTTTGTGTAAGCTTCATTTGAAGGAATTCAAAGGGCATAGTAAAGCATTATTATTAGTAACTGATGCCCCGAGGAAAGAAAATTCAAACACCTAGTAAGGAACCTGAAAGCTCTAGCATGACTGATGAAGAAAAGGAAGAAATGCTACATGATATATCAAAATTACAAGAACAAGTGCAACAAATGTCACGCTCATAAATCTAATAGAAGCTAAGATAAATGGCATGGAATCTAAGATAAATGGTGTGGAATCTAAGATAAAGGGCATGGAAGCTAAGATGGATGATTCCAAGACAGATTTGAAGAGAGACATGGTAGATTTGAAGACAAATTTGAAGACAGACATGGCAGATTTGAAGACAGATTTGACAAATTTTCTACAAGAAATACTTACTAATGGTGAAAAGGTTGTAAAGGAAACTCATGATGTGAACAAAAGAAATGTCAATCATGATTCCATAGACTCTAATGTTGGATCGAAGACCCACCATATTCCAAAAATCGATATGAGGAAGTTTGATGGCAAAGATCCCGCCACATGGATATTATAGATGGAGCAATTCTTCGATCTCAATAATGTGCAAAACACACAAAAGGTAGTATGAAAACTTTATATTTGGAACCAAATCAGTTTGTATGGTATCAATGGCTTTGTTCTCGTAAAAAATTTATCACTTGGGCAATTTTTACGGAAGAATTGATAGCACATTATGAGGATACAAAAAGCAACACTTTTTTTAGCCAATTGATAAGTCTCAAATAAAAGGGTTCAATAATGGAGCACATTGAGGAATTCCAAAAATTGAACATAAGGGTAAAATATATTCTAGAGGAGCATAGGATTGATGTGTTCATAGGGTCTTTAAAGGATAATATCCAACATGATGTTCGCCTTTGGGAACTTGATTCATTAGAGAAGGCATTCAGGTTAGAAAGAAAAATGGAAAGCAAAATTATGGCAACCAGGAAGCATACCACTCACAACTATAAAGACGGAAGTGCTATTGCCCCTAGTCTTCCACAACCTATAAGGTTGGCACCACAACAATTGGAAGAAAAAAGAGCAAAAGGGCTTTGTTACAGTTTTGATAGCAAATACACTAAAGGTCATAAGTGTGCAGAGAAGAAATTATTCTACATAGATTGTGAAGAGGAAGAAGAAAAGGAGCAAGAAAGGTCAAAAGAAGAGGATATACTCCAGGAACAAAGCCTAGATGAAGAACAAATAAATCCGACCATATCTTGTAATGAATTGGCAGGAATTACCACTCCTCAAACCATTAAGATAGAAGGACAAATCAAGAAGAAAAAGGTAATAGTGTTGATTGATTCAGGAAGCACCCACAATTTTATTCATTGTAAGGTAGCAAAAGAATTGAATTGCTTCCTATATCCAGCACCAGAGTGTCAAGTGATGATTGCAAATGGAGGAAAAATAAATTGCTCTGGAAAGTGCCATAATATCAAGCTATCCATGGGAGAATATGTATTGACTAGCCCAATGCTTTCCATTCCAATGGGAGGTGCTGATGTTGTACTAGGAGTCCAATGGCTACAATCCTTGGGTACAATAGCTTTTAATTTTCAAGAACTTTTCATCAAATTTTCTACGGAAGGAAAGGAAGTTGAATTAAGGGGTATTGCAGGGAAACCAGGAAAGATAATTAGCTCTAATGGTATGACAAAGCTTCTAAAAAAGGATCAAAGAGGTGTAATTGCACAATTATGTTCCCTAGACGTTTCCACATCGGAATCATCTATTTCTTCAAATCTTGAAAAAGTCCTGGACAATCATTCCAAGGTATTTGAGACTCCCAAAGGTCTCCCACCTATGCGTGATTGTGATCATGCTATTCATCTGATTCCAGGAAGTGTTCCTCCAAACATCAGGCTGTACAGATATCCCTATGTCCAAAAGAGTGAAATTGAACGTATGGTTGTAGAAATGCTAGAGGCTGGTATAATTCAACTGAGTCAAAGTTCTTTCTCTGCTCCAGTAGTATTGGTGCACAAGAAGGATGGATCATGGTGCATGTGTCCGGATTATAGGGAGCTCAACAAGCTCACTATTAAAGATAAGTTCCCCATTCCTATCATTGATGAATTACTGGATGAATTGCATGGATCAATTTACTTCACCAAGTTGGATCTTCATTCAGGATATCATCAAATCAGAATGAAGACTGAAGACATTCCGAAAACAACATTTAGAACTCATGAGGGTCATTATGAATTTTTGGTCATGCCTTTTGGCCTTACCAATGCACCTTCAACATTTCAAGGTTTGATGAATTCAATTTTCAAACCATTCCTTAGAAAATTTGTGTTAGTATTTTTTGATGATATACTAATCTACAGCAAGTCTTGGAAGGATCATGTTGAACATGTTGACAGGGTGCTACAACTATTGGAGGAGAAACAATTATATGAAAAAACATCCAAATGTTTTTTTGGAGTTCAGGAGGTGGAATATCTGGGTCATATTGTATCTCATGAAGGAGTTAAGGTAGACCCTAGCAAAATTAAAGCCATTAAGGAATGGAAAATCCCCACATCCATAAAGCATCTGCGAGGATTTCTTGGGTTGACAGGGTATTATCGCAAGTTTGTTAAGAATTATGGGAGAATAGCAGCACCTCTAACAACATTATTGAAGAAAGATGCATTTTCATGGACTCCAGAAGCAACAAAGGCCTTTGAACATCTTAAAGAGGCAATGTGCCAAGCACCGGTCTTAGCTACACCAGACTTCACAAAAACCTTTATTGTGGAATGTGATGCTTTAGGAAATGGAATTGGTGTTGTTCTAATCCGAGATGAAAGACCCATTGCATTTGAAAGTCGTCCAATCAAGGGAAAGTTTTTAAGCAAAGCTATTTATGAGAAGGAAATGTTGGCAATACTCCATGCACTTAAGAAATGGTGACCCTACCTGATGGGAAGACACTTCAAGGTAAAAAAGGATCATGATAGCCTTAAATACATTTTAGAACAAAGATTATCCTCTGAAGAGCAACAAAATTGGGTCACAAAGATGTTGGGTTATGACTTTGAAATCATCTACAAAAAAGGGAAGCAAAATGTGGTGGCAGATGCACTCTCAAGAAAGGATGAGGATGTGGAAGCATTGTTGTGCGCCATTTCTATTATCCAACCAGATTGGATAAATGAAGCAAGGGAGGAATGGAAGAATGACAAAGAAGTGTGGGTACTTATTCGAAAGTTACAACAAGATTCCAGTACATCTGATACATTTAGCTGGCAAAATGATTTGTTATGGTACAAAGATCGCTTATACCTCTGTAAGAATTCCTAGCTAAAACAAAAGATTCTTATGGAATTGCACACTTCTCCCTTAGGAGGGCACTCAGGATTTTTAAAAACTTACCATAGGGTTAAGAAGGAATTTTTTTGGGATGGCCTTAAATCAGATATTCAAAAGTTTGTGGCGGAATGTTTGGTTTGCCAACAAAATAAAGTTGAAACAATTAAGACACCGGGTCTATTACAACCTTTATCCATTCCAAGCCAACGTTGGGAGGAGGTTTCAATGGATTTTATCACAGGTTTACCCAAGTCTGAGGGAAAGAGTGTCATCATGGTGGTAGTTGAGAGACTTACCAAGTATGCATGCACTTTTGTGCATTATCACATCCATTTAAAGCCAGTATAGTTTCTACTGCATTTATGGAAACAATTCAAAAGCTACATGGAAACCCAAAGATTATTGTAAGTGACAGAGATCCCATTTTCACGGGAAATTTTTGGACAGAATTATTTTCTTCTCTTGGTACTCAGTTAGCTCATAGCTCATCTTATCATCCTCAATCTGATGGGCAAACTGAGATAGTAAACAAATGTTTGGAAGGACATCTTCGTTGCTTTGTATCTGATAAATAGACACAATCGGTCAAATGGTTGCCTCTGGCTGAATGGTGGTATAACACTTCCTTCCATACAGCAACAAAAATGACCCCATTTATGGAACTTTATGGGTATCAACCACCATCCATCACATCATATCTAAGAGAAAATTCTATGGTTCAAGCAGTGGAACATCACATCGAACATCAACAACAAGTCCTCCAACTCTTAAAGGATAACCTCGTGTTGACATAGAATAGAATGAAACAACAGGCATATCAACATCGCAGTGAAAGAAGTTTTGATGTAGGTGATTGGTTATTCCTACGGCTACAACCATATAAGAAAATGTCCCTCAAGCAAGCTATGAAGGATAATAAATTATCACCAAAGTATTATGGTCCATACAAGGTGTTGCAAAAGATTGGTACTATGGCATACAAATTGGAGCTTCCTGTAGTTTCTCAATTGCACCCAATTTTCCATGTTTCATTTTTGAAGAAGGTTATAGGCGACAAGCTCCCAGTTCAAACAATATTGCCAGAACTTGATGAGGAAGGAAAAATTATATTGGAACCGGAAGCAGTCACAGAAACAAGAACTCGACAGCTACGAAATCGATCAATCTCAAAGTATCTTATCAAGTGGAAGAACTTATCCACTGAAGATTCCACATGGGAGGATGAGAATTTTATGCAGAAGTATCCAGAACTACTCAAGCATTGAGGACAACACTTTTTTGAAGGAGAGGGGCATGTTGGGTCCCTATAATACTAGTGATTACCCCATTATGATTGTAGTTATACCCCTTATTAATATTGTTGTGCCCCTATTGCCCCCATAGAATCCCTCTATTGCTATTTTTGTGGCTTTATATTATTATTGTTAGGTCAACTGGATTATATTGTGACTCCTTAGACTCCTATATATAGAAAGGAGGTTTTTCAATTTGAATCGTCCAAGAATTGTTCATTTATGTAATGTAAAGGAGGTTTCCCCCTCGAAGAGGCTGAATTCTAAGGTGTTGATCTATCTTTTCTATCTTTTTCTTGAGCTGGTTTCATAATAGAATCTCCTAATTTCTAGGAAATAGGGCATGCATGGACAAGAAGAAACTTGTTGGGGTTCCTTTTATTAAGGCACAAATGAAGGAACCCTTTGTCGCTATTGTTTTTAACAAGACTTTGGCCATGGCTTCATTCAGGTTGGAACCAGAGAGAGGTTTTTGAGCCATGAATGTGAGATCTCCAGCTGAGACACCATTAATGCCCTCATTTTTTGCTTCATCTTCTACTATCAAAGATTGATTAGATGCAATAAAATTCTCTTCTTCATCACATCCATGCTTGTCCAGTAGTTATTTACAATTATATGTCCAACAAGAATCTTTCAAAAGGGCCTTCAAAAAACTTGTGAGCTCAAAAAGTTTGACTTTGGAGAGGAACTTGGGTAGAACTTGGTCCCTCGTTTCTGCCCTATTTTTTATGTGGAATAGTGCCATCATCAATGCTCTGCAACTGTGAATGGATTTGATTATTATCACTATGAACAAGAGTGAAATGACCATGAGTAGAGAATCTCAAGCCTCAAAAGACCTAGGGCAGATCTCCAAACAACACCAACTAGCTTCCAGTCCATTGTTAGGAATTTTCCCATGTAGCTTTCAGCCTAAGAATCTACTCGTAGAATTTAGAGGGAATTTCCACATTATTGGTCTATGCAACCATTTAAATGAAGTACAACATGCATGTTTCAATATGTAGCATTGGTGTCCAGTGGAAGGTTGTCCCAGTTCACATGCAAATTTTGGGAAACAACATACAAAATAACATTGCCACACAAAAGCTACCAAGTTTTAAACTTAAATCACATTGATGAACCAGGAACGTGTGTTGGCCCTAGCTTGGGTAGTGCACCCTAGTGAGGAATAATTGTCATGGCTTTGAAATATCTCCTTCTCTAAAATGGGAATTTTATATGGTAGTTCACATACCATGCTACTTTTTTGCTACACTTTAGTTTGTTGATTTCATTTAACATGAAATAATTGGATTCATGTAGGTGACAAATCAAGTTATCTAACAAAAGTATGTATTTCCTATAACACATAATAGTATCATTTCCCAATCTATTTTTGAACCATTCCCAACCCTCTAGGCTAGAAATTTCTTCGCAAGAGGGAACACTAATGAAAAAGATTTCCAATGATTAGAACCTCCCTAAAATCATTTTATCTCCTAGTGGATCCATTCATTGAACCAAGAGCAATATAATTTTGCACAAGAATTTTTTCCAAAGTATTTTAGAGGAAATGAATAGATTTAGCCATTAATGAACACCCAAAGGTAAAATATCCTTCAATCCCCAATCTCCCCTAGCCTTAGGTTTTGTTATCTTTTATTAGCCATCCCAATGATACCTCTTAAAGTTTAAGCACCCTTCTCCTAGCAACAATTCCAACAGTTACAACAACAAGCTCGACAGCAGCAAGCCCAATAGTTAGAGTAGGCTCAACAGTAGCAAGCCCTATAGTCAGAGCATGCTTGACAAAATCAAGACCAACTCTTAAAGCAGTATGTATGACACCAGTTGGAGAAGCATGCTCAACAACAACAAGTGAAACAGTTAGAACAACACTCTAGGCAACAAAAACTACATCTTCTTTGTGGTGACAGACAAAGTTTAGGGAACCAATTTTCTCCATCACCCTATTGTTCATCAATGCATAATGTGTCTAAATTTATGAATTTTGGTGGCTTGATGTCTCAGATGGCCACTAAAAGTAATAATTCTATAGTGGCAGAATATCAACCCAATAATTCTTATATGGAATTTAGATAAATATATGTTGTAATTTTCTCACCCATTTACAAGCTTGGGGTGCTAGTGCATTTTTTGTATAGAGGAAGGTGGAATATACTAAAAAATAGTAATTTACTAAATGTCACTGAATGTGTAAAAATATAAAAACTTAGCTGTTGATCCAATGCGACACCATGGGTGCAAAATCCACACAATAGGTAGCCATAGTTTAAGATAGGGCCCAGAAAGTCACTTTTGATTCCACATTAGCATATACAACAGAAAATTTCAAGCTTCTTGTTGGCCCTTGAATGTATATTGTAACACTGAATTGAATAACTATTTTCTTTTGATATTAGGTTACTGTTTTCAACCTGGTAACAAGAAAGTAACAGGGCAATAAGTTAAACTTAAATTGCGATGAGACTTGGTCTAATGAATATGTGAACTATATACTAAAATTGTACTTTTTATGTACTTTAGTAGGATTTTAAATTCTTCCCTCACCCATTTCATTGTATTTTATTGTAAGATGTTGTCAACTTTGATCACACTCCACACACTTTTGTACCCTAGATATGGTAATGCAAACGTGTGCAAACTACATATAAAGTTTTGGAAATCTCCTTTCAAGCTTGCCTTCTTATGCTTTTTTTGTGTGAATATCTCCTTGGATTGTTGGTATTGTGCTCCTATCCAAATTATATCTCTAAATATGTTAATTTGACTAGTAAAAAATTGGCTATGGAGTATAGGCATGGTGTGCCAGATTTCACTGCCTTATTTCTCTAACATGAAGGTCATTACTCAACTTTCTCACCTTAAGGATGAGGATAAATGTCATAACTTACCAGTTTGTGGTCACTCTCATTTAAACAAGACAAGCAGTACAATTGTATTTTCAACTTATACTCTTCACATTCATGCAAATATGATTGCCCACGACAGTGTACCCATCCTTATCTTGTTAAATCAAATTCACTTACAAAACACATCAACATTTGTATTTAACAATCGAAGGACATTCTATCCATCTTAAACACATCACATGGAAAACTATGAATCAGTGAAAATATGCATTTCAATATTTCATTGATGGCAAGTACCCAACACAATCATATTTTTTCTCACATATTCACTATCAAAAGATTTTCTATAAATACACTACAATTACATATCAACTACAAATTACGTATGTTAGATATATTTTTTCAACTTCTGATTCTTTAGCTTCCGTCTTGATCTCTTCCACTTCATTTTCCTATGGATTTGTTTTTTCTTCCTCCCTTCAATCCTCACAAACCCTGTGATGCATCCTTTAACCTGCAACACAACCTTATGGGGTGTTTAGTCTTCTGTAGCCTCTCAGTCTGCAACCCAATCTTGTGGTACAGCATGGGGGTCTCCAACTAACTAATCCCTGTCTTCTTTTATGTATGCAACCCGATGGCCTAAAATCTAACATTGTGCTGTTTCCATAGGCTTATAATCCCATCTTGCAGTTCCCATAACTCATTTAAATCGACTGGCCTGATACCTAACCCTTTGGAACTTGCAGCGGAAAGAAACATAACCTTGTCATTCTCATGTGTAATCCCACAACTTCCTCAGGTCTGGAATGAATCGTTAAGGGGCACAATATACCCACAAGATGATCAAAGAATGTAGAATTTTTATTTCACACATATCTTTGTGCTACACAATCTTGTTACATCCTGTGTTACTGGAGTGCATATTTTTTCATGTGATCCAAATTTGCCCAATTTTGTCATGTGCATTGGTAGTTTGGCTCTTAAGCAATAAATTGCGTAAAGTTTAGCTAGGGTCATAATTTCAATGTGTCTAGAAAAGGGAGTTTATATATATGCTATAGATGACAGGGAAGAATTATTATTACTATTGTTTTTCTTTCTTGAAGCATATTGTGCATCGTCCTCTTTGGTTGAGATACAATGTTTGGAATCCATGGATAGTTTGAGCAGGTTTCACCTGAATATTTCATAATTCAGATTTTGTGTATCTATTAAGATGCCACATGTTATTCTTTTGGAAAATGAAATAAAGAATTTGACATTCAGTTATCTTTTAAAGGTCCATTCTCAGTATTTTGTTGTAAACTCTGCCATAAAATTTTAGAGTTTTAGGGCTTCTACTAATCATTATGAGTATTTATGTTGTGGTACAATAGATATTGAATGCATCCAATAATAATCATCTACATTTCTATATGTAGCTATAAAGTAAAACTGTATCAAATAGCAAATATTGATTATTGCCATTCATCAAAGTCTGCATCCCACTACAACCCAACTCTTAGTCAAAGAAGTCGATATTGGCACTTGCATTCTATTATGTAAGTGACCAGCCAAAATTGTAAAAAGACAAATCATTAATCATATAACCACCGTTTTGTGATCTCCATGGTCATGGTCCACTATATTAGCAAGTCAAACACATGCAATATCCATATGTTGATATGGACCACAAATAGTTTGTATGTGTGTTCTTGTTTTAACTTTTGGAGTAGGCAGAGTGTTTTTTGTCACCTACATCTTCCCTTGACCACATTATACAATTGTTGTTTCTTTGGTTTGTGGTTACGTCATCTTTATATGTTCCTGGAATTCTATTTTTTTCATGTTGAAGAAAAATAAGAACTACAATCTATTTGACATTTCATAAGATTGATTTTATTGCTACTTCAAAGAATTTTACTTGTTATAACATGTTTCATTTATAGGCTTTCATAATCTCAACCCTGAGGTTGAGGAGGGAATTTGTCAAGTGCTTTCTCATATGTGGCTTGAGTGAGAGGTCATGGCAGGATCAAGCAGAAATGTAGCTTCAACATCAATGGAAGCTTCTTCCTCTTCACCAAAAAAGGCAAATAGGTCTCAATTTTAAGAGAATCTAGGGGATTTCTTAATGCACCAAATTTCAGCAGTCACATCGCCGAAATATGGAGAAGGCTTTAGATTGGGTAATGTAGCTGTAGTTCAATATTGTCTACGTAGAACATTGGATCATATTCGTTTGACAAGAAACTTTCCTTTATAAGTTCTGAGGCATGTAAAGATGGTGTAACTTAAAAGGAGATATGAATGGGATGTTAAATTGTCCTTCTCCATATTTCTTCAAGAAACAACTGAGAAAGCTGGTGGATTGCAAGAAAAGACTCTTTATCAAACTTATGAAAAAAGCCACAATATTCACTCTCACACTAATTTTGATGACCAAAAATAGAATTCTTGGAAAAGTCAGGATATTGAAGGGTATCTTCCCACTGTATGAATTTTGATGGGAGGCAATAATATAACTCGTTAGGGGACCAAGCTAAAGTTTGAGTCTGACAGAACCTTTCATCCTATGTCCAAGGAGCAGAGTGGTTGGAGAAAAGGTGAAGCACAAGGATCTGAACAGAATAGGCCTTTAGTAAATTCCAACAAAGGGCATGATAAGAATGGAAATGAAAATATCACACATTATAACTGGAGAAACTCGGTAGTCATGTGAAAAAAGTTGAGGATCAAACATATGACGGAAGAAATGAGGTAGGAAAAGACACAATCGTGTCATTCCAGCATCAGGATCCAAACATTAATTCAAGCCAGAATGGGCAGATACTATAGAAAGAATGTTTTCACATGGGTAGATTTACTAGGAATCCTAATATAGATAATCAAGAGAGAAATGTAGAGAAGTATGAGCAAGCAATAGAAAGCAACTACTAGATGAATTCTAACAATGTTATTTGAGACTCTTGTGCAAAAAATAGATGTGTTGGGAACACTTCGCTCTGTCAGCAGGAAAATAGTTCGATAGCTTTAAATACATTTTCCAATCTGTGAAAATTCTTAGAGATATACAAATGATATAAATCGGTCATAATACAATCAACATGATTGCACAAGTGTTGTTCAGATAACAGGCAAGGGGAATTCTAATCAGAGTGTAAAATCTGGAAGTGATTACACTAAGAAAAGTCCTCAAAAGGAAGATGATTTTAAATATTAAAGTAATATGAATCACTGGGAGCTATGTAAAATGAGTACTGGTCCAGGTGAAAGTTCTGAAAATTATATGCTAAGAATGCCCCCCTAGGCACTTGTCCAGCAGACAGTAGGAATGGATTCAATGAGCTAGTGGCATATAGAAAGTGTTAAACAAGACTCATTTTACTTAGGTCCCAGTGATTGAGTACTGGTTCTGGTCAAAGTTCTAGATATGTTGAAAATGCCCCTAGGCAGATGCTCCAGCAGGCAATAGGAATGGATTCAATTTACTAGTGGCATGCAGAAAGTGTTAAACAAGACTCATTTCTAAGAGGAATAGTGTAGATGGATTCTCAAGGGAAAAAGGCTCCTGAACAAGCATACTTTATGTCTTCAAAGGTGGTTAGGATAGGCTAACAAAACAATACTATGAATGCAAGAGAGGTACTAAATTTATTCACTTTATTTGGACTTGAAAGAAATATCTAATCTATGAATATTGTGGATCCTTGTAAGAATTTCATTTTCTTAGTATTGTGCATCCTTTTATCTCAATTGAAAATACTTCGTGCTTAGATTGATATCATCTGCTCGATATGTTTACGGCGCTTTTGTAATAAGCAATTCCTTCTTTTGTAGGATGTTCTGAATTCAAATTTGCAAACCAATTTAAGGTAACATCTAGGAGGAGGACATCCAAGGGACTTTTCTATAGGTTATGATTGTGAAAAATCATATGTATTTGACAGCCCCACAAACATATTTGGTTCAAACAAACCATCATCTTTATTAGGGCAAGGTTTTGGTTCATGTTTTGTTATTAAGTAATTTGTCTATTTGTTGTTCGACCAACTTTTACTAGTTTTCTATATGAAAATATACTAAGATGTTCAATTTATGGATATAAACTTTTTGTCTAGCCAAAAATTTCTTAACCTTATAAGCAAGTCAAACAATCCAAATGAAAGTGACACATTAAAGCACACTGTATTTAGTGAGAAAAATGCATCTATTGACCCCAATGAATCTGCTTCACCTTATGTTTCAGTTACTCATTTTGGTCATAACCAGTGATCAAGCCCTCTCTCTCCTTAGGGTTTTGGACTTAGACTAGCTCCACTAGCCCAACTATTACAAATATTGAAAAATCGATCTTTACAAACAAGTGCATCTATGAAAACTGCAAATGTGACATTGGATAGGCAAATCCATCCATCAAAAGGAGAAAGTTTTCACAAGAGTGTAGCTTTCAAAACACATCAAGATTATTTATCAAAAGTAGGTGATGCGCTACCACAGCAGAAGGAAAACTCTTGTAGGTAACCACCTCAACAATTCCATAAAGTGTTCCCTCTAGATCATCACCAACAAGTGTAAAAGAGAATGTTGTAAAGTTGGACAAACCACCACACTTGGCAAGCTACAATATTCATCCTTCAACTCAGTTATAATATATTCAACAACCAAATGCCAATGGACAACTTATATCAATTACTCAATCAACAGTTCCATGTGAGTCACCTAAAGACAGGCCAACATGCAGGGTAACATGATTTCCACTCATCTACTTCAAGGCTCACATGATGTATCTATTGCAGGGAAAATAATACCAATGTTCCATTCAATGATGTTGTCTACAGTTTCTTTCGTAAACTCTATTATAGGAAGGGAAACTAAGATGTAGGGCTCTCTCACCCCCTCCACTCGACCTTTTAGTCAAATAAATTAACAAAATTATTTGCATGTTCAAGATGGGCTTGGCAGAAGCCATCAGTTTATGCTTGTAATCATGTTGTTCTTTTATATTTTTCTTTGTGATGGCCCCACCATATCATCCACTACAATTTTAAGTTAGTGGTTGCTTAAAACTAAAACAATTATCTGACCATCATGATTGCACACACATTTTCCATGCTCTATGGTACAATACCCCATGTGAGTATTAAATGAGCTAGAGTGGAGGAACTCTAGAGCTAGAATGTAGCTAAGGTTATACAAGGGGTGCCAAACAATTGGCCACATCTTTCACTCTCTGTTCCATTATCGGAGAGACCCATCATTTATCTTTGAAACTATTTTGTTGATTTGTTGGCTTTTGCAAGGCATTTGACTCTATCATGACTCATGACAGAGGCCTTGTTTTAGAGGTGATATAGCGTTGGATTCTATCATGAGACTATATGAGTTAGTGCTTGGTCATTTCTACAGTATCCACATCTTCTTAGACTACCTTAGGAGAACTATATAGGTCAAATAGCAAATCCCTCTCTCACTAACTCTCTTTGGGTTCTATATCGATGAGATGTACTCCTTTCTTAGGAGCACATATAGGATGGCGTTGGATGTCTTCTACCCAACATCTTGACCTCCTTGCTTTTAGTTTTCAACAACATGATCCTCTTGGCACATCACTTAAGGGTTGTAGAGACAAATTGATGGCTTATCCAACTCTTGTGATCTTTTATAGTTGACATTTAAACTTAGTGAGGCTAACATTATGATCTTCAGCGTGTCTCAACATGCTCTCTTTAACTACCATTTCTACGTTGGAGGGGATGGGATCGATATTACTACAACCTACACATACTTGGGGGTAAGATCTTAGGAGTCTAGCTTAGCTTGAGGCATGATTTCTAGCCCCAACATAATAAGGAATATGGTTTTCTTGGTTAAACAGATAGTTCTCTAGGACATCTCTTTCAAGATGCACTTCTTTGGACATCATCATTAGAGCCATGACCCATTATGGCTTGAAGGTCTGGGGACCTGGCTTGCCTTGGGATGATTGGGATAGGATAGAGAGATTTTAAATCCTTATGTTACGATGCTTCATCTACTGCAAACATGCAATTCCTCAATCTATCATCTAGGTGGAGTTCAGGGTATTGCTTCAATAGTCCCCTCCTTGGTGCAATTGGTATGGGTTATTCTTAATTTCTTCAGTTAGTGGCCATTTCTATCAATCGACTTGCCCCTTTTCAAGTAGTCTTTAGACACACTAGGTCAGCTCCTACTATCTAAATGAGACTTAACCTAGGATATTAGAGAGGATATCTACAAGTTACATCAAAATCAATTAGATTTCCCTCCTTGAGGGAGCTAGCTTGAATATATCATTTTATTATTTTGAGTATTTTATGTAGCTAAGATTCTTCTTAATTTTTTTTATTTTTTTTCAGTCCATCCATATCTATTATTGCATGTAATTGATGGGTAGTCTCTTCCTCTTTGAGTTCTATTGGGGCTGGTTCTATTAGTATTCTTACATGTGAGGCTATAGATGGTGAATCCATACTCTCTTTTGTAAGCATATCGTAGAGAAAATTACGTTCAGCTTCCTGTGCCTGAATTTGTCATTATTTTTGCAA
Source organism: Pinus tabuliformis (assembly GCA_031772625.1). Lineage (NCBI taxonomy): Eukaryota > Viridiplantae > Streptophyta > Pinopsida > Pinales > Pinaceae > Pinus > Pinus tabuliformis. The sequence continues at coordinate 356,475,903 of CM062814.1, read as the reverse complement.
CATAATTCTCCATTACCAAGGTGCATACATTGTTGTCGATTTCCTCCTGTGCATTCACTTTCCTTGTCAGTGAAAAAGTTGATATACTGTTACCTGCTATCAATTACTCATGCCTCAAAATCCTTTGAATATCGTAATATATGTGAAGAGGGAAATTCCCAGGATAGTTATTGTTGCCAATGTATTCATACATCCCAACAATAGTGCCAATTTTAAATTTCCATGTTGAATTGGTCTCTTAAGGAGCAACCACATGTCTAGGGTGAGACAACAAAGAAAACTCAAAAGTCAAAAATCATAAACAAATTTACCAAAAGCATAAGCCTTATTCCCAAGCTTAACCACAACAAACCTAGAATTGGAAAAGCTATATATTTTCCTGTAGCCCGATCTCAATGCTGTAGTACTGTTCACAAAGGGAAAGAGAACAAATACTCCAGAGAATGATGTGTGAAATGAGACTCACAAGTTTTCTTGGTTCCTCCTAATGCAAAGAATGCTTTTCCTTGAAAAGAAACCACGGGACACAAACACTACAGACCCTCTGATGAATGCATTTCCTTCAAAATTCAAAGCATGAATACAATCTTTGTGAAGGCCACAATGAATTGTCTTGGCAGAATTTAGCTCTAATTTGACAATCAGAGGCTTCACTTGGGATCTAATGGTTCCTAGGAATCAAAGGTTGAGCCTGTGCAACTCCATTTGGTTGAATTCCAGAGCCAAGTGACCAACAATGATGATATTCATAATCCCACCTAAATAAATTTTCACTGGCGTTGTTAATTGATTAACCCAGTGCCACTTTAAAACCCAAATATCTAAACATATGGAGTGGATGAGGGGAATATGATTGCATATTATGAATTGAAACATGTCTTACCACATTTGGTATAGGGAAGGCATGCAATGTTTGATATATACCTTCGATTTGCACCACTGTTGATGATGAGCTCCCAATTGTGAGAGAATGATATTGAAAAGTGTTTGCAAGTGTAAATGATTTTCACCATAGTGAGAATCCATGTAACCAACTATGATCCATGTCTTATAGTGTTCTCCTACCTATATGAGTGGAAGAAATTTGCAGTTGGATCTCAAAAACCTTGATGATGGTATTGTGTTATTCATCAGAGTTCAGGGACATATAGCATCGAAGCAGCTTCTGAAGATCTGTTGAATAGCGTATATTGTTCTCCAGGATCATTTCCAACATTGAATCTCTGAAATATTTGTGGGTCATACGAGGAATTCACCACCGTAAAGCTATTAGAGAACAAAATATTCTTAGTCGCTAGTAGGATGTTCATCACAGTTTTCATACTCGGGAAAAGGAACATGTGAACCATTCTGAGAATCAATCTTGAGCTTGTTTAACCCTCCTCCCAGTCTTGGCAAATAATCCTTCATATTTTCTTCTACTTTGGATGACTCGAGACCTTAATCCACTAGACATGTCACGCTCCGCGTCTAGTCCTTTATAATTTTTGAAATTCATGTTAGAACTTGAACTAGGTTGCCCAAAATCTTACATGTTATGAGTAGATATTTTCTTAGATTAGTGTTTGGTATTCTTCGGAACACCGATTATCTACTCCATACAAGATTTTCTCAAATCGCTCCCAAAATTGTTGCTATTATTAATAATTATTGTTAGCACTTCTAATAGCATTATTTTAAAATATTACATCTACCACTACCATTACCATCACTACATGGTATTAAAACTAGTACTCTATTGCTATTACTACCAGCATTATTATTGATACTACTACTACTGTTATTACTATTGTTACCTTTTCTCGTAACCCACTGGTTTTTATTATACTTCATTACATTTTTTGTGTAGTTTGCTTTATTACATCACTTGTGCACTCTGATGCCACTCTCTACTACATGTGCCTAAACACTCCTAATATGCACTAAGGTTGTCCTTTTTGCAGTCCCATTGGTTAACTTTAGCCACTACTGGAAACTAAATTAAATTTTAATATTATTATTATTATTATTATGTATTTCCATAAAATTTTCCTTAATTTTTTCGTCTCCATATCTCTTGTACCTTCATATCATGTTAATAACTTACTATACAATTTACGTCTATTATTTCAAAAGTAATCTTTGGCATGGGCTCTGCATTTTTGAATCTAGTTGATGGAGGCTTAATGCTCTCTAGCTCCAATTCTTGAACAAATTTCTTCTAGTTCATCTCCAAAATCGAAGCATTGTTGCCTAGATCAGGAGATTTTATGTTGAACAATGGCACTTCCGCACTGATTTCTTCCTCTGATAACTCCTCAAGAGTTAATGAATTATAGTCACTTGACCTACAACTGCAGGAGCTAGATTAAGTGATACTTGTGGTACTCACCATGAATGGTTGATGAAACAGATCAAACATTTATTTCGCAATTTCCTCAAGGGGCTGATCAACATTTTGCCTCTAGTCTTTATCATCATCATCTTGTACAGGGCTAGGCAATCGAATCACATTATTAGAACCATACCGAAGAACATGTTTTCTTACCTTAGGCCTGTGTAAACTACTAGTTTTTTTTGGACCAAGTTGGGTTCTCTCTAATTTCTTCATAGATTTCCTATTGTGATTCTTGTTTTCAGGTTGCCTAGAATAATGATATATTTGTAGAGCTTCATGATATTCTAAGCTTTCAAAGCTCCATATATTATCATTTGTGACCTTCCTTGTTGTCCACACTGAGTTGACAATAGTTCAGCAGTTGCAATAGGCATAGATTCTTGAGTCAATCAATGTAGTTGATCTACACTTGCTAGCTATCTCCTTCTTCTGCTTGCTTTTTCTATTGGATTCATTCATCTACTAATCAACTTCATTTCCCTTCTTTCCTTGCTCTAGAAATGGATTTTCTGTGGTGCAAATCATTTACACTTGCAAACACTTGCCAATATCGTTCTTTCACAATTGGGAGCTCATCATCAACAATGATAAATTGGAGCAGTTGCACTTCTATTAATTTGTGAAATGCAACAAGTTGGGTTTGCTAAGATGAGTGAGAATAAATGATATTTTATATGCACATTTGAAACTTTGAAATATGTGTTGTTGGAAATGGACCATATATCAAGACCTGCTAGCTATGTCATAATGCACGAATCACCCCATTTTTCAAATAGTGACATAATATATTTTCATCTTCTTCATAGTCTGAGGCTATCTGGAAAGGTAAAATCTATTGGAATTATGATGCATGTGTTGTACTTGATGGAAACCTACTCATAGAAGAACTACAGAAGAGATATCAGATGGGCCATAATACATGGGATGTAGAGCAGATTCATCAGGAAAGCCAAGCCATAAGCAAAGAGGAGCAGATGGAGCAAGAGGAGCCAAGAGGAGCCAAGAGGAGACAAGAGGAGCCATAGATATATATATATATGTCACATATATATGCCAAAGAGGAGCCAAGAGGAGACAAGAGGAGCCATATATATGTATATGTCACAAAAGAGGAGCCTATCAGAGTAAGAAGGGCACTCTCATCTGCAAGGAGGTCTTTGGAAGACACTACCAAGCCAGAAGAGCATAACGGGAGCTTATCGGGAGCCATCAGGAGCCACTAGGAGAACAGAAGTAGTTATCGGGAGCCATTGAGCCATCAGGAGCCTATCGGAGCAATAGAGGCTCATTCTCATATATAAAGAGCTTATCGAGAGGAATCAAGCGTATAAAACCCTTGGATGCATGCTTAGTCATTATTGGGAGTCGTCAGGCCATATATGCATGCTTTAACTCTATCGAGAGTTGTTTGGGTGATTAAAACTCATATACGCGTACATTAACACTATAGGGAGTTGTTCGGGCAATTAAAACCCATATATGCATGTATTAACACTATCGAGAGTTGTTGGGCACCCAAATCCCATATATATGCACTTTACAATAATCAAAGGCATTTTCCCGTTTTGGTGGATAAACACAGTGATATGTGTAATATATATATATATATATATATATATATATATATATATATATATATATATATATATATATATATATATATATATATATATATATTTCGGCATATATGTGCGTCGGGACTTCAGTTATCTGACATCGCTTAAACCTCTGATTGCAATGGACTCGATGGTGGCATTAAATTTGTGTATAATAATATCGCGTTCGACATATATCACAGTTCTGCCTCACCTGAATGCCGATTGCGATAAGAGGAGGCAGACCCGATGGAGGTATTAAAGGCAATCTATAATAATATCGCACCCACGGCAATCGCTCATATATAAAGGCTTCCCACATCCAATCGCCGACAGCGATGAAAGCATGCAGACTCGATACATTTATAGAGCAAGGTTAATTGCCGTATTGCATCCAATCCATCGGATCAGTCATCGGCAATAGACGATGTCATATGCATGCGCCGATAGCGATAAGGAGTGGACCCAACATATATAAAGCATGGTTAATGGCCATGTCGCATCCGATCCATTGGATTGGCCGTCGACAATAGGCTATGATATGGGCATGCGCCGACAGCGATAAGGAGTGGACCCGATATATTATTGTTATGGGTGCATTAAGTTTAAAGTCCGCCTCTTTGCCCGTTTGGACCGTTTTCATCATATTTTCACTTAAGTCATTCTTTAAGTGATCGGTCAAAGCAAGTGAGCCCCAGGTTTTCGGATCCCTGGTATTGTTAATCTACGGTTTTGATTCTTTGTTTTAAAAAGAGCTTTGCTATATAAGAGGGAATGAGATCGTTTGGCGGTAGTGAAGTGGGTGTTAAAGATCTCATAAAAGAACAGTTCTGAAAGACTTTCGAGCAGTTGGGAAGTGTTGGCTGAGTTCTCATTGGCGCTGTCTGGTATGATTGAAGTCTAAAGATCATAAATTACTGGAGACTGTGCAAGCACATATTCCCGCTTATAAAAAGGCAGAGGTGCAGAAATTTACAAATGTCTTGATGAAGTCACAATCTCTGGTAGAGATTCATTTCTGCCTTTTATCAATCTGCAGGTTGATGGGTGCACAATATTAAGTCTTTCGGCTGTATTGATCATGTTTAGCCTCGGGTGCACTGTAATATGTATATCCTCTGTAATTGGGTTCTGAAATTGGCCTCTGTAGTTTTCAAAAAGGGTTCTGGGTGCGCAATATTAATTTCTTCCTGTGTAGCGATAATGTTTAGCCTCTGGGTGCGCAGCAGTATGTAAATCCTCTGTATTGGGTTTTGATATTCAGCCTCTGTATTGATCTAATGCTTGGGTAATTCTAAAGATTTGTTTATACTTGATGACCATTTGATCTTCTTGGATCCAGTCTGAAAATTAATGAAACGTGGTCCTTGAATGAAGTAGGGGGTTGTAGCTCCCTTCCAGGAGAGACTGGAAAACGAGAGAGGGTCGTAGCTCTCTGCAGGTTGTAGCCTGCGTACTGGTAAAGGACTGCACCAGTACAAATTCATTGTAAAAGAAGTTCTATTTGAAAGAAGATAGAGACATATTGCAGGAGGTGGTTTTCACCCACATTGGGTTTCCACCTTATATCTGGTGTTCCGTTGTGTGACAATCTGTTTTTTACTGTTCTTGTTCATTATTATATGGTACTGACATATAAGTTAATTATCAAATTCAGAAGAATAATTTAAAGCATAAATCTGGATGGTTTATTGAAAAGAAAGTAATAATACTTATTCACCCCCCCTCTCAGTATTATTTCCAACAATTGGTATCAGAGCAGGTCCTTCTGAAGAAGCTTGATCACTTGAAGGAGATCGTTCATCATGAGCAACTACGAGAGGGAAGCATCAATCCGGCCACCAATTTTTGATGGGACAAACTTCGTATATTGGAAGGTAAGAGTTATTGCCTATCTTCAATCTCTGGGTACAGAAGTCTGGGACATCATAGAAACAGGGTATACTTTTTCATTAGCTACTCCTACAGATCCAGCTGAGAAGAAGAAATATGAAACAAATGCAAAGGCGGTCAATACTCTTCTAAGATGTCTATCGCAATCAGAATTCATGAAAGTTACGTAGTATAAATCCGCAAAAGAAATATGGGACAAGATTGTCCTAAGCTATGAAGAAGATGATCAGGTAAAATGAGCAAAACTTCAAACCCTCAGGATTCAGTATGAAAATCTCAAGATGTATAATGATGAAAGTGTGGCTAACTATTTTCTTCGTGTAGATGAGATTGTTAATTGTATAAAAAACTTGGGTGAAGAAATAAAAGAGGCTATTCTGGTTAAAAAAGTTCTAAGATCTTTGTCACCTAGGTTTGAATCTAAAGTTTCTGCAATAGAAGAAAAGGAGAATCTACAAAGTCTTAAAATGTCACAGCTATACGGAATTCTAACTGCTTATGAAATGAAGAAAGGAGGTCCATCAGACAGGACAGAAGCTGCCTTCAAGGCTTCAGGCAAAGGAGAATACTATGAATCTGGACATGTTGCAGCTAGATGCAGAAGAAGAATGGGTCAAGATCATCACACAGAAAGATCATCACATTACAGGTACTTTAATGGATATTGCTTTGCTTGCAATATGTTTGGTCACAGAGCTGTTGATTGTTATAGAAGAAATATGAGACATGTAAGATGTTACACATGTAACAAGCTTGGACATACAGCTAAGAAATGCAGGAACAAAGTATGGGCACCACACCAAAAGGAGAAAACGTCATCATCACGCTTGAAGATATGGAATAAAAAGGAAGTAGAGTCAGAGAGATGTCGCACAGATATAACAGACTCAGAGGGAGCTGAAAGTGTAAAACTTCAGTATCCTAAATCTCATATGCAAGTTTGATAAAGGGAATTTGTGTATATACATGAATTAGTTGCTGCACAGTCGCATATATGATTGTTTGAGGAAAGGCAGTAGGGACAGGTTCAAGAAAAGAATCAGCTATGATTCATTTTTTTCTTGCTCTGGTTGTTAATGGTTGCATTCTGCTGATGAGGTGTGGAAATAATTCGATGGTTAGAAGTGTTTTGTTTCTATCTTGATAATGATGATGTCTTGATACTTCTTGCTGATATGAATGATCAGATCAAGATTGCATAGGTTTAGGGGGAGCATATGCCTTTAATATTGCATTGTTGGCATTATGTTTAATAGTCCTTGGTGATGAAGATTATATGGCTAGATAATATATCTTGCTGATTTAGATCATATTAGTGGATTGACTCTTAGATGGTGCATATATGATGCTTACATGGCGATCTTCATAAGGATAAGGAGAAGTACAAAGCCTGAAAACACATCTTCATTACTTGATGATGAGTCACTCATATGTTTCTGTCATCATATGCATAAAGATCATATATTAAAGTCATGATGCAGGAGTCCTATTGTTCTTGGCACATATATGGATGAGGATTGTTGGCTGGATACATGGATGATTATTAAAAGCTGCATTGTTGAAGACATGATGATGATGAGTTCTTACCTATATGATAATAGGTTGTTTCGTACATATGTTGATATCTCCAATTGATGATACTTGGTTCATGTAGATCTAGATGGCTATGGTGTTTTCTCACATAGAATGAGAAATTCTGTTGATGCGGACATACCTTGATGATTCATGTACAAATACAAGTTGCTGGTCTAGTTACTGTTGACAGATGTTATCATATAGTGTTGTTGCTGATGTTTATCATGATCTTATTTAGGTGTTTGGTGTATGTTATAAATGTCATGTATATCATTCGATGTAAAGGTCATATCAAGACTCATGATGTAATAGTGTGTCTCTATCTATTGTAGTCATTTGATGAGATCCCTTCAGGTCATGTAACGGCCTATGTTGGTTTCCCCACTACGCCTGGGATCCAATCCGGTTATGGATCTCAATATCCTCAACCTGTGATGGGTCAATACCCCGGAATGAACATAGTGTGGGATCCATCGCAAGTTCAACAGGTATTGCAGCCAAGTGTACAGTTGTCATCTCAAACTGGACAACCCTTAGTTTCTGGTTCACCCCAGCAACCAGTCCAGTCTAATGTTCAAACTTCTATACCTTCGGTGGTTTCTCAGTCCGGGCCTATTGCGCCTAGTACTCCATCTCAAACGACTACTGCAACTACCGCAACATCTGTTCAGTCTACCACACTTACTTCTGGAGTATCGACAGCTCTGGTTTCTACTGTCTCTGCAACTACTCCTTAGACATCTTTACCATTGTCTGGATCCACGATTCAAACTACGGTTCAGATACCTGTAGGACAACCTGGTTTAAGTACGGTTGTCACTAGTCAACCACAATTCACTTATCAACTGTACCAGGGATAGTACCAATACGGGCCTGCTGTCCAGCAGCCAGTTTACCAGTATCAACCGTATCCTGGGTACACTTATCAACAACCATAGCAACCCCAGTACGGTTCGGTTAATCCTGGTTTTTCGGGAGGATACAATATCCCGAATGCGATTCCTATTCCAAGTTATCCTGGATATCCTCCTCCTGGGACTGGTCTCGTGACCCAGAGTTTTAGGGATCCTAATCGGCAGTTACCGTTTATCGCAACTTTGGATTTACCAGATTTGTCACGCCTAACGAACGATCCAATAAATTATCTTCCGTTTTGGCCACCAATGCCAAATAATTTGCCCAATGATATACCGAAGTTCGAAGGTGAGTCTGGAGAGGACCCGTCGAATCATGTGATGACTTACCACCTCTGGTGTGCCTCTAATTCCATCTCGGATGATTCGATCCGCTTACGTCTTTTCCAGTGTACTCTCATTGGTCTCGCGGCCAAGTGGTACAGTGAGTTACCACGGGCCTCTTTTTATAATTTTAGCCAGTTAGCTACCTCGTTCTTAACTCATTTTCAGTTGCCGGTCAGATATGATAATGGCACGGAGTTACTAACTTCATTAAAACAATCGACGTCCACTTATATTTCCGATCATATTCATGAATGGAGACGTCGAAGACGATTAGTGAAAGTTTTTATCCCGGACCAAATCTTAGCTGAATGGTTTGTTAAATCATTGTTACCGAAGATTACTGAAGACGTAGCTAAGGCCGGAGTAGTTACTGAGGAGCAAGTGATTGCTCAAGCGCAATACCTTGACTTGGTTTACACTCAGTCAGGTGCATTACACGAAAAGATCCCAGATCTTCCTAAGTCAAATTAAATCGCTGCTGCTCCTTCGGGGTCTCATGCCGCTGATGGCATGATTGGTATGGTGAATACTAAAAGCAAGAAGAAATCCTCAAAGAATTCTTCGCCTATTATAACCTTACCAGACTCTCCGACAGGAGAATCTTCTGCTGAAGTTTCCGCTGATATTCACACTGTAGAGTCATCTACGGCTAAATCAAAATCTGGTGGGAAAAAGAAAGGTAAGAAGAAGAATAAAGCAGACAAAGCTCCAAAGGAGAAAACTGAAAAGTCGGAAACCAATGACGAAAAGCGCAAACCTTGATATCCTTGTCTTATTTGTGAAGAGGATCATTTTACAAGAGATTGCCCTCATTGGGCCGAGGTTGTGAAAATCGTCAAAGGTTCCCCAACTCCTGCTATTTTGAAAGATCCATTTCCAAAGCAGGAGAGTAAGATGATAGGTTCTTCCTCGAGTGCCAGTGAAGAACCCATATTGATGATGTCTCATGTAAGGATTGCGACTCGATCGCAAGATTATGGTAGTAAAAGTCCTATTGATGGCAAAGAAGCAGAATCTTCTCATTCTAATCCATCAACCTCAGCTCCCGGTTCCGATCCACTACAGATCGAGAAACCTAACCCGGACTTAGTAATCAAACCGCCCGCCAAGGGTGTACGTCGAAGGTCTGTTTTCAATCCACATGCGAGAGCGGACCAGAATTACAACATTGTTGAGGATTTAGCTGTTTCACCCTCAGTAATGTCGGCTTTGGAAGTGCTGCAATCATGCCCAGCACAACGCAAATTACTTTTGTTGGCTATAGGAGCTGTTGATGTTCAGGACTCGTACCTAATAATCTTTGATCTAGAAAATAGTACACCACGTTTACCTCATCAAATGGCTTTCCAGATCCCAGTGATAGTAAAAAAAAGGCCTATTCATCGGACTGTAATTGATGAGGGAGCTTCCACGTGTATTATGTCGATACAGTGCTGGAGATCGCTTGGTTCTCCTTCACTAAATCAATCCCCGACAATTCTTAAGGCCTTTGATGGCCATGGGTTCCATCTGTTTGGCATTCTACAGGATTTGCCTATAGGGGTTGAAGGAAAAACCGTTAGTCTGGATGTGGAGGTGGTTGATGCCCCTCTAGACTACAACCTTTTCTTGGGTCGAAGTTGGTCTTACGCTATGACAGCGATCGTTTCATCGGTCTTCAGAGTAATAAGGTTTCCACATAATGGCAAGATCGTAACCATAGACCAGTTGGCTTACTTTTCATCCGACCCAGCCTCTTCAGAGAGTATCTAGCATGTCAGTAAAATGACTATCCCTTATAAGGATGTTGGAGTAGGATTAGTTAAAGATGTCGGTTTACTGGGAACTTTTCCTTTTCCTCCAAACAACGCCTTGTCTTCATTTGCATCTATTCATATGATTACTTCAGACACCATTGTTTATGACGATCCTTGGATCGTTCCTTCTGAATCTGAGATAGAATCATTTGGTGATGCAATGCCTTTGAGTCCATATGAAATTGCCTATGAAGCCGTGCAGTCTTTTACCGACCCGAGTTCAACCAAAATCGACCAAATGAATGTGGTCCGTGAGGAATCACTTTTCACGTCAACCTCAGAGTTAATAACGTTTCCCGAAGTTGGGTCATCTGACGAAAAACTTTGTGAAGTCCTGTGTGTAGACGATTCACCATGGGAAGAGCTCCATCATAGATCTTCATTTTTACCTGAGGATGATCGTTTCAAAAACAATTTCTCATCAATCTTTACAGCTGAATATGTCAAAGAAGCTCAGAATCCAATAAAACATCCTGATTCAGAGTTGAATTTGGGAAACATCTCTCGCACTATTCCCATTGACATTTCAGTCAAGCCCGGAATCGTTGAGCACATTCATATAGGTGCCTCGTGTTCAGATGATGAAATTCAGACATACAAGGCCCTATTTCAAGAATTCCACAACGTGTTTGCCTGGTCCTATGAGGAAATGCCAGGAATTGATCCCACGATTGTTGTACATGAGATCAAGACTTACTCGGACGCTAAACCCGTCCGGCAATGTTTGCGTCAGATTCACCCACGAAAAGCGGCTGCAATTAAAGCAGAAGTTGAGAAGCTGTTGAAAGCAGGTTTCATTTATCTGATCTCGTTAACGGATTGGGTATCGAATATTGCTCCGGTTAACAAAAGACAGGGAACAATAAGAATATGCATCGATTATAGGGATATCAATCGAGCTTGTCCTAAGGACAACTACCCAACACCCTATATCGATCAAATAATTGACGATTGTGCTGGCAGTGAAATATTTTCCTTTATGGACGGTTTTTCCGGTTATAATCAAATCAATATTCTACCTGCCGATCAACCAAAAACGGCTTTCACATTTGCTTATTGCAAATTACCTTTTGGGCTTAAGAATGCCAGAGCCACTTTTCAAAGGGCGATGTCTTATGCGTTTCATGACATCAAACACATTGTGCAACCGTATCTCAATGATTTGCCCGCTCATTCATTACATCGAGCTGATCACCTTGTCCATTTACGCGCAATCTTCATGAGGTGTAGGCATTATCGTATACGTTTGAACCCACACAAATGTGTCTTCTGTATATAAGTGGGACGATTGCTGGCATTTGTAGTTTCAAAAGCCGGCATTCGCGTCGATCCCTCAAAGGTAGAAGCTATCATCAAATTGCCTCCTCCTTCGAGTCTTCGCCAACTCCAAAGTTTGCAGGGGAAAGCAAACTTTTTATGCCGATTCATTCCTAACTACGCCGAGATTACAAAGGGTTTTACCCGGTTGTTGAAACAGAATGCTCAATTCTCTTGGGATGAGATAGCTCAGAAATCTTTTGATGCACGCGTTGACCCATGCACCGTTGCTGCATCCTCCGAACTACAACTAGGATTACTTTTTGTACCTCGCCACCGCCCATTCCACCATCGGCATGGTCTTAGTACAGGAAGACGAATTCGGAATGGAACATGTGATCTATTACCTTAGTCGGACGTTAAATCCAACTGAGCTCAAATATTCACATGTGGAGAAATTGGCATTGGCAGCCGTTCAAGCTGTCCAACGTTTTCGTCACTACATTCTACTCCGTAAAACTACAGTTATTTCGGATTGCAACCCTATGATCTACATTCTGACTAAACAATTGCTAGGGGGCAAGTACTCCAAATGGATTGTTATCCTGCAGGAGTTCGACTTGGAGTTTGAAAAATCTAAGTCTAAGAAATATTTAGTTTTTGCAGAGTTGATGTGTGATTTCCCGCGTGCTGACACAGAAACTGTGGTAGAGGAGCCCATTGCGGACGAATCTTTGTTTCTCATCAGCACTTTAGATCCGTGGTATGGGGATATCATTGTCTATCTCCAGACCCAATCCTTTCGGCCCGAAGTTTCAAAGACGGAACGTCGGAAAATTTGATTCCAGTCCCAACAGTACAAAATTATTGGAGATACTCTTTATCGCCGTGGGGCGGACTTGGTTTTTCGACGTTGTTTAACTCACGAGGAAGCTGAAAGGGTTCTGAATGACTGTCACTCTGGAGCGTGTGGCGGTCATATGTCTGGGTATGCCACAGCCCAAAAGATATTGCGCGCTGGCTACTTCTGGCCGTCCTTGTTTAAAGATTGTATTATTGCGGTCCGGAAATGCCACAACTGTCAAGTGTTTGATCGCAAGATGCGCGCTCCACCTGCTCCTCTCCACCCTATAATTTCCGTTGGTCCTTTTTCCAAATGGGGTATTGATTTTATTACATGTAACCCTCACTCGGCCGGGGGGCATGCGTATATCATCCTTGCGATTGTTTATTTTACTAAGTGGGCCGAGGCGATGCCTACATTCGAGGCAGACGGCAAGACAACTGCAATTTTCGTATTCAATCACATTATTGCTAGGTTTGGTGTCCCACAAGCGATAATCACTGACCATGGGCGCCATTTTCGAAACGTTATGATGACAGAACTTACCGGCCAGCTTGGTTTGCGTCACGATAACTCAACTCCTTATTATCCACAAGCCAATGGTCTAGTTGAGTCTATCAACAAAGTTTTAGTTATCATGATTCGACGAATAATTGGTATTCATCGGTCGAATTGGCACAACATGTTATTTTCCGCGCTTTGGGCGTATCGAACCTCAGTGAAAACATCAACAGGGTTCACTCCTTTCCAACTAGTTCATGGTTTGGAAGCTGTGCTGCCCATTGAATGCGAAATCCCGTCACTTCAAATGGCTGTCGAATTACTTCCAACTACTTCCGAAGAGGAGAAGCGTTTATTATACTTAGCTCAATTAGATGAGACTCAACGTGATGCTGCATTGGCAATCGAGACTCACGCAAAACGTATGAAAGCTCAGTATGATCGAAATGTGACCCCTCGAAATTTTTCGGAAGGAGACCTAGTTTTATTATATGATCAAGCGAACGATAAATTAGGTGCTGGAAAATTCGTTCCTATGTGGCATGGGCCCTACATTGTCAAGCGAAAGCTAACAAAAGGGGCCTATGAGCTGGTAGACTTTGACGGGGACTCTTTGGGTAAACCCAGAAATGGACTTTACCTAACGAGGTATTATGCTTAAATGATGGGTATGGAGATTTTAGTTAGGTTAGGTTTTTTCTTTCTAGCTGGTGTGTTTGTTAGTTTAGACAGTGTGCTTAGCTTAGAAAGTGTGTTTTTCGTCGTTATTCTGCTTATCTTGGTTTTACCCTTGATGTTTCCAGATGTCGATGCCTCTCCAAACATACATTGGATTTGTTGATGGTGCTTGTCGTAGTACACGGAATATCTCTTCCGCAGCTTGGGTTATCTATTCGCCCTCTGACGAGTTAGTTTCTATGCATGGGGTGAGCCTCGGTCAAACAACAAACAACATTGCAGAATACAGTGCAGTGATTGAGTTATTGTCTGAATCTATTTCATTTGGGATTCGGAGTTTGATAGTGAGGTTAGATTATGAACTCGTTGTATTACAGCTTAATAGAGTGTATGCCATTAGAAATCTAGTGTTATTAAGGTTATTTTTGAGAGTGCGCCTCTTGGAACGTGAATTTGATTACATTGAATATCAGCATATTCCAAGGTCTTTAAATACATTAGTAGATGCAATTGCTTCTTGAATGTTAAATAGACATTTGCAATAATCATACATGTAAATTTAAAAACATTTCATCACACATGTTAAACAAGATAAGCCGGTAATAATGATATATATAGATAGGAGTGTGTCAAAAAATACATCGTCTTCGATCATAGGTTGAAAAACACCTTATGATCGGCAAAAATGATAAGTACAAAAAACCAAAATGTCGCATGTGTCTACAAAAACGACCATCCAATCACTGGTGATGCTCTCTATACGACACCACTGCACGAGCTACCCTACACAAGAACCTTCTAAAAGGTCCTGGGACTGCGACTACATAGCGCTAAAGTCTGATAGGAATATCGTCTATAGTAGTCTCTGGTATATCTGCTGTTAGACGCTCTAGGTCTTGTTCCAACTCAGCTAAGGTCTCTGTGGCCTCATCCTGTGGGGCCGGTGCCGCTGCAACTGGTAGTCTCCTCTCGAAAGGCCGGAGATTGGCTTGATGACTGGGCCTACATCTGCATTTTGAAAATTGTTACTGTCAGTTTTGAGACGATATAAAAAAAAAATAGATAATTTAAAAACTTGTGAAAAATGAATTACCTGTGTCATCCCATTGTTCTCCCGGTGGAAGAACCATGTCCGGATCTCCACAAAAATCAACTCCGGCATAAGGAAAATCCTGTATCGAAAAGACCTGGTCCTCTAACCAGTGAAAGTATTCCGGTCTAAATCGGACAACCTCCGTGCCCTCGTCAGGATGACGGGCTATAACCGCAACCCATTGCGTCAATTTGGGCTCTCGGGGAAGCCCAGCCTCAACAGTGAGATGCTGTGGGATCAGCATTGGGACCCTCTCTAAAGGAAAACTCACAACTAAAGCCCCATAACCAAAGGTCTTCAGCTATCCGTTTTTGGCTTTAGTCAGTTGGCTTTTTACGTTAGCCAACACAGCATCACACCAGTTGAAAATGGTGCCTCGATAGCAATCAATCGCCATCCGCATCTGGGATCCAGTGGCAATGTGCAAAGCGGCAGCCCCGCAAAGTCTGGTAACTGTAAAAGCAATGACCATAAGTTCAGGGTGGGATATAGTTTTGATCTCTATCCCCTTCTCCTGGTTCTGCGTGTTGCACCACTCTAGTCGGAGACTAGCGATGGACTGGCCACCCGGCCTAGTCCCGGACAGAGTCAAGTGTTCGCCCCTCTTGGGCAAACCAGTGAGAAAGTAAATATCTGAAAGCTCTATCTCGAGCTGGTGCCCTCCAATGTAAAAGCACTAGTCCTGGACGTTCCATCTCTCTACTAGCCACTCTAGAAAGCGCACCTGGGCCCTCATGCCAGGTATGGCCCAGTATTTGTAAAGGCCACATGCCTTCAAAGAATCAATGGACGGTTGATGATTAATGGCGGCCAAATCAACATCTTCGTGTTCTCTCTTGCGCCAATCAAGCATGGTGGGCAATCTACACACCAAAAAACATGTGTTAGAATCCATAAAATCAAAATATTTTGGTCCAATTTGGAGAATTTGGGGTTTGTAAACCCTTTGCGCGGAGTACACACCCCGCCTTTAGGAACAAAGAGTGGGTACGCGGGTTCCTTTAAGGCAAGGTGCATACGCCCGCCATTTTCCCAACTGAGAAAATGTCGGGGTACGCAGGTCACCAGTGGAGCACCTGTGTACCCCGAAAGGCGGACCTTGAAACCTCAAAGCCTCCAAAAAATGAAACTAGGGCCTAAAAACAAATTCTAAACAGATGGAAATGAAGAGGAGGATGTTGTAGAATACCTGTTGAGATGGCGTTCGATTTCGACGGTCGGATTCTCTGCGATGTCCACGGGAAGTTTCTTTCCAAAAGCCCTTTTTCTCTCCTCAACAGTAAAATGGTAAAAATGAAATGGTCAAAGCCCTTTTTATAGGTTTTTTGAGTAAATAAATGTTAAATTTGTTTATTTTCCACCGTGAAAAGGTATTTTTCAAATTATTTTTATCTATCTTTAAACAGGTATGAGTAATGTGTTGGTTTTTGTGCAGGATAAAGGATTTTCAGGGAAAAATGTCATTGTTCACAAACAAAAACATCAGAGTCATCTTTTAAGCCCTTTTCTGACTCCTAAAACATGAAAATATTGCCAAGCGTTTCTTTTACACTCGTTAAAATGGAATTAAAAGACGGTCCTCTTACAGCCCTTTTCTGACCGTAAAAACAGGAAAAGATTGTCGGATTTTTGTCGTTTCAAATTCGATATTGGAAATAAAACGACGTGTCCTTGATCGCTTTTTACTTTTCAGGTCAGAGACACTAATCATGAAAGTACTCCTTGGTCGTAAAGATCAAGCGCTTCTCTCAAGTATTATTTTATACTTTTTCGGGCTTGGGAGACACAAATTTACGAAAAAGGTCAACCCTAGAGTCTTCTTAAGTTTTTCAGACTCTCTAAAATTGAAAAATGCCGAGTTTCTCCTATACTGGACTCGTTAAAATTTCACAGTAAAGGACCTGTTCGATTACAAATAGGAACGGACCACTCCTTCTTAGGGTTCGAATCTAAACTAAGTTGGACTCATCCGAAGGATGAGCTTATAATCAAGCATATGTTATCCTCCTCAAGCTTGTAAAAAATAAAGAGGTACTTGCCAGAAATGGTGGGGGAAAAGAGAGAAAAATGAGCCTATTTGTTATCTTTCATCTCAGAAGAAACCTTATCACCCCTCTTGAACACGACACTTTTCATTCACCTGGGTTGGGAAATCCTTTGCCTCACAGTTGATCAAACCATATTGAAAGTCTTCAGCCGGGTATTAACTTTGGGTCAATTGTCACCAAACCATCTGTCGTGTCGTTATGTGTTCAAGAGGCCACTGCAAATAAACCATTCATCTGCAAAATACCTGTCATCCATCTCGACCATCCTTGAGTCAGTCCTTACAGATACATTTCTTCAACTTGATCTATGATTTCGTGTTATGGGCTTGCCTGCAACGGGTCGCTTTCTATCGACATCAGCACATTATCTAGAAAGATGACCTAGAAATCGTCAGTACCTTGAAATCTGCATGCATCAATGGCAGGTTTCTCGCCTTTGATGACGGTTTACATCATTGACTTTCGATCGAAGGATTCCGTGAAATGTTCAACATCCACACATTCATTCACATCTCATGGATTGTACTGGATAATTTGAGAACCATTGACATCACTGGTGGTCTCTCTCACACTTGTTAAACAGTTTACATCATTGACTGGTAATCAAGTGGTTTCTTCCATGTTCGACATCAACTCATTTATTCGCATGGATAGAATCGTACCATTTCGGGAAGTAGGAATGAAGACCATGGATCTAGTTTCCACCATCCAGGCTGCGAGGAGTTTTGTATTCATTATACAGTAGACTAATCATAAGCAGATGGCTGCGTCCATACTGTGTCTACATGAGTCTATGGTTATGATGTACTGCGAAATCATTCCTGTATCAGAGCAGTAGTTAGTTTGTTAGTTAAAGTTTTCAATCTGAGTATGGGAATGCCTACCTCAGCGATGATATGATCTTATATATGTATTTTGTGTTGAATATTTGCAGGTTCCAACTGGGCTCTCCACAAGATAATCCTTGAAATGATAAAGTACTTCACCCTTTCTAGATGATATGAAACCCTAATCTACTACAGGCTTTGCACTTTAGGGGGCAATCTGTTACACTAAAATTTGTCACCATGACTATCTACAGTTAGTATGGCTCCATCAACCGTCATACTATCCTCCTTGGCAAGTCTCATACCTCTGCTCCTCATGTCAAACTCCAAGAAAGAGAGAAAGTCCTTAAAAAGTCAATTAACTCTGGTTACGCAGTTTCTCTTAGCATTACCTACGTGTACGCACCTCAAGTTCACAATACCTGCGTACTTGTATGCTCTATCTGTAAAAGGGTGGGTGCGTACTCCTGTAAAGGTCAAAAGGCGCAAGTTTTACTCCAAAAAAGTTACTTGTGGTCAATTCTAGAGCATTCTAGAAGTTGGTTTGACGTGTATTGGGCACCTCCAGATGGTTCATGTATCCCTATGAAAGAGGAACTTATCCCATCAAGAGGGGAGCTATCCCATTCAAAGAGGGGCTTATCCCATTGATGGTGGACCTGATTAACTTCCTCTAAAGCACTATAAATACAGGCATTGGGCCAGAGGGAGGGGAGGTTGAAAGCTGAGCATTCCTAAGGGTAGATGCTGCTGAAATTAGGACTCCCTTATAGAGATTGAGAGGAGAGATTCCCATCCTTTCTTAGCTTCATTTCGAAGTGGGTGAGCTGATCAAAGTAAAGGAGAACTCTTGCTGGACCCTGGGAGGGACCTGCACAACACCAAGGCACTGGTTGTAATGGTTTCTTTTGTTTCCACTTAATACAATTAAGCTCGTTTTTCTCAACAAGTTGTTATACATAATTTGTTTCATATACTCCTTGGTCTTTATGATGAATATGTTTTATTTTATGAGTTATTCAGGTGCTATGTAATCGTTTGCTTGTTAGTGAATGCAGGTTTCGAAGAGAAGGAGGAGCTCATCCGGATTGGAGAGGCTGGATTGCTACAAATAGCGTGGGACTAAAGGTATGTTTTGAACACCTGATTACTTGTATTCTAAATGCATATTTAGGGAAAGATAGTGTTTAATTGTCTTGTTTGTCACTAGAAAGCCTTAGCTTCTAGGGAGGTCGGTTTTGTCCGCAAAATTGACTCTTTCTGCATGACAGGGTACATAAGTCTGGGACATCATAGAAACAGGGTATACTTTTCCATCAGCTACTCCTACAGATCCAGCTGAGAAGAAGAAATATGAAACAAATGCAAAGGCGGTCAATACTCTTCTAAGATGTCTATCTCAATCAGAATTCATGAAAGTTACGCAGTATAAATCTGCAAAAGAAATATGGGACAAGATTGTCCTAAGCTATGAAGAAGATGATCAGGTAAAATGAGCAAAACTTCAAACCCTCAGGATTCAGTATGAAAATCTCAAGATGTATAATGATGAAAGTGTGGCTAACTATTTTCTTCATGTAGATGAGATTGTTAATTGTATAAAAAACTTGGGTGAAGAAATAAAAGAGGCTGTTCTGGTTGAAAAAGTTCTAAGATCTTTGTCACCTAGGTTTGAATCTAAAGTTTCTGCAATAGAAGAAAAGGAGAATCTACAAAGTCTTAAAATGTCACAGCTATACGGAATTCTAACTGCTTATGAAATGAAGAAAGGAGGTCCATCAGACAGGAGAGAAGCTGGCTTCAAGGCTTCAGGAAAAGGAGAATACTATGAATCTGGACTTGTTGAAGCTAGATGCAGAAGAAGAATGGGTCAAGATCATCACACAGAAAGATCATCACATTACAGGTACTTTAATGGATATTGCTTTGCTTGCAATATGTTTGGTCACAGAGCTGTTGATTGTTATAGAAGAAATATGAGACATGTAAGATGCTACACATGTAACAAGCTTGGACATACAGCTAAGAAATGCAGGAACAAAGTATGGGCACCACACCAAAAGGAGAAAATGTCATCATCACGCTTGAAGATATGGAAAAAAAAGGAAGTACAGTCAGAGAGATGTGGCACAGATATAACAGACTCAGAGGGAGCTGAAAGTGTAAAACTTCAGTATCCTAAATCTCATATGCAAGTTTGATAAAGGGAATTTGTGTATATACGCGAATTAGTTGCTGCACAGTCGCATATATGATTGTTTGAGGAAAGGCAGTAGGGATAGGTTCAAGAAAAGGATCAGCTATGATTCATTTTTTTCTTGCTCTGGTTGTTAATGGTTGCATTCTGCTGATGAGGTGTGGAAATAATTCGATGGTTAGAAGTGTTTTGTTTCTATCTTGATAATGATGATGTCTTGATACTTCTTGCTGATATGAATGATCAGATCAAGATTGCATAGGTTTAGGGGGAGCATATGCCTTTAATATCGCATTGTTGGCATTATGTTTAATAGTCCTTGGTGATGAAGATTATATGGCTAGATAATATATCTTGCTGATTTAGATCATATTATTGGATTGACTCTTAGATGGTGCATATATGATTCTTACATGGCGATCTTCATAAGGATAAGGAGAAGTACAAAGCCTGAAAACACATCTTCATTACTTGATGATGAGTCACTCATATGTTGTTGTCATCATATGCATAAAGATCATATATTAAAGTCATGATGCAGGAGTCCTATTGTTCTTGGCACATATATGGATGAGGATTGTTGGCTGGATACATGGATGATTATTAAAAGCTGCATTGTTGAAGACATGATGATGATGAGTTCTTACCTATATGATAATAGGTTGTTTCGTACATATGTTGATATCTCCAATTGATGATACTTGGTTCATGTAGATCTGGATGGCTATGGTGTTTTCTCACATAGAATGAGAAATTATGTTGATGCGGACATACCTTGATGATTCATGTACAAATACAAGTTGCTGGTCTAGTTACTGTTGACAGATGCTATCATATAGTGTTGTTGCTGATGTTTATCATGATCTTATTTAGGTGTTTGGTCTATGTTATAAATGTCATGTATATCATTCGATGTAAAGGTCATATCAAGACTCATGATGTAATAGTGTGTCTCTATCTATTGTAGTCATTTGATGAGATCCCTTCAGGTCATGTAACGGCCTATGTTGGTTTCCCCACTATGCCTGGGATGAATGATGTTATTCTCTTATATTATCATATGTAAACCTTTGATATATCACCATAGTGATGGGAGATAGATGTATGTATGAATCCTTGGTGATAGAAAGGTCATTCATGATAGAGTCATGTTCTTCTTGTAGAACATCTTTTTGCAGACCTTGCTTACAGTCAGAGGGAGCATGAACAAGCATATTCAGCAGAGCAGAGATTTCAGCATGTTCTCAGAAAGAGCATGGTCAGATTGGTACACCATGGCACATACAAAGGGGGAGCTCATTCAGAGACTTCAACAGATATTCAGGGGGAGTATGGACAGTCGAATGTATATCAAGTAAAGAGTATGTCTTGATCCGCCCTCTGCCCTTGATGTCAAAGGGGGAGAGTGATTTTGGTGTTGTTGCCATCAATTCCAAAGGGGGAGATTGTTGGCATTATGATGCATGTGCTGTACTTGATGGAAACCTACTCATAGAAGAACTACAGAAGAGATATCAGATGGGCCATAATACATGGGATGTAGAGCAGATTCATCAGGAAAGCCAAGCCATAAGCAAAGAGGAGCAGATGGAGCAAGAGGAGCCAAGAGGAGACAAGAGGAGCCATAGATATGTATATGTCACATATATATGCCAAAGAGGAGCCAAGAGGAAACAAGAGGAGACATATATATGTATATGTCACAAAAGAGGAGCCTATCGGTGTAAGAAAGGCACTATCATATGCAAGGAGGTATTTGGAAGACACTACCAAGCCAGAAGAGCATATCGGGAGCTTATCGCAAGCCATCGGGAGCCATCGGGAGCCATTGAGTCATCAGGAGCCTACCGGAGCAATAGAGGCTCATTCTCATATATAAAGAGCTTATCGGGAGGAATCGGGCGTATAAAACCCTTGGATGCATGCTTAATCATTATCGGGAGTCATCAGGCCATATATGCATGCTTTAACTCTATCGAGAGTTGTTTGGGCGATTAAAACTCATATATGCATACATTAACACTGTCGGGAGTTGTTCGGGCAATTAAAACCCATATATGCATGTATTAACACTATCGAGAGTTGTTGGGCACCCAAATCCCATATATATGCACTTTACAATAATCAAAGGCATTTTCCAATTTTGGTGGATAAACATAGTTATATGTGTAATATATATATACTTCGGCATACATGCGCGTCGGGAGTTCGGGTATGTGACACCGCTGAAACCTCTGATTGCAATGGACCCGATGGTGGCATTAAATTGGTGTATAATAATATCGCGTTCAGCATATATCGCATTGCTGCCTCACCCGAATGCCGATTGCGATAAGAGGAGGCGGACCCGATGGTGGTATTAAAGGCGGTCTATAATAATATCGCATCTGCGGCAATCACTCATATATAAAGGCTTCCCACATCCAATCGCCGACAGCGATGAAAGCATGCGGACCTGATACATTTATAAAGCAAGGTTAATTGTCGTATCGCATCCGATCCATCGGATCGACCATTGGCAATAGACGATGTTATATGCATGCGCCAATAGTGATAAGGAGTGGACCCGACATATATATAAAGCATGGTTAATGGCCATGTCGCATCCGATCCATCAGATCGGCCGTCAGCAATAGGCTATGATATGGGCATGCGCCGACAGCGATAAGGAGCGGACCCGATATATCATTGTTATGGGTGCATTAAGTTTAAAGTTCGCCTCTTTGCCCGTTTAGACCGTTTTCATCATATTTTTTCTTAAGTCATTCTTTAAGTGATCGGTCAAAGCAAGTGAGCCCCAGGGTTTCAGATCCCTGGTATTGTTAATCTATGGTTTTGATTCTTTGTTTTAAAAAGATCTTTGATATATAAGAGGGAATGAGATCATTTGGCGGTAGTGATGTGGGTGTTAAAGATCTCATAAAAGAACACTTCTGAAAGACTTTCGAGCGATTGGGAAGTGTTGGCTGAGTTCTCATCGGCGCTATCTGGTATGATTGAAGTCTGAAGATCATAAATTGCTGGAGACTGTGCAAGCGCATATTCTCGCTTATAAAAAGGTAGAGGCGTAGACATTTACGAATGTCTTGATGAAGTCACAATCTCTGGTAGAGATTCATTTCTGCCTTTTATCAATCTGCAGGTTGATGGGTGTGCAATATTAAGTCTTTCGGCTGTATTGATCATGTTTAGCCTCAGGTGAGCTGTAATATGTATATCCTCTGTAATTGGGTTCTGAAATTGGCCTCTGTAGTTTTCAAAAAGGGTTCTGGGTGCGCAATATTAATTTCTTCCTGTGTAGCGATAATGTTTAGCTTCTGGGTGCGCAGCAGTATGTAAATCCTCTGTATTGGGTTTTGATATTCAGCCTCTGTATTGATCTAATGCTTGGGTAATTCTAAAGATTTGTTTATACTTGATGACCATTTGATCTTCTTGGATCCAGTCTGAAAATTAATGAAACGTGGTCCTTGAACGAAGTAGGGGGTTGTAGCTCCCTTCCAGGAGAGACTGGAAAACGAGAGAGGGTCATAGCTCTCTGCAGGTTGCAGCTTGTGTACTGGTAAAGGACTGCACCAGTAACAATTCATTATGAAAGAAGTTCTATTTGAAAGAAGATAGAGACATATTGCAGGAGGTGGTTTTCACCCACATTGGGTTTCCACCTTATATCTGGTGTTCTGTTGTGTGACAATCTGTTTTTTACTATTCTTGTTCATTATTATATGGTACTGACATATAAGTTAATTGTCAAATTCGGAAGAATAATTTAAAGCATAAATCTGGATGGTTTATTGAAAAGAAAGTAATAATACTGATTCACCCCCCCCTCTCAGTATTATTTCCAACAAAATCTTATTAAATTCATTTTGAGCTCTTGAATACATCTACTCATAGCCCTAAAAGTAAACCTCTAATTACCATTTTTGCATTCTACAATGAACTTTGAATTATCCTTTATCCGAATAAAGTTTATACCTCTTTCAACAACAATTTTTAGCATCAACTAAGTGCAAATATCTCTACTATGTTATTAGTATCAACCCAGATTATTGATTTTAAAGCGACAACATGGTTGTATCCAATAATTATATTGCATCTCCCTCCATATTTTCTAGGAATACCTTGACAAACTCCATCAAAATACCTCCATGCATTTAATTTATCAATCTCATAGTTTTTAAAATTTCATTGGTTGTTCGTATTTATAGGTTTGCAAATACCTCAATATGCATATCTAAGATGATGAACTCATGATACCTAACTAATACATGATATTCATGATATCCACTCAAATATCTCCTTTTTATAGCACAACAAAATTCCTATTCTACTCTCCTAAACACTATAGCAAAGAACACACATCTAGCATTCAACCACCTAATTATGCTCAAATGAAAATTTGAGCCTTGAGGAAAATTTGGCTACAACTGTAACTTCATTCAATCATTAATGAAGCATAAATGGTCCATAAAAACTAGAAGCATGAGTAGAAACAAACTGTACTTATCAATACAAAGAAAGCGTATGAGATAATTGTCATGTAGCCTAAGTACATAATACCAAAGACAAGGTTTGTAATCTCCATCTTGGTGAAGAAGTAGAATGTAGCATACAGGAATAGGTAAAGTGTAGATGAGCATGAAGTTAGATAAGCTCTAGACCACCAATGTTAGTTCTCACTAAAGTAGCAGAGGACAATAGTGATCTCTACACAAGTAACAATAAGGATAACAAAGACAATGAACATAAGCCAAAAATGTAATAAAGATGATGTAGGAAAATAGATGTTTACATGAAGAATAATTCAATGAGAACTGCACCAAAGAGTAATATTCCTCGAATGAGTACTGAGAAAGCTAGCTGCATGTACCATGCCTGCTTTGGAATCTACCTGGGATTTTTATTTGTCTTAACATGATCCTTAATTACAGGTTTCTTGTAGCTAAAGTAACTACCAACAAAGACAAAAGACATAGATATCACAAACCATAAAAATAACAAAGTAGCCATCATCCCATTTGGATCAATACCAGAGGGCTCTTAACCCTAAATCAGTGCATTGAGGACAAAGAAAATGCCAAAAAACAATGCCAGGGAAGATGAATGTAGTCTTCAGTGTGTTTGTTTTCCATTTTGTTCCCTTGAACATATTATACACATGACTAGAAGAGTAGCCAACAAACAAACCCATGAACAACCACAAGAGAACCACAGCTATCACAAGTCCACCACGATGCGATGGTGAAAGAAATCAAAGCATGGAAAATATCATTGTGACAAGTGTCATCTAGTTTCTTCTTGGGCTTCATCCCATGTCTCCAATTGATTATAACTTTAGATTGTAAGATAATCCTCACTTCCCTCAACCTTTTCATGCCTCACAAAGGTTAGTCATCAATGTCTTACCTAACCCTATAATCTTTACCATCAACTTCCTCTTGCAATGGGGTTTAGAGAGTTTCATCCACAAGTTTTCACATTGTTATGACTGAGATAATAGGTATATGTTATGTGTGCCCTCATTCTAACATGTATAAGCCAATCGACTTCTATTTGATAAAATCTACTCTATTATGTGTTGTTTTGATCAATATCCCAACTACCTTTGTCTAGTGTAATGTTTGACTCTGGTTTGACTTTGAAGGTAGATGCATAGGCTTCTTGAGGCACATTCAACAATGTTAACATAATTGTCATTTTTGTAACCTTGTTCTATTACCCCATTTAACATGTGATACATCCATCTATCTCGCAAAGTATTATGAAGGCAGGGGATATGTGAGGGATGTATGTCACATAATCAAGAAAAGGCAACAAACTAACTTTAGTTTTACATGCCAATAGAGAGATGTACAACATTTTTTATGGTTGCAAGTTCTACCATGGTGGTTACATATTTCTCCATATGATGATGTATTCAACTTTGGCATGAGATGGTTTGTTGCAACACTACTTTATGCATATGCGTTAGCATAGTGGTCTGATACATTATTCTTCTTTATGTGTCAATAGTTACATATGATTCAATAATACATTATGTGTTTGTTAACACATTAATGGAATACAACAAGTGTCTATGGAAACCATTTTAACACAAACATTGGTATACCACCATTACCTTGTGTTCCAACATAACTCTTTTTACTACCAGTGAGTGTTAATGTAGTAGTGAGGACATACATACACTCTGGCGCTCGAGAAACAATAGAATAGAGGATCCAACAATCAATTAAGAGGCTGACAAACTATGCTAGACTGACAATGCTCCAACACAATGACAATTCTCTCACAAAACTAAGCTACATCACCACAATGTAATAAAAACATATAATAGTTATTAAAATGTATGGTGTGTGAACCATTAAGGTTTCATGGGCAATGAGTACAATATTATCATCTTTAAGGCAGGGAGATCATGTAAAGACTATACATGAAGCCTTCTTGAGGCATCAATTCACATTCTTAATGGTTAATACTTGGCGGCCTAGATTTATACCTCTTGTTCCATGTCAATGTCAAGGAGGTTTGTATATTGTTTAACCCAGCAATACCTAACCTTATTACAATTTGAAATTCATGAGTTTGTTTCTTTGATTAACAAAATGCCTAAGAAGATACAACATTGTAGTTTGTACCTTACCTAGATAGTTAATGAAACATTAAGCAAAATGTAACTTAAAATGGACATTGGGATCAGGTTTCAGAATATCCTCCCAACCACTGATAGACTGCTCAAATATACAACTGTCACCCCCTAGCGAAAGAAGCCTGTCCCAACGACTAGATCACTAGATACTCTACGGATTCCAGAGATCTTTTCCCACCTCCACTCTTATCGCTTAGGATATTTAACTACAAGCTTGCTCAAGAATTCCATTGAAAGCTTTAATGGTATTGCTTATGGTTAAAATATTGTCACTTTTGTCCCTTTATGTGGACAACATGGTTCAACATAAGATGCATAAACTTATCATAGAGTATAACATGAATGGTTAGTTTTGATGGATATATGCACAAAAGAATAGAGTACAAAATGGTGAGTTGTATAGCTACATTTGTGACACATGAGTCTTTTCAAGTACATTTGTACTACTATATTTTTCTTACCTATTAAATTTATGGTGACTTGTACTGCTACCTCGCAATGACATTATCTTTTTGAATAATACTTTAATTTCATTGATAATAACCTAGATTTATATATTTCTTTTAACACCAAATTGACATCACGGTAAACATATGAATATCCCATTAAATATGACGTAAAGATGATTCAAAGAATCTCACCTTTAGCCTAAGCATGCAACATAGTAATTTATGAGGTGTGAAAGTTTATTAGAGGTGTTGTTTGTTTTTTGTCTTGGTTAGAAAAGGGTTTTTTTCTTGGTTTTATGTGACTTACAATTTATCATATGTAGCATGTTGAGAAATGTGAAAGAATAATGTGTGACATTTATCTTGCAGAAATTGATGTTGAATGAAAGGATACAGAGTTTAACCAATCTATAGTCTGTTTTGGTAAACGCGGAGGATCATCTCAAAAAGATTCCTAAGAATACACTATAAACAGAGTTTGAACATAAGTAATATATGGCTTTTTCATTTGCAGATATGTTCATTTTTCTATCCAAGATATCACAAGAAAAATATTGATATTGTAGAAATTGTTTGAGGAACTCCTTGAGTTCGATTTTTCTGATGTCCTACTTGATTGGTACCTTCTCACGATAAGAAGACTTTAAATATGAATTAATTATGTTCCTAAAACAAATCAGATTCAAAGTTTATAGCTATAAAAGATTAAAAAAATGTTAATGCCTTCGTTTGATTGTTAATTGACTTTGGTGTGGGCAGGTTACAAGAAATTTGATTGGAAAAAATATGGGGAGATAATGTAGAGAATGTCTTGGATATGATTCATATGTTGTTAGAGATCCATCAGGAACTCATGTCATCGACTTTGGAAATGTTTCTAGTAGGGATTCCTATGGCTTTTAATGTTGTGATTCTTTCACCTTATGGTTATTTTGGGCAAGCCCATGTTTTAGGAATGCTAGAAAAGACATCATTGGGCAGGTAAACACTTTTTTTATAATTGCAACATTCATTCCATGACATCCTCCCTTTATTGTTTGATCGTATTTTGAATGTTTCTTTTGATTTTGTTTTGTATTTTAACTATGAAATTGAAAATAGTTGGTATCATGTCCATTTAAACAATGACCAAACCTTGAAGATGAAATTAATATTACACGATATTGATTGAAATATTTTTAGTTGTTTTGTGTTAAAATATTTTCATGACAATTAGAAAAGTTTATTTTCATGTTCTTATTTGAGCACATGTTTATGTATTTTACAAAGTTCATGCATTCGAGAATGAAATGTTGTTGCAAATAAAATGACAAGAATTAGACATCACACCTCAAATTATTTGTTTTCACAAGTTATCTACAGCTTGATATTTTTAGCATGTAACTTAGTTGACATGATTGTGACTAAGCTTTCCTTGAAGGTAGAATACTAAGTTACTAAGGTTTTCTTTTACATAGTGAATTTTTATTTGCTTTGTTTATATAGGTCATCTGGCCACATAGTGGCCATTATTGCCCAATTGAAGAAAAGTTGTTCGAGTTTCTTTCTTTTATGGGGAAAAATGGCTTTGAATTTGCTGATGTTGAGGTATATGTCGTATAAATCCTTTATAGTCTAATTTAGTTTATATTCTAGTATTCATCATCTTTCATGTCTTACACTATGCACTCTATTTTTTTTTCTTTTTTTCTTTTTTTTTTGAGAAAGGAAACTCAATATTGATGGTAAGTAGAAATTGAATAAAGATGAGAACAAGAACAATGGAGTGACAAATGTGAAAAGAGAGAGATAAGAGAATTAGTCTAGTGATATCCTCATAGACAATATCTCACATAAGACACACATATAGATATTGATGGTCAAATCTTCATAGTTGGTGAATTCACCTATAAATGCCTTGGAAACACAATAATAATGTTTTGAAGTGATGAAACAATATTTCACGTGTAAAATGTAGTCCAACCAATATTAACTTGGAAACACATATTGTAATACTTGACATTTGATATAATATAATTTATGTGGTTGTAATTATTTATAGTTGCACTTGCTATTGTTTACTATTGTAATTAACATATGTAACCTTGTGTTTTCATATTAGATGAACATGCACATTGCATGGCATTTTTTTTAATTTAGCTACAAAATCACACTAATTAATTTATGTTGATTAATAATGAACACATAAAATCAATTTAATACTACTAAATTAGTAGATAATATTGTTTAGTGATGAACATAAATAAAATGAATGTAGGACTAAATTAGTCGTTTATAAAGATTATTAATGAAAATAAATGAAATGAATATAAAATACTAAATTAGTCATTTATATAATGAATATGAAACTACCAAAAAACAATAAAAGACTATTGCAAATGATAAATTTGTGATTACAAATTACGACTAAATTATGCATATATACGACTATTAGTAGCTAATTTACAGTATCTTATAACACAACCAAAATTTAGTCATATTTATATGGTAATTAATTGGTTTCAAACGATGACTAAAATTTGCATATATATGACTATTAGTAGCTAATTTACAATATCTTATGACACGACCAAAATTTTGGTCATATTTTTTAGTCATTAATTCGTTTTCTCAAGTGATCATTTAGTAATATATTTGGTTGTATATTTGGTCATTAATTGTGGCAATTAACGACTAAATCAATGACTAATTTAATGACCAAATTTATGACTAAATATACTACTAGATAATAAAATTGAGACAACCAATTAATGACTAAGCTAAAAACGACTAAAAGTTGGTTGCGTTATAAGATATTGTAAATTAGCTACTATTGGTCATCGACTGAAAAGTAGTCATTTATATGCAGATTTGAGTTGCCTTTTTAGTAACTAATTAGTCATTTTTTACTAGTGGTGGTATCTAAAATATGACAGGTATATGTCTGAAAAAGGTTATACTAGATGTCACTCTAAACATTGTGTTTCTTTTAAAAGGAAAAACAATGAGAGCTATATTATATTGCTATTGTGTGTAGATGACATGCTTTTTGAAGGGTCTAACATGCAGGAAATAAATGTGCTGAAAGGAAAATTGGAAAATTCATTTCCAATGAAGGATTTGGGAGCTGCAAAACAAATCCTTGGTATGACAATAACTAGATAGAGGAAAAATCACAAATTAACATTTTCTTAGAGTGAGAACATAGAAAAGGTGTTGGAATGATTTAACACGCAAAATGCAAAACCAATTAGTAAACCTGTGAGTAGCTATTTGAAACCAAGTAAGGAGATGTGTTCAAAGGCATAGGAAGAGATGGATTATATGTGTAAAGTTCCATATGCATCAGTAGTTGGAGGCTTAAGGTATGCAATGTTCTTCACAAGGCCTGATATTGCACATCCAGTCTAATTTTTAGGTAGTTATATGGATAATACATGAAAAGAACATTAGATGGGATTGAAGTGGATTCTCAGGTATTTGTGGTGTACCAAAAATCAAGCGTTATGCTTTGTTGGTTCAAACATTTCTCTATAGGGATAAGTTGATGTAAATATGGGAGGTGATAAAGATAACAAGAGGAGCACCACAGTGTATGTGTTTAATATAGGTGGAACAACCGTTAGTTGGGTTTCTAAGTTGCAATTGCGATTTTACCTCTTACCCTGGGTTAGTATCTAGAAGAGTGGGAAAACGACCTCAAGCAGTGTTACCAAAAACTCCCCACACATGCACCCTATGTGACAAACCGGCTAACTGATTAATCAATTCTGAGAATTGAGCAATATTAGAGAGGTGTTTCTATTATTACTCCACATCCCTATACCTACTCGCTCAAATCAACATAGATTCTCACGCAATCATTATCACATGTGTTCCCAAGCACATCATACACAAAATTGACAATACCTACGAGGTTTTAAAGCATTAAGAGCAACATTGAGACAAATTGACATTGGGGGCACACATCATGCTGATAATAAGATCTAAAGGTGTAGAACAACAAAGAGTACCCCATCCCATGTTCCCAACCTTGCGTCATCATCTCAAGCTATGGGAATTGTTAATGCCCACACCATTTATTATGTTAGAACCAATCATATGTGCGATATTCTCACTAGTGACTCTCATATTTCTGAGCCATGTCCTATGTTACGAACATTTGGAATACTTAGGGTAGAACATCCACTAGTTCAACAAATCCTTGAATTCCATCCCCCCATGGAAGAATATACATTAGCTCCTATGATGGAAAAATTATT
Organism: Pinus tabuliformis; assembly: GCA_031772625.1. Lineage (NCBI taxonomy): Eukaryota > Viridiplantae > Streptophyta > Pinopsida > Pinales > Pinaceae > Pinus > Pinus tabuliformis. Next base: position 356,444,642 of record CM062814.1, on the reverse strand, counting down.
GCAGGAACCTTCTCCCACTCACCATGAATGGACCATCACGGAGATTCTCCCACCACCTAATGCTGATGACAAGTAACATCATATACGATTAATTTTCTCTGACATAGTTACCATGATTCGCACTATCTTCTTAATAGTTTTTAGTGTTGAGACAAGTAAACCTACCACAGTGGCAGTATCACCACCAAATGTACAAAATCATTAAATTTCCACTTTGAATACCTCACACACTTCTATGACATCAACCTATGAAACATTTTCTTGTTTGTCTATCAGCATAGTTAGCTCCCAACCCCATCCTCAGGACCTTGAACAACTCATTTCACCATTACATAATTTTTTCATTTAGGTAAATATATTTTAGAGATCATGATAGAACACAAGTGTCCAAGTGACACTATGCATCACCATTATTTCTTTCTACATGAAAAATAATGTTCACCTATTGATGTGCCAAGTCATGATATTTGAAGAATAGAATCAAAAGACTACCAAGATAGGTAGATTGGTTTAAAATTCCCATCCCAGCACTAGATGCATTTGAGGGAGGGAATATGTCTAATATCTCACCTACGGTCAAGGTAGATATTTCCACCAAGTCTGGCATAATTGAGGAAATATTTTGGGGGGGCATGCTTCCCAGATAAGGTAGCCTCATACAAAGAATTTTTTCAAGAATATAGGGACATATTTGCATTTTCCTACTCATAAATGCTAAGAATTAATCCCACCAATGTAGAGCACCATATTAACACATGGCCCGATTCCCACCCCATTAGGAAAGAAACAATGTCATCTCCCTCCCTCTATGGTAGACATGATCAAGCAGGAATTTGAAAAGCTCCATATAGGGGGTTTCACTTACCGTATCGCTTACACATATTGAGTTTTTAAACCTCTACACATCATGGAAAAAGTTGGAACCATATAAATTAGTACTAATTTAAGAGTTATGAAAAAATCATGTCCTAAAGACAATTACCCTACACCCTTCATTGATGAGGTCATCGATGCATGCTGTAGTCATGAGGCTCTATCCTTCATGGATGGATTTTTAGGGTATAACCAAATTTAGATACGCCATACTAATTAGTATAAAATTTCTTTCACAACCCCATGGGGCATATTCTCTCTCAAATCATTCTGTTCGAACTTAAATACACTAGTGCCACTTTTTAGTGGGACTCAAACTATATCTTCCATGATTTCTTCCATCTCATACTAGCCTATTTAAACGACCTGATAATATGTTCCAAAAATATCTCAGGCCATATGGAAGATCTCCACCTAGTATTCTAGAGATGTTGAAGATATAACCTATGCTTGAACCCTCTCAGGTTTGTCTTTTGTGTTAAAATTAGAAGACAACTAGGAGTCATCATTTCCCAATAAGGTATTAGAGTGGTGGGTGTGTGTTATATTATTTCCATGACTAGCCGCATGCACTAAGTTGGGGGGCGAGGGAGAGGGTGGCCAACCCCCCCTTCATCATGTCAGACATAAGAGGGGGGTCACAGGAGGGGAAGAAAGCCCCCCTCTCAAGGGGTTTGCATGGTGACGGTAGCCCTCTTGCATGGGGTTTGGGGCAGTGCCACAGGAATTTTTTTGAGACGCTATATTAAGTGGGCAGACCTACCTTTGGTTTTTTGCATGGATTTCAGACATGGTTTTGGTTTTCTACTCATGGTATTTTGTAGATCCGATCAAGGGAACTAGGGTTATGTTATTATCTAGGGTAACTTAATGGATTAGGGTTTATGGATTCTTTGACAAGTAGATATATGTATTGTAACATTGAAAATAATATAATAAAAAATCATTTGGTAGTCCCAGTTTTGGGATCTAGGGGAAAATCTTTGTGTATATATGTTTTATGTTTTATGCTCCCACCATTGCTTATTTTCTATTTTTAAGAATTTATTTGTAGTTAATTTGTCTACAGGGTTAAAACCTACATTTGGTATCAGAGTTGTTTCAGCTTCGAGGGGAGACCTTTGCTGCTAAGGGATTTTTCTTAGGCCTGTGGTAGACCTTATTTAGTGGGATATATACATGAAGAATCTTAAGGACTTTGCGGTGAAGGGTATGAAATAACTCGTATGAAGTTTAAAAAGTATTTCTATGGGTTAAAACAGTCATCAAGGATGTGGTATAAAAAATTCGATACATTTATACGGGGACACGACTTCACTAGAAAAGAAGCATATCACTATGTGTATTTTAAATTTAATTGGTGACCATGTAATTTATTTGTTATTGTACGTGGATGATATGTTGCTGATTGGAAATGACAAAAAAAATATCTAGGATTTGAATACCCAATTGTCCTCCAAATTCCACATGAAGGATCTCGGTGCTACAAATTATATTTTGGGCATGGAAATTAAATGAGATTGGGGAAAGAGGAAGCTCTGGTTAAAGTAGAGGAATTATGTTGAGATAATATTGTAGTGGTTTAATATGAAGGATAGTAAACTGGTGAGGGTTCTTATTCTTGTAGGTGTAAATTTATCTATTGAAAAGTGTCCCAAGACACTAGAAGAGGAAGAGGACACATCCCATCTTCCATACACAAGTGCAGTCGATCACCTGATGTATGCAATGATCTATACTAAACCAGACATTGCACATGCAATGGGAGTATTGAGAAGGCTTATTTCAAAACTAAGGAAGGAGCATTGAACAACAGTGAAGCAATTTTTTAGGTATTTGCATGGCACTAGTGATTATGGTTTATGATACCAAGGAAGACAAGGATTTGGTAGAGTTTTGGACATCTGTGGATTTTTTGATACAGATTGGAGCGGAGATCTGGATCAGACAAGATCTACAAGTGGGTATGTGTTTAACCTATTTGGAGGTGTAGTCATTTATATGAGTAAGAGACATTATGCAGTGGCATTTTCAACTACAGAGGAAGAATACATGGTAGCCACTCATTGAAGAAAAGAAGAAGTTTGGTTGTAGAGATTGTGTTCATGTATGGGGTTAGTACAATGAGCTATAAGGATATAGTGTGACAGCTAGAGTTTAATTTTCTTGGCAAAGAACATTACTTATCGAAAGACAAAGAACATTTATGTTAAGTATCACTTTGTTAGGGATATGGTTGAGGACAAAAATATGTTTCTGGTAAAGATGGAAAGTTTGTGTAGAGTAATAATGGACGTTGCAGGGTTGGACCAATGACTAAGATCTCCTATGACCCCATGTGTGGAAAAGAAAACAAAATGTGGCAGAATTTTGTGTGTGTTTTATATTATTTCCATGACTAGCCCCACGGGTGAAGCTGGGGGGCTAGAGCGAAGACACTCTATTAGGTGGTCGGACCTACCTATGGGTTTGTACTTGGATTTCACACTTGGTTTTCATTTTCTACCCATGGTATTTTGTAGATTCAGTCAAGGGAACTACGGTTATGTTGTAATCTAGGGTTAATGGATTTGGTTTATGGATTATTTGGCATGTATATATATGTATTGTAACATTGAAAGGAATATAATGAAAAATCAATATGGTAGTCTCGGTTTTGGGATCCACGGGAAAATCTTTGTGTATATATGTTTTATGTTTTATGGTCTTGTCATTATTTATTTTCTATTTTTAAGAATTTTTTTGTAGGTAATTTATATATAGGGTTAAAACCTACATATATTTGACCCTCTGAAAGTTCAAGCCATCTGAGAAAAACCCCCTCCAAAAGCTTTAAAGAAATTACAAAGCCTGCAAGGTAAGGCCAATTTCTTACGTCGCTTTTTTCATGACAATGCAACTTGTGTGCATGGATTCTTGCATCTTCTTTGTCAACACATCCCCTTACATTGGGATGAACAATCCAAAAAATCTTTCAAAGACCTCAAAGAGACACTATCTTAAGCTCTGTTAATTGGCACTCCTGAACACACCAAGGATTTTACCCTCTACCTATATACATCTCAAGTTTCCATAACAATGGTGTTAGTCCAAGAAGGACCAGATAATAGAGAAGATGTTATTTATTATGTTATTAGGAACCTCTTTGGGCTTGGCTTGAAGTATGAGCTAGCATAAAAGACAACCTTAGCTAGTGTATTGTTTTTACAGAATCTTCGACATTATATCATCTTACGGACTACCACCGTAATAACAAATATTAACCCCATCATATATGTTCTCACTCATCGTATTATGAAAAACAAATATTCCCAATGGGTTTTTATCCTACCATAATTGAACATACATTTTTCTTCCCCCAAAAGTAATAAGGCTCTTATCCTTCTAGACTTCGTTGAAAATCTCCCTAGAGAGTCTTAAGGGTCCCTGTCAATGATTCTTTCCATGGTGAACACTTCGTCTTCATATATATGGATGACCGCTGGTATGGTGACATCCACCTCCTTATAAGAACTCAAAATTGCAACACCCAGCTTACTTGTGACGATAAATGGTGTATTTTCCGTCAAGCAACCCAGTCCCTTCTCATGTGTGATACAATCTATTGTCGTGAGATCACACCCATTATTCGTCAATGTCTTACTCTAGAGCAAGCAGAGAGGGTCTTAAAATTATTTTCACATCACATCCTTTCGCGATCACCAATCAGGGATGGCCACTGCCAGAAGGTCCTCTATGCTGGTTAATTTTTGCCCACTTTGTTTCATGACTATATTCAAGCAGTTAAGCGATGTGAGCATTGCCCAAAATACACTTGCAAGGCATGAGCTCCACCCAGTCCCCTACAGCAAGTCATTGCCACAAACCATTTTTTCAAATGGCACATTGACTTCATGATGGACAATCATCTATCCTTTGGTAGCCATAAGTACATTATGGTCACCATCGACTATTTCAAAAAAATGGGTTGAATTCATGCCTACCTATAATAACACTGCAAAAGCCACAACCTGAATTTTATTTAATCATGTCATCACATAGTTCGATTTTCCCAAGGATTTGGTCTCAAATCATGGGAAAGATACTAAGAATGAGATATTTCAATTGATATCCCAACACCTTATTTATTCTCTCAAGTCATCACACAGTTTGATTTTCCAAAGGATTTGGTCTCAAATCATGGAAAACACTTCGAGAATGAGATATTTCAATAGATATCCCAACACCTTAGTTCTTCTCTCAAGTTTTTCTCCCCATACTACCCCCATTCCAATGGCTAGGTAGAAGCTATCAATAAAGCTCTCAAAATAATGTAACAACATATGGTGAACACACACCAAAAAAAAGGAGCCACATGGTTTTCTTAGCCTTATGGGAATACCACACAACTTTCAAAGCATCCACTCGGTTCACACCCTTGCAATTATTTTATGGGGTTGCAGTTGTCCTCCCTATTATGTGTGATATCCCTACGTTACAATTGAACATTGATCTTCTCTCTTATACCATACCTTTAGAGAAAATGTTGTTAGATCTAGAACACGTCAATGAAAGTTAGTGGGAATCTCTCCAACACAACGAACCACAAAAAAAGGGACTAAATCCTCTTTCGACCACAATGTCAGCACTCGATCATTCACTGAGGGGGAGTTAGTCCTGCGCTATGATGTTTCACAAGAGGCTCTAGGACTAAGAAAGTTTGAAAGAATATGTAAGTGTCCATACATTATTAAGAATTGTATCCTCATGGGGGCATACATGTTAGCAAATCTAGATGGGAATTTCCTCAAGAATCGATTTAACGAACTCTAACTTAAAAATTTGTACCACTAATACTCAACTCAGCCCTACAAATTAAATGTATGTACCATGAATTATGTTTTATGATGATCACGTCATCACCGATGTATACTAAGATCAGTCTCTCAGCATGTGTCACAGATGGATCATTCACTAGCTTATCCCCATGGGTTCATTGATGGTGCTTCTCAATCGTTGCAAAACCTCGCTGCCATATCTTAGGAGATATATTCTTCTCACCTAACGCCCTTCCACCATAATGCACTATGTATCGGGTAAATCACCAATAAACAAGTTGAGTACAATGTCGTCATAGGCCTCTTGGTCGATGCCTCCCATCTCAGCATCAATCACCTGCACATGTTCCCTGATTCGACTAGCTTCTTGTATCACACCTGAACATAAAATTCAAGATACGTGACCCTTGAATTTTTTGAAAATATTTTCATGCACAAAGGTTATCTTGTGGTTTTGATCATATCACATTTTCACATATACCGAGAGATCAAAAGCATATAGCTAATCGCATCGGTAATCAAATCCAAAACTGACATGTATTAGATAATTTCATCATCAAGACACATTAATCATAAACATCATATACATCAAATAAATGAAAAGGTACATCACATGTACATAAGACACATCATGAGAGATGCAAAATCATCATCTCATAGATATATACCAAAAATACGTGTACAAAAATTACATCTACTAGAAACAACTAGGAAAATAAGTCATAACAAAGGTGAGCATCCTCATAATGGGTAGCTTCCCTGGTCCATAAATCAAAATACATTTATGTGTGATGCGCATACTCTCAGGCACCCCCCCCCCCCCCTTGAGCCCCTCGAGCTTCATCTGGTCCTAGAGCCAAAATAGGATTAGAACTCACCACTGCAACCACAAGTCGACGAAGGATAGGACATCTCACTCTATTATGAGCCATACGTTTCTTTCCCCAACATCAACCATCGTTGCTTAGGCACATGCTAGAGTAAGGTTGTCACATGATCCCATACATCCTGGGCATTAGCTGTGCGAGACTCTACAACCTCAGCACACTCCCGCAACATATCCATCTTAGCTTGGACAGATGAACTACCTCCCTCTCCTGAGGGGCACCCTATCTCCAAGTGATGACGTTAAGCCGGTATTGTAGGGTGCTCATGCACTATTTCATCCCTGTGCTTATGCGGCACACTCTCTACACTAGTTATACTGAGAAGATGAGGATCAGTTACCACCAAGTAGGCCAAAGAATGTCCACAAGGACCCATATCTATAAGAAAACATACATGGTATGAATATAGCCATAAATATACGTCATAAATACATGAAAGCAAGCATAAATGCAAAAGACACAAATCACACACCTTCAAAAACCCAAGTGTCTCTAGGCAGTAATCCCATATATGGATCTACCCTGAAGTCTACTCTAGCTTATAAGTACTCCAGAATCATTTGAGGGTTGTACATAAGCCATCCCTCAACTGTTGTCATTGAGTACTACCCTTCCTCAACCTCGCTTGCACAAGGCATCATTGGGGCCCATCATCATATCTATGTGTCTCTATGAGGCCCTCACAGAACCTCTAGTATACAACACAACATCATCACTATTGTAGCTCCTAGAGACAACCCCCAGGTTGAGAACAGACTAGTTCTTATGACATCTGAAAGAATCTTGTAATATCTCATGCAATTGTTCACTTACACCCAATATTGAACATATTTTTAATAGAATTGATTCAAGATCTCTTTCAAGAGCAAAGATTATCATTTATGTCTAAGTAGACTCATAGAATACATTTTCAAGCTCTGGTGGCTAACTTACAAAAGCATATAGTTCATTGGTAATTGTAGCGAGTGTGAAAGAAGAATATGGAGAAGATAAATCAAATGCAGAGGGCTACACATGGAATCCCATGCATCAGATTTTTGTAAGAAATGAAGGAATGAACATTTGAATGATATTTTAGATTACATGTAGTGCATATTAAGGATATCATATCTCATTAGTCACTGCCATCTTCGTTCAATATTAAACATAGATGAATCCATGATTTCATAAAACTACATACAATAGCTACTATTACATGTCATACAAGAAGAAAAAACATATGAATGAGATGAACATAGAGGAGGGTACATACTACAACCTTATGCAAGCAAAATTACCAAAATTTCTTATCAATATTCAGATAGAGCATACAATTTCCATTTCTCCATTAGCAGTTCTAGATCCCCCTTTGAAACAAAATTCAAAACACTTTCAATGATTTTTTCCTCCATTTTTATAGGGAGAACCAAAATAAGAACAAATTACAAAATATCTTAGGATTGTACAACTGTCTAAACTACACAGCTGTCTAAGCGTGCAATTATCCTAACTGGCTTGATGATTGCATAAAATACTTTATCTTTTCTTGAAAATGCAATATTAACAAAGCATGAAGAACATGAGGTGTGATAATTGACACAACAAAATATATAAATTATCGATTCCTCTGATTTCCTAAGGTGTAATTAGGCTCCATTATCTGGGTTCATTATGGGTTGGTGATTTGGCCACCCATCTGCCTTTATATTCCTCCCATAGTTACCTACCAATTCACCTACCATTTTCTCTCTGTAACTGCTGAAATTGCTACTTTTTGGAACTCTCCATGATTTGTTGTGGTGCCATTGAAGGTGCTCTGCACTAGCTGATTATCGAATGAAGCTAATCATTGCCCACCCATTCATCTTCCATACCCCTTTGTACTATAATATCAGGGCCTTAACATATCAAAACTCTATTCAGACAAATGTTATAAGATCACAAAGTTTGGATGCCTTTATCCACTTTATGGTTAGCCCCCTTATCGTATTTTCGCCATAGGACTAGGTTATGTGAGCCACGGCTTAGTGCTTATGTGCTAAGGCCCTTAGGATCCCGATGGGGGCCTGTCTCTTAGAGACTTTTCACTATGCCTTTGGCTTTTCTAAGTGCCACAACCAAAATGCATTCGAAATTAGAAGCACCTTTCATTGTAAATTTTCAAAAATGCTTTTACATTGGAGTTCTGATATCTACATTTGTGATATGCCCCATAGCACTTGGGTTGTAAGGCCTGCTCTATGTCGTTGGTCCTTTGGGTCCTCACAACCATGTGCCACTCAGAATCCAAGCCCATTTCATTTTAACTTTTATCAAAATGACCTTACATAGGAGTTTTGATATCTACATCCTTGATTTTCTCTATAGAACTTGGGTGATCGGCCTTGCTCTAAGCCTTTCATTCATTAGGTCCTCATGACCAAATTTCATTCACATCAGAGCTCCAAAGATCAGATCAAAATTTTCCCATAAAAAATTAGACTGGAGTTTACGAAAACTCCAACCTCTGAAATTCTTACCTCTGATATACTTTCCACGTGGTGTATTTACAACAGTAGGTACTAAGGCTTTCTCTATTCCCTTAGTACTTTGGTTCCACTTAACCAAGTGACTTGACATTTCATCCCCTTCCATCATAACATTTTCAAATATCGTTCGCATAAGAGTTACAAAATCTATATCCTTCAATATACTAACCTTCTAGATGATGTCATGCTAATGTTATCATCTCCATGTGGTGCCTCCTTAATGGTGACATGTGTCATGTGGATTTACCCCATTAGGACAGCCAAAAATTCAAAAATGTGTTGCCACATCTTCTCCGTACTACCACATCACACTGACACCATCTTCCTTGTTAGCTTCTCAGGGCCAATCATCTACTGCCATGTGTCCTATTAGAGTAAAGAGAAAGGGTCTCCACGGTCCTCAGTTTTGTGAATTATTTCCATTATAAATTCCTCCTCACCACGACCTCGGTGCTTATTGATAATTGTCATTATTAAGAACTTATGCGATTCTGATCTCCAAAGTTCCAAAGTGACCAACCTTCTAAAATTCAGGTTTCAATATGTCGCTTGCCAATCCTTTCTATATCGTGTTCAGATGTTCTGATCCCTCTCCAATATCCATCATTCTAATGAGTGATTCACATGATTTCGTGTTTCCATTTTCAATAAGATGTCAAGGTCCCTATATTGTGACCCACAATATCCCAAAGTTCTGATATGTTGAGGTTATGATATACTGAGAACCCACCTACGATAAATTGAGGCCTGCTACCCTAGTATTAGATCAAAACATTCTTAACAAAAATGTTTTCATTGAGGACACGAAGTTCTGAGGTCCTAAGGTTTTTAGCCTTTCAAGGTTTCGATATTCTTCCTTGCAACCCCTCATATATCAAGTTCATATGTTTTGAGCCCTATCTTTATCCATCGTTAAGACATACAACTCTCTATGGTTGACCTGTTCCTTTCGCGATAAAATATGACTATTCAACACAATTACATGAGTGTATGAAGTGTAACATCATCATATCTAACTAGGGACAATGTATTGCAAGAAATGCACTAAGAACAGGCATATTAGTACCTCTATTTATTAGGAATGGAGTCATTTTTTTCAAGTGCATAAAAAGAAAAAATAGAAGAATTGAGAACTTAAAACATTACTATTATGTACAACGGATCAACAGATCACCTATATATAAAGTGTGTGAAAATGGACCTCTTTAATGTTGAAAATAGAGCTTGAGAAACTACCCATTCACATGCAGTTTACGCACCTCACCATCCAAATTTTCCAGTAAGGTATTGTTCCCCTTTTCTTCATATATCTTGAAAGGTCCAAACCAAAAGGGATCAAAATTCCTATTCTTTCCCCTTGTCCTCTCTTCTAACAATCCCATCTAAGTACCAAATCTCCTGGCTGTAAGGATTTATCCCTTGCCTTTTTGTCAAAAAGAGCCTTAATGTTTTCATGATATTTAATCATATTTCGAGTCACCTACCCTCTTCTTTCTTGTTGTTCTACCAACTAGTTTAGGCTCCTACTTATATAGTTGGGCTTTTCCTCAACATCCTATGTAATTTTAGCCACTAGCATGGCTAGTTGGATAGGAAAAATTGCATCCTTTCCATATAGCAACTCAAAAGGAGACTTCCTAGTGGACCGCTTGGTGGTAACGCTATTGGCATATAATGAAAATTTTAGTTGTGAGTCCTAGTTTTTTTTATTCTTTGATATGGTCTTTTTTAGAATCCTCACTAGAGTTTTGTTTGAGGATTCAGCCAATCAATTAAATTCCTTGTGGAGAGTAGGTGGTGGAATGTTCCATGATGATGTTATACTTTTTAAAGAAACTAATAAACTTGGCTGACATAAATACCTTAGCATTATCAATGATAATCTTCCTTGGACAACCACAATATAGAAAGGATATTCTCCTCCATTAAATTGACGACCATTGGAACAATTGCATTTCTGGTTGGGATGGCCTCCACCCATTTCTTGAAATAACCAATGGTTATAAGTATCAATTTTTTCTAATTGGGGGATGGTGGATTTATTTCTTCTCTGAAGTCTAGGCCCCTTTCCTAAAGGGCTCCTCCACAAAAACATGGATCAGTTAGAGGGGTGCTAAATCTGCTTCTCAGAAAAATGCTAAGTTTCTTCAGAGGACCTACCATAAGCATTAACCTCACCAAACAACTTGGGCTAGTAGAAACTTGATTTGAGGATCTTATGGGATGTGTCTCTTGAGATCTAATGTCCCCTGTTATCAACCAGTAGTTTCCCAAGGTTAAAGAAGGAGATCACCAGGGTAACCAAAAACCTAATCTTTTAGACTCGGATTCTAGCCAACCTAAGTCTAGAGAGGGCTCTCTCTTTATAATTTAACTTTGTTTTGGGTGGGAGTTTAGGCTACTTCTTAGTGTTCATAAGGTGTTGATTTTGGTTGGGTGGTGGAATTCTAGGAGTAGATGGATGGAGCAAGGCCTTCAAGCCATTGGGCTATGAAGTCAATAAAAGGATGGCTTAACTAGACAAGATCACTAAAGGAAGTGTTCACAGGGCAGGCTAGCAAAGCAAAAGGAAAATCTTCATGTTCAATGGATGAGATAGTCCTAACCAGGGTGAAAGGGCAATGAAGAATCCTTAGACCGGGATCAAGACGAAGGGCAGGAGGTGATCATGACCAAATGGCAACTAAGAATCCTTTACTATATGCTGAGGTGGAAACTACAAAAATAAGGGAGCATTTAAGAATTTCCTAACTAAGATAGTTTAGCATAAAACATCAAGAATGTAAACAGTCAAGACAGAGAGCATTAAAGATAGTTCTGAAATTTCATTCCTAGTTTACCTTTCAGATCTCATAGAAACACATATGATTATTAATACACATAAAAAAAATTAATACACATGAGAGAAAATACTTATTTGATTTCCTCTTTACACAAGAATCCTGTGAAACGTCTTTACTTTATTCCTTGATCCACCAAGGCAATCCAGTCATTGATACAATAGAAATATGATTTGAGAGAAAAAGTCTATAGAAATGTCTTCGAATCCACACCAAAATACTTCAAATGCAGAAGTACTTATACAAATTCTAAACTGAAATATCTTGAAAAAATATCAAGATTGGTTTTACAAATATCTCAAACTATTTTACATTAATAGAACTTAAATAAGGGATGCTCAAAACTACTGAATCTATTTGGAACTATTTTTATATATCGATGATGAAAAATAAGATAAATTTGAATTTGATAGCAACTCTTAATTGATGATGAGGCATCCAAGTCACTAACTGCATCCGTTCTTTGTGCATTCTGCCCCAGCAATTCTGCATAATCAGGGTCCATTGATACCTTTGTATATCTCAATCCAAGATAGATATGTAAAAAGTGAAAGAGTTTATTTTATATACATCTGTTTTTGAGACAAACCTCTCTCCGTTTCCCAAAATTCAGCTCCAGTTGTTCATAATATGTTCTACAAACATATGTCAAAAACAAGACTTTGCATAGTCCGAAACATAGGCTATGAAGATATGCACTTATCTCACTTTTGGTAATACCTATGTAAAAAATAAGAAAGGTTTTTGTATATTGGCATTTTAGGAACGTAAATATCCTCCTGTTTCTCAAAATTCATCTTGGATTGGCCGAACTAGTTTCAATAAAATTAGGGCTTAAATAGGAAATTTCTGAAGAATATACCATTTCTGCTCTGATTTCATCTTTTAACCTTAAATTTCATTTAACTGTTTTTCACCCTTACTTTGGATAAACTTCATCATTTTTGGTGAAAGTTTTTTCATCCCTATTTAACCCTTACTGCCTCCATGTTTACTTTTACTGTTTACTTTTACCTCTATGTTTTTTCACCTATCTCCACTTTGACATGAATCTGTATGCTTTGTAACTATCTTCCCTATTGTTTGTCTTCATGCTAGCTACTTTACTTGACTAGGTCTTCAATCTGATACTCTTTAACCCTGATACACTTTGACAATTCTTTACTATGTCCTTTTACCTACACTGTATATTTTAGGTTTTTACTATCTATTTCAACAGTAAATCATTTAATTTCATGTTCCCTCTGCTTGTCTTTTAACTGTATGTTTTATTTTCCATCTCGATTTGAATAGATTTGATAACAATCTTGGAGTAAATAGGTCTTATGGCTAGTATTAAGACTATCTATTCAAGGTTTTGGTCTTTTGAGCACCTCTAAAATAAAACAAACTATTAGGAAAACGTTGGGTTGACAGAGAGGGTCATCAATGGACTTATTGAGATTTATAGGTCTATGGGTGAGTCCAAAGTGATTTTGGGAGGTAAACCATGCTTGAATTGGTTAGCAGAGGCTTCAAGTGGTGCAGAAGGGTTACACAAGGTTTTATTGCACAAACAGGCGAAAATGAGAAAAACTGGGGCTTTCGTGTTTAAACAGGTAAACATTTGATTTTTTCGAATTTTGGTGCAAAGTGAACAGTAGACAGTTTTGAAATTTAGTGAGAGGGTGGTAAGCAGTTTATTTTGCACCACTTTTGTGGGTTTGGTGTTATTCGGGAGAGGCCACCCGATTCCACTGATCAAGTGCCACATCGCATCATGGGCCTAAGGGAAAACTGCCCATTTCGGGCAGGCAAACTTCGGGTTTCGAGCCTATGCGAAATCAATGACGATCATCAGATTTGAAGGGGGAAGATTGGGTGGCGATCAGTTGATGAAAATGCACGAACAGTAGTGGGGGGGCCCGATGAGCAATTAACTCGGTCATTTTGGATTTAATATGGGATTAGGGTGATATTAATGCATCGGACGTGATTTTATTCGTGGAGGATTTGACTTTTAATTAATCGTTGATCGATTAATTAATTCATTTGTCGGGTTCAGGTATTTATAAAGTTTATGCTTCAAACTTTAGGGATGGGGTATTAATATTAAAGGGATTTATTAAATACATAGGGGAAAAAGGTTATTTTCCGGGAATTAATATATAAATAAAATTAAACATTAATATGAACATCACGAAAAATGGATTTAGCGCTAAGTATAATGTATATTTATAATTCATTTTCTTTTCATAAACACATTATAACTTAGGCTAAGTTTTATTTTTGTGGGTTCTTCGAAAAAGGGGTTTACTTGGGGGTGATGGCTTTTCCTTAGGGAAAAATGGTGTTTTACCTTAGGAAAAGGATATGTCTGGGAAAATGAGGGAGAGTGGAGGGGGATAATGTTTGTGAGGGGAATTTTAGCACTTAGGACCTATAAGTCATTGGTCTGAGGGTCCGGTCCCTCCAGAAGTCAGAGAAATGCTCTGAACCCCTTTGACTTTAAGATTTTGGGTACTTAAGACTTTTCATTGGAAATTAGTTAAGCAAAAGGTGTAATGAGTGAGGGAAATTAATCAATTGACTTTGTGGATTTGATTCATGTCTAGTTGCTCACTAATACTTGGAATTTTCATGATGAGGGTGATAAATATGTTTTTTCTAACAATCATTACAGTTTTGCAACCTTTCTACTACTTACCCATCTACTCATCCTACTATTTTTACTTCTCTTTATTAGGGTGCACTTAAGCTGGAAAACCTTATCAAATACTTTTCTTTCTCTTTACAATAATAAAATAACTAAACCTAACGATATTACATCCAAGGGCTCATATTAAATAGTTGAGCTCCTTTTATTTACTGTGCCTATCTAATTATCTGCCAAGGTTACACTATTTGGCCAGATTTTTATTATCTATCTATAGACATGAAATTAGAAACATGGCATAATCAAGATTAAATAGTTTGATTACCATGGATTGTGGCATCAATAACAAGCTGCACATAATCATTATTATGCATAAAATTAAATAGTAGTGGCATTTGGACTTTTCCACTTTCATGGTCTTTTCTTTTCTTGGGGCTCATATTTTTCATTTTTTTTGACCTTTTGTTCTTTTTTTTTTGGTCCTTTGATTTTTCTTTTAGGACATACCCTCTTTACGTTTTTTAATTTCCTGAATATGGAAAACATTTGGAGAAAGCAAAGGTATGTACATATTACAGGTTTAATCTCAGTGATTCAAAAGTTTTGACTCCTATTGGTATAGAAACCTAATAGTGGATCCACTTGGGGATGGAATTTACAGATGAAATGTCGAGAACACCATTGAGTAGTAGCCTAATCCGTTGGGCCAATCCCATGCATGTATATGATCTGTTGTATAATCTTTGTGACTAAAAATTTTGAACTAAAAATACACCCTTTTCTGCAAACTGAAATCTGATCTAACATAGGTTGCCACTGAAAACTAAATTTATTCAAACTAAAATCCTTCCTACTTACTCTAATCATCTTTTTGACTGCTAGTTAGGTAAAATGAAACAACCAATGCAACCACTCAAGCATCATATACATTGGTAGATTTTGCTGCTTGGGCTTGTTTGTGATTAAAATTGAGGTTCTAAAGCCAAATATAACCTTGTCAACCAATGAGAAGATAAGGAAATACTTGCTTTCCTTTGTAGGCTCTAAAAACTATACAAAAGGATCTTCCAAAATATATACACTATTGTTCAACTGATCTAAGCAACTGCACACTTGTTCTGGATGGCTTCCATGCCATGAAACTGAAATATCACTTTTCTCCTTAACACCCTGCAGACTTTCAGATGAGCTTTGTGATGATACTTCTACTGATTGTAATGTCTATCTGGTGAAACTTTTATGATCTTGTTTTTTACTCTCATAGTTTGTTAATGGGGAAAAATTATGATTGCACTCA
This sequence comes from Pinus tabuliformis, assembly GCA_031772625.1. NCBI lineage: Eukaryota > Viridiplantae > Streptophyta > Pinopsida > Pinales > Pinaceae > Pinus > Pinus tabuliformis. The sequence goes on along the minus strand of CM062814.1, from coordinate 356,428,786 downwards.
TCATCCAACCTGTCAGCTACTGGACTATAAACAACTTGGAAGGATTGCTACAACTTATTGCATATAGGTTTGAATGGAACTTCATAGGTTTATATAGGCTGCTCATCCTTTTCTTTAGAGATGTTATACCACATTTCCTTTAAAAACTGAAATGATTCAAAACAAAGAGGCAAAAAAGATTCACTTATTTCCAAATTTTCTGCACTTCCTTCTTCACTTTCATAGCTGATATGGATGAAATGATCACTATTTTCAAGCTGCTGAAATTGAATTTCCTTATTCCCCAAACTAGCTTCTAATTGCTCTGTAAAGTTAGTTTGGATTTGAAGAACATGATTATCATCATATTGATCATATTTGGGTAAATCATCAAGAGAAGTAATGTCATCAAACATAAACATTATTTCAAGAGATTTCTCCTCCACATATTGCTTTATGAATCTATCTTCTGATCTATGGTAGTTGGAATTAGTAGGAATTTGTTCACAATTCTCAATCTCTTCTTGTTGTGGAATAAATGTATCATGGTGTTTTTGAGCAAAAACTTCATCTTTCATGGTGATCTTCTGTATTCTTTCCTCTATTTTCTTCATCAAAGCGTCGACTTTTTCCTCTCTTTCTACTTTCAACTTTTCTCTTCTAATTTGTAGATTAACTTCTACATCTATTGCCATGTTTTGCATCTCTTCCAGTGTTGAGGGGTTTCTTTCTCTTAGCTGAAATTCTATCTCTGGATCAAATGCTCTTGGGTAATGCAAAAGAGCTGAATTAGGGGGAGGTCTTATATTTTATGGCATTGAGTAGTAGGCTTGATTAAATATGTCTGAAAATTGTTGTATTGTTTCATCTGGCTGTCTTTTTAACTGATTATATTCTTCTATGATTACAAGAAGATCGACTTTGATTATCCATCTGTTAAGGAAAATTTTGACGAAATGTTGGAAATTTGAGATGCTTGCAATAGGTAAATTTTTGAACCAACTCTTTACTCTACTTTGGAAAGAAAGAGCAAAAAGCTTGATAATAACATCATCTTCATCAATTTCAAATAAGTCGAGATAATTCTCAAATCCTTGAATATGTTTTTGAGCAATGATACCATTCTCTCTATCAAACCTAGGGAGATACTTGTAATAATTGTTAGTGAAAGCATGGATTGTAGGAGGTAAGATGAGTGGCTTATATCTATCAGGAACTTTATGAGGTACTGGAATATGTACAGGGATTGTATGATTAGTCTTGATTGTTTGATGCTCCTCAATTGGAAAATGATCTTCATAAGAGTTAGAAGACTGTTGTTCAAATGTGTAAGAAGACTTTATATCTACACTTTTCAAAGGGAAATAATAAAAAATTAATCTAAAATCTTCTCTAAAATACAATATACATTGGAAAAATTTATTAGTGATAAAGAACATAATGTCTTGGATAACAATCCAAGTTAAAAACATGATATTTTCCCATAGTTCTTTCAAGTTCATTCCTCCAGTGGAGTCTTGATTGAGGAATTGATTTGGAATCACCAGGTGGATGATTTTAACCTTTGTGTGTTTGATTATTGTTGACCATCATAGATCAGATCTAAACCTGCAAAAGATTTCTGAAGAAAATGTTAGTTCTCCCTAGTATGGTCACCACTATGTTATCACCCAGTAATTTCCCAAGGTTAAAGAAGCAGATCACCGGGGTAACCACAAACCTAATCTTTTAAACTCGAGTTCTAGCCAACGTATGTCCAGAGAGGGCTCTCTCTTTATAATTTAAATTTGTTTTGGGTGAGATTTTAGGCTAGTTCTTAGTGTTCATAAGGTGTTGATTTTGGTTGGCTCATGGAATTTTAGGAGCATATGGATTGAGCAAGGCCTTCAAGCCATTGGGATATGGAGTCAATCAAAGGATGGATTAACTGGACCAGATTACTAAAGGGAGTATTCACAGGGCAGGCTAGCAAAGCAAAAGGAAAATCTCCAGGTTCAATCGATGACATAGTCCTAACCAGGGTGAAAGGGAAATGAAGAATCCTTAGACCGAGATCAAGATGAAGAGCAGGAGGTGATCATGACCAAAGGGCAACTAAGAATCCTTTAATATAGACAAAGGGGGAAACTACGGAAGTAAGGGAGCATTTAAGAATTCCCTAACTAAGATAGTTTAGTAGAAAACATTAAGAATGTAAACAGTCAAGACAGAGAGCATTAAAGCTAGTTATGAAATATCATTCCTAGTTTACCTTTCAGATTTCATAGAAACACATATGACTATTAATAAACATAAAAAAAAAAAAAAAACAATAATACACATGAGAGAAAATACTTATTTGATTTCCTCTTTACACAAGAATCTTGTGAAATGCCTTTACTTTATTCCTTAATCCAGCAAGCCAATCTAGCCATTGATACAATAGAACTCTGATTTGAGAGAAAAACTCTATAGAAATGTCTTGGAATCCACACCAAAATACCTCAAATGAAGAAGTACTTATACAAATTCTAAACTGAAATATCTTGAAAAAATATCAAGATTGGTTTTACAAATATCTCAAACTATTTTACATTAATAGAACTTAAATAAAGGACACTCAAAACTAGTGAATATATTTGGAACTATTTTTATGGATTAATGGTGAAAAATAAGAGAATTTCAAATTTTATAGCAACTCTTAATTGATGATGAGGCATCCAAGTCACTAACTGCATCCTTTCTTTGTGCATTCTGCCCCAGCAATTCTGCAAAATTAGAGTCCATTGATAGCTTTTTATATCTCAATCCAAGGTATATATGTACAAAGTGAAAGAGATTGTCGTATATAAGTATGTTTTTGACATAAGCCTCTCTCAGTTTCCCAAAATTCAGCTCCAGTTGTTCACAATATTCTCTGCAAAAAGATGTCAAAAGAAGGACTTTGCACAGTCCGAAAAAATAGGTTGTGAAGATATGCACTTATATAAATTTTGGTAATACCTGTGTAAATAGTGAGATAGGTTTTTGTAGATCAGCCTTTTATGAACACAAACCTCCTCCAGTTTCTCAAAATTCATCTTGGATAGGCCGAACTAGTTTCTGAAAAACTATGACTTAAATAGGAAATTTGTGAAGAATGTACCATTTGTTCTCTAAGTTCATATTTTAACCTTAAATTTCTTTTAACTGTTTTTCACTCTTACTTTGGATCAAATTCATTGTTGCTGGTGAAAGTTTTTTCATCTCTATTTAACCCTTACTACCTCCATGTTTACCTTTATTGTTTACTTTTACTGCTCTGTTTTTTCATCTATCTTCACTTTGACATGAATCTGTATGCTTTCAAACTTTCTTCCCTGATGTTTGTCTTCATGCTAGATGCTTTACTTGACATGGTATTCAATCTAATACTCTTTAACCGTAATACACTTTGACTATTCTTTACTATGTCCTTTTACCTTCACTATATATTTTATGTTTTTACTGTCCATTTCAACAGTAAATCATTTAATTTCATGTTCCCTCTGCTTGTATTTAACTGTATGTTTGCTTTTCCATCTCTGTTTAAATAGATTTGATAACAATATCGGAGTAAACAAGTCTTATGACTAGTATTGAGACTATTTTTTCCAAAGCTGTGGTCTTTTGATTGCCTGAAAAATAAAACAAACTATTAGGAAAACATTGGGTTGACAGGGAGGGTCATTAATGGCTTTATCAAGCTTTATAAGTCTATGGAGTGAGTCCAAAGTGCTTTCGGGAGGTAAACCATGCTTGAATTGGTTAGTAGAGGCTTTAGGTGGCACACAAGGGTTACATAGGGTTTTACTGCACAGACAGGTGAAAACGAGAAAAACTGGGGTTTTCGTGTTTAAACAGGTAAACATTTGATTTTTTTGAATTTTGGCATAAAGTGAATAGTAGATAGTTTTGAAATTTAGCGAGAGGGTGGTAAGTAGCTTATTTCGCACCGCTTTTTTGGGCTTGGTGTTATTAGTGAGAAGCCGCCCAATTCCATTCATTGGGAACCACATCGCATCGGGGGCCTAAGGGAAAACAATCCATTTCAGGTGGGTAATGTTCGGGTTTCGGGCCTATGTGAAATCAACATGGATCATTGGATTTGAAGTGGGAAGATCGGGTGGTGATTGGTCGATGAAAATACATGAACGGTAGTGGGGGGGGCAGTAGGCAATTAACTCGGTGGTTTTGGATTTAATATGAGATTAGGGTGAGATTAATGCATTGTGCGTGATTCTATTGGCGGAGGATTTGATTTTTAATTAATCATTGATCAATTAATTAATTCTTTTGTTGGGTTCAGGTATTTATAATGTTTATATTTCAAACTTCAGGGATGGGTATTAATATTAAATGGATTTATTAAATACACAGGGGAAAAGGGTTATTTTTCGAGAATTAATATATAAATAAAATTAAAAGTTAATATGAACATCGCAAAAAATGAATTTAGTGCTAAATATAATGTATATTTATAATTCATTTAACTTTTCATAAACACATTATAACTTAGGGTAACTGTTATTTTTGTGGGTTTTTCGTAAAAGGGGTTTAGTTGGGGGTGATGGCTTTTCCTTAGGAAAAATGGTGTTTTACTTTAGGAAAAGGGATATGTTTGGGAAAATCAGGTAGAGTGGAGTGGGGTAATGTTTGTGAGGGGAATTTTAGCACTTAGGACCTATAAGTCATTGGGCCGAGAGTTCGGTCCCTCTAAAAGTTAGAGAAATGCTTTGAGCCCCTTTTACTTTAAGATTTTGGGTACTTAAGACTTTTCATTGGAAATTAGTTAAGTAAAAGGTGTAATGAGTGAGGGAAATTAATAAATTGAATTTTTGGACTTGATGCATGTCCAGTTTCTCATTAATACTTGGAGTTTTCATGATGAAGGTGATAAATATTCTTTTATCTACCAATCATCACAATTCTGCAACCTTTCTACTACTCCTCCATCTACTCATCCTACCATTTTTAATTCTCTTTATTAGGGTGCACTTAAGCTGGAAAACCCTTATCAAATATTTTTCTTTCTCTTTACAATAATAAACTAACTAAACCTAACCTTATTACATCCAAGGGCTTATATTAAATAGTTGAGCTCCTTTCATTTACTCTACCTATCTAATTATCTGCCAAGGTTACACTGTTTGGCCAGATTTTTATTCTATATCTATAGACATGAAATTGAAAGCATGGCATAATCAAGATTAAATAGTTTTTATTACCATGGATTGGGCATGAATAACAAGTTGCACACAATCATTATTATGCATAAAAGTAAATAGTAGTGGCATTTTGACTTTTCCACTTTCATGGTCTTTTCTCTTCTTGGGGCTCATATTTTTCATCTTTTTTGACCTTTTTGTTCTTTTTTTATTGTTCTTTGATTTTTCTTTTAGGACATACCCTCTTTACTTTTTTTAATTTCTTCAATGAGGAAAACATTTGGAGAAAGCAGAGGTATGTACATATTACAGGTTTAATCTCAGTCATTAAAAAATTATGACTCCTATTGGTATAGGAACCTAACATGCCCCACATACATAGTTATGGAATTCATTAATCACCTTAGGAATCTCTTCTTCTACTAGACATAAAAGAAAAATCCTCATCGGTTCCTTCTGATACGGCTGATCATTTTAGATAACATACTTCTAGGCGTGTAGCCTCAAGGCCCTGTATTTAAATTTGTCAAAATTCAATGGGAATTCCAGAAAAAGTAAATAATGGACAAGATATATCATTGTTTGACTAGGTATTTCATCTAGATTTTTTGTGTTGAGGGCTCCTTATTTTCTTGTTCCTCTCCTTCATCCTTGTTTTCCAACAGATTTATGCCCAAGGCCTAGAATTTAGCCTTAGAAAATATTTTACCTAACCCCTGCCCCTTGATCAAATTAGTGGGTTTGATATCTATATGATATTCTTGAATCCTAGAAATCCACTTACCTCTCTTACCTTCATGGTCACAGTACACAAAAATATTTTTCACAAGAGTTGTAGGGTCATAAGATATTTTATCTGACTACAAGATATAAATTTGAAAGGCCTTCAGAAATTTGACAAAGGAATATGCATGTTTCTCTAAGATATTATACTTTAGCTCTGCATCTCAAAAAACCTAGATAAAAAATGCGATAGGTTTTTCCTTTGTTATTTTTCTGGAATAAAATAGTTGCCACCGTGTTAGGAGAGAAAAAAGATAAAATGAGGAATGGTCTCTGATAATCTAGACTGGCTAAGACTGGGGATTCTGCAAAATATTTTTTAATTCTATAGAATGACTCCTGGGCTTCTATAGTCCACTTGAGTTCCCTATCCTTCTTCAACATTTTTGTGATTTCTTTAACAATTTCAACATAGTTTGGTATAAATCGTCTTAAAAAACTTATCCTACTCAGGCAAATATGAATTTCGTTTCTTCCTGGGTAATGGTATATTAATAATAGCCTCCACCCTTTTGGGATCAATATTCACTCCTTCATTTGTGACAATGTGGCCCAATAGCTTTCCTTCACTTAAAACAAACTATGATTTATTGGTGTTTAGGGTCTGACCATGCTTTCTGCAATTTGAAAAAGTGAGTTGTATGTGATTGAGGTGATCTTCATCTGATTTAGATAAAACATGTAATCCATGTAGATTAGTACTAATTTATCCCATTCTCCAACAAATTCTATATCCATCACTCTTTGGAAAGTGGCCCCAAAATTTATGAGAAGAAAGGGCATTCTGGCATACATAAAAGTTCCGCATGGTGTAGTAAAAACTATTTTCTTCTGATCCTTAGACTGAACAACGACTTGGTTGTATGTAGAGAAACCATCTATCATAATCATTCGGGAAGACCTTAACACTTTCTGTAGAATATAATCCATTTTAGGCAGATGATAGTTATCTTTTAGTGAGGCCTTATTCAGATACCTGAATTCCACACATAACCTTATTTCCCCATTCTTCTTCATGACAAGAACTAAATTTCCCACCCAATATGAGTACCTCAAAGGCACAATGATATTATCTTGTAAAGGTTTCTTCACCTCCTTTTGAATTGATGGGAGTAACAAAGGATTAATCTCCCTGAGTTTCTACTTATATGGCTTCACTCCAGTTTTTACAGGAATTTTGTGTTGTATGACACTGGTTTCAAAAGTCTTGAAATCATCATATGAACAAGAAAACACATCCATGTACTCCTTGAAAATGTTAGGATTTTTTTTTTGTATCCTTTAGGAACTCCTTTAGCTAATTTTATGATTATGGGATCTTCTTCTGTGCCGATATTATAATCTTCGACATTCTTTTCAAGCTCTTCTTGAGTTGACTTAGCAACCACATCATTTGAGTTGAAAATCATTTCCTATTGAATCAAACCTTTGGTGATGATATTTCCCCTCAGTTTCAATATTATGTGACTAGCAATAGATTCCACCATAAACTGGACCTGCTGTTCATATTTTATCTTCTCATTCTCCTCATCAATCACTGAGTTTGAGAATTCCCTAATAACCTCCATAAAGCATTTGATCGGTTCCTCATCCTCAAACACCTACCAATGCCTCATATTGTCTGGTACTGAAGGCCAGTACCTAACCTCAACTTCATGTTTGAGCAAGGGGTTTTGAGGGGGTTTGAAATTACAAGCAGAAATTTCCAAATATTCAACTATCCTATTTCGCTCTCTCGGCAAGAACTGAATATTGAAGGCTAAAAATTTATTTTTTAATCAAATCCCATACTTCCTTTATGTAGGACTTAAATATTGGAAGATTGGTTTGACATTTTTTTTTCTTCACCATAAGCTCTGAATCCCCAAACACAGTCAAGCACCCAATGTTAAGGTTTCTCAGAGCTTGCATTCCGAACAACAAAGCTTCATATTCAACAAAATTGTTTGTAGCCTCAAATCTAGATTGAAAGTGAGAGGGATCAAGCTACCTCCTAGAGATACCAATAACGCATCTACCCCATTTCCTTCCCTAGAGTAAAAACCATCAGAATACAATTTCTATACCTTGACATGGTCCAATGATTGTTTACTCAGCTGAGTAGAACATTCCACCTAGGTGTCCTTTATAATTTGATTGTCTTCTTCTACAAACAAACAAGAGAAATATTTCTCTTTACTATACACACGAGTTTTGTTGGAACAATTTTCCTTCGTAATTGTCTTCACAAATATATATTCCCTAAATAATCGATGCTCCTCTCCACCAAACACAAGAATTGTAGCATAATTTAGATCTAGTTTAATGAAACCCGAATTTTAATTCCCCACACCGTAGAAAAAGGCATGTCAAATATTGTAGGGATGCCAGCCACTACAATATCCATCACTACACTTTTTATTGGGCTTTGAGTGCAATTGACCACCAGATCCTTGATCCTACCCAAGAAATTTACTCTTTTGGAACCAAAGGAGTATAAATATTTGTATGGTATTATTATCTGTAATCCCAACTATTCCATCATAGATAACGGAATTGAGTTATGAGATGCTCTTGATTCAGGAATAAAATTATGTAGTAGCAGGTCATGAATCACCAAGGTGAAGTAGAATGGAGTAATGGAAGGGTCATGCTCCTCCGAAAGTGATCCAAGCACAACCATAAGCCTTTCTTCTTAAAGGTGAAGTTTATTTTGTAGAGGATTAGAGGTGCGTGAACTCATAAACTGAGACACTAGATATTTATAAATGGGTTTTTTCATTAATTCAGTGAAAGGGACAATTATCATGACTTTCTCCAACTCCTTTTGAAGGCTTAAGGCAGAATGATTCCTATCAATTTTAACAGACTCAACATATTCATTTTTCTCATTGGGGATTGGATTTATCTGTGAAGGAAATTGCTTGGTTTTTCATGCTCCAAAGTCATTTGGAATGGGATTGGAGGATAACTCTTTGGTTTGTGAGAAGGGGTTGAGTGGTTTCTTCCCTTTATCTTCTACCTTAGGGGGACTTGGGTGAAGAGTTTCCTTGTTTTGATTTTTCCGCTGGATATTTTCCTAGGTGACTTGAGATCGTATTTCCTATGTAGCTGGGATTGCATGAAGTCAAAAAATTGTTTGCAATAACTATCTATCTCATAATCATCCACTAGAGCCTCCAAGTCACCCCCTTCTCCTTCATGTGATCCTATTTCATCTTCTTTCTCTGAGAGAGAAGAGAATTGGTTTTCTTCAACGTATATAGTTTCTTCAACAGTCTCCTTAGGATCATCTTCTAAATAAAATGGAGGTTGAATATGATCATGTTGATCCATTCTTCCCCTTTGTAATATTTGCAAAGGTGGCCTCCTATACTTAGGGGTTAAATTTCTATTAGGATTTTTTTTTACTCTATCGAGAGGGGTTTTTGTTTTCCAACTCTAGTTTTACGAGTTTGTTAGACAAATTCCTTATCACCTTGTTAATCTCATCTAACTTGTGTTCTTGAGTTTCCTTGATAAGTCCTAAATAATTGGCTTCTTCCATTCCCCTCCTCCTATCACCATATGCTACCTTCCCTTTCCAATTTCCATTGGAGGTGAAATTTTCCTTGATTTCTATGGCATTTGTTTGGATTTGTTGCAAAGTATGAGACTTTATTTCTCTGGCGGTAAACCCAAACTCTAGTTCAAAGGTTCTAGTGAAATCCAGTTTGGCAGCAGCCTATGGAGGTTTTGATTTCAGCAGGAAGACTATTATATAATTTATTAAACCTCTTTATAAATTTTGAAACATCTTCATGATGTTTTTTCTTCATTGCATTAAATTCTTTAAGAATATACAAATGGTAGTTTTTCTCCCTCCACTTCTACATGAAAGAGTTCTCCATCTCCTCCCAAGTATTAATAGAAGCATTAGGGAGGATATTGAACCATTTCATGGCCTCTCATCCAAAGTCGGAATAAAAATTCTTAGGGCTACGTCAAAGTGTTCTACATTCAAATTCTGAGCAAATGAACATAAAGTTTCTATATTCTTTTGGGCCGAAACATCATCCTCTCCAGTGAACCTTGGCAAGAGTTTAAGGTAATATTGTGGAATCCCATTCAAGGGTTGTGGCAAGTGGAGTGGAACATACCTATTAAGTAGAAATCCAAGGACAACCATGTGTTGCAATGGAGGTGGTGGAATATTTACCACAAGACTTGGTTGAGGAGTTTTATGGAGTGTAGCTAATAGGAGATGAGATGGAATGTTAGAAATTCTCTAAGTATGACTATTCATGGGGATATATTTTATTTCCTCAATGTTTGGGAAGGTTAGGAATATGAAATTAGGTGTAGTGACAAAAGCTTCTCTAGATTTGACTCTTGAGGAAACTGAACTAAACAATTGTCAACGTTATAATGAATATTCCAAGGCTTTGGAAGAGGATTCAAAGTTGTTTATATTTTCCTTCTGAGAGCTTGAAGTTGACATTTCATGGAATGAGATCACAGGGTTGGGAGTAATGGGGATGCTTTCTTTCTAAAAACTTATGGATATGACTTTTTTCAGGGTATAATATAGGGGGAGTTTTTTGCTAAGAAGTGTTTGAACAAGGATGATTCCTTTGAAAAGCCAAGGTGATCGAAATAAACTTTAAATAGTGGAGTCACCAAGGTGAAATATATTCAACCCCCACCCACTTTTTCTCATGTAACCAAGGGGTGTATAAGTATGGTACCTTGGGAAAATACTTTGATTCAGTCCCTGGAAATGGCACTAGAAGATGTTGTATCTCCTAGAGGCAACCCCCAGGTTGAGAAGAGACCAGTGCTTAGGACATCTTAAAGATTATTTGTAACATCTGCTGGAATTGTTCACTTGCACTCAAAATTGAACATATTTTTAATAGAATTGATTCACAATCTATTTCAAGGGGGTAGCTTACCATTTATATCAATGTAGACTTATAAAATACTTAAATATCAAGATATCATGGCTAAGTTACAAAAGAATATATTTTATTCATCATTGTAGTGAGTGTGAAATAAGAATATCTAGAAGAGAAGTAAAATACACAGGGATACACATAGAATCTCATGCATCAGACTTCAGTAAGAAATGAAGGAATAAACATTTGAATGATATTTCAGATTACATGGAGTGAATATCAAGGACATCATATCTCATTAGTAACAGGAATCTTAGTTCAATATTAAACACAAATGAATCCATGATTTCATAAATGATGCGGGCCCGAGTGTGACAAAGGACCCTTCCAAGACCTTTTACTTTCGTGATGTGTTAGATTGCATTTTTAAAATAACATAAGTGAATACATCTGCATGTTGTAAAGAAGAAGGAACATCACAATCATCAGCAACATAAAATAACAAGATGTTGATAATGGAGTTCGTCCAGGAGGGACTACATCTTCGAACCCCAATGTTAAGATGGTGTAGGCTGCTACATTAAGTGTTTTCAATAGTGATGATGTACATAAGAGGTGATGTCACTATCATACAAGGAAAATGCCCTCATGCAAGAGTGACTCCAAGAGAAGTTCCACTACAAGGACCCACAGTCAAAAGGACTCCTATCAGTATGACATAAACTCATGCATGATGAGCATCCTGCCAACATGGCATAAAAGGGATCTCAGTGCAACCATACATGGTGAAAGCATGAGTATCCCATGAACATAATGACAAAGGGATCTCAAACAAAACATGATGAATCATGACAACAAGTACATCACAACTGATTCTGCATCACATCAAGCACGAATCATGAGACAAGTAAGAAACAAGATCCCACATCAAACATCAAACAGGGATCTTTGCAACACAATGCATAGCAAAAGAAGTAAATGAACACACTACATATACCTCACATCCAGGGGCCATCTGTAGAAAATGATGTCAAACTGCTGAAGTTGTTCATGCCATCAACCTCGGTGTGTTGAATCTCATGGAAATAACTGCTTGCACATGAATTCTAACACCTACACTTGACTTAGAAAAGTGGTCGGAAAATGAAATGAGAAAATGGAAAATCTAAACACACCATCAGATTTGTGGTGTTGAATAGTGCAAAATCGACTCTCAAATTTCTGAATTCTAAGAAAGTGAAAATCTAGGGCTTAAGGAATCTTTGAGATTCCCCCTAGATTCCTTAAAGATTCCCTCCTCTGGGTCCTCTGCAAATCAGCTGCTCAGATCACGAAACCGAATGGGCCATCAGGTTCGTTTTGCCGAGAGGTGTAAGATTGACATAAATTTTGTCCAATTTGGACACTACAAAAATTTCACCCTCCTGGAAATTTCGCCCAATCATGGTTCCACCTGCAATAAATTAATTAAAAAAATATTTCCTCGATTTCCATTCCCGCTCCTAGTTCCTCAATTCCTCCATGCACTGGCAAAATGCAGAGCTTATATAAATTTTTGGGCAGATATACCAAGGAACCCGTTTGGCATGATGGTAATAATGGCCATCAGTTGAGGAGGAGTCAGGTGGTCAATCCCCGCCCCTCCCATTTTAATGCATTATAGTTTTTTTTGCAACCCGAATATATTTAATTTTGGCGGGTCAAGTCCCCATTGAGCCGCCCACCCCCATAACCTCCACAACAAAATTAAATGGGCATTGTTTATTGTTTGGTGGTTATGTTTTGGAGTGTTGTGATACGTGTGGTACATGGTACGTTTCATGGGTCAACTTGGGTTGTTATATGAGGTCGCCACATGGGCGGGGCCAGCCCTCCCACTGGCCATGGGTTCAATTCCCACTAGCCCCTCCATATTAATATGATGGCATCCTAAGGTGTGGGGTGGTTAGGGTGGTGGCCCACCACCGCACTTTATATATATATATATATATATATATATATATATATATATATATATATATATATATATATATATATAACTTTATATATATATATATATATATATATATATATATATATATATATATATATATATATATATATATATATATATATATATATATATATATATATATATATATATATATCTATATATATATATATATATATATAATTTTTAATATAATAAGGCCAATCTCAAAAATTCTAAAATTTGACTGAAGGAGTCAAGTTAAACATGCCACAAATTCACCCAGAATCGAGCCAGAGTTGGCCAGATTCCGTTTATCAGAAAACTTCCAAATTGTTGCCTCCTTAAGCCTACCCGGTCAGCAAAAGTCAACCAAACTTTGACTGCTTCTAACTTTTGCATACAGACTCGATTTGATGAACCATTCAAACCACTGTGATCAGGATGACAAGATCTATGCTCTAGTCTTGGTTTTAAAGCATTATAATAACTTTTATTTTCAAGCTTCCATAAGCCCTCTTTTTCTTGTGTATGTCTCTCGAGACACCTAGATCAATCCTGCCTACTGAGGAGATTTTTATCCTCCAAAAGCATGAAAAACAATCTGTAACTTTTCTGTACCTTGTCTACATCACAAGCGTCCGAGAAGGTCTCGCTTCCATCTCCTTCACCTTTTTTCTTCGAAGCCTTAAGCGATGAGATGACACCTGCAACCTCTGCAACCTGTAGTACCCATTTTTTCAAATTACATGCTTGACTTTCATGACCAACTAATGCCCCAAGCATCCCACACTTTCCATGAGTTTATAACACATACTCGGTGGTCAAGTTTATATTGAAATGGAAACAATACCCCAGCTATGAAAGCAAGGCCAACATATCATTGTTGCTTCAACAAGTGATGGAAAACACATCATCACTGGAACACATGATCTACAAATGTAAGGTAAAACACTATTGCGACCTTAACAAGTGATGGAAACACAACATCACTTTCAAAGTTTGTCATGCAACTCAAAATAAGACTAGACATCATTGTTGTTGAACAAGGGATGGAAAACAGATCATCACTTTTACATTTTAAAATGAAACAAATGATTTACAAAAGCATGACCATGAAATGCTAACATATCTAGAAACCATTTTTCACTTATCAAGGTGAATGGGTCACCTCCTTGTGGTGGTTTTTCTTGTCAAAAAATCGTTTCATCTGGTTCATGCACTGACACTTTGTCTTTAAGGCGCTACTCTGGATGGATCCTCCAACATGTGGCTCTTTGATGGCCACTTCTGTCGCAATGACTACAATAGTCCTCTTCCTCCATATCTTCTTTACCTACTATTTAGTGGGTCTTTCATGCCTCTTCTTTGTTTCTGTTGCCATTCCTTCGCAGCACTTAGAAAATGTATGGATATGTAATCCACTAAAGGTACATGTTTTTCGATTCCACGTTTTACATTCATCTCTAACAACATGATTATAACTAAAATGAACATTCAAATATCGAAATTGGTTATACCTTTCCTTGCCATCTCTGGTGTAAGTATGGCAGTGAGAGCTTGCCTCAACTCTTTCCTTGCAATGGAAACTGCAATGGATGATGGGGATGTATTCCCATCATTCTCTTTCATTGATGATTTTGACAATGCATCAGAAGAATCTGACACCTTCGAGCATTCTCCCTTGGTGTATCTCAAGCCTGCAAATCAAGATCTCACCACATCCTGCAATGGTTGATTTATGCCTTAGTTATTAACACGAAGTTCCTTTTCCTCCTCGTGCCTTGTCCTAGTAAGGAGCCTCATGTTTGTCCTTGTAATTGGGATCTTCACATCTCCAACAGAAATCATACTATGTGAATACAAAATCGAAAGGAAATCAACATCTTTTACCTCCTCTATTGATTTTCAAAGAACTAATGAGGGCTTCTCATCATCTGTTGCTGGTGGTTCACTAGCTACCTCAGCGCATTCCCCAAATTCCTTTCTAACATACATAAGTCCTACTTGATGGGGTAATTCTTCCACTCCAATGGGGTTGACAATGCCTTGGCCATTAATGCCCAAAATTATTCCTTCATATCCCATTTTCTTCAACAGTTTGGAGCTAATTCATGTGTTATGATTTTCGAAAACAACGAAATCATCATCAGGACACATACATGAATTTACAGAACTACTTTTTACCTCACATGGGTCATGCTGCAACTTTTCCAAGGCCTCGTCCTTAGCTTGCAATTGACGTAGAAAAATTTGTTTCTCCTCTTTCTCTTCATGTAGAAGGGTCTTCAATTCAGTATCTCTGTTTGAAGATTATGTTTGTTGTGCTTCAATTCATCTAGGGCTTCTTCCATGGCTTGCAACTGAAGCTGCAATCGCTCCTTTTCCTCTATCTCTTTCTTTCGAGTTTCATACATTATTTCCACCCTTTTGGAAATTTTGAGCATGGTCTAGTACATATTTTTTTGTTTGTTGTAGCTACACATTCCATTGTTCACGCTTGCAATTCACATCCACACAAAGGCTACTCTGATACCACTTGATGCGGGTCTAGGTGTCACAAAAGACCCTTACAAGACCTTTTACTTTTGTGATGTATTACATTGCATTTTTCAAAGAACATAAGTGAATACATCTGCATGCTATAAAGAATAAGGAACATGACAATAATTATCAACATAAAACAACAAGACGTTGATAACAAAGTTCGTCCAAGAGGGACTACGTCTTCGGGCCCTGATGTCGAGATGGTGTAGGCCATTGTATTAAGTACTGTCAATAGTGATTATGTACATAAGGGGTGATGTCACTATCATACAAGGAAAATGCCCTCATGCAGGAGTGGCACAAAAAGAAGTTCTGTTATAGGAACTCTCAGTCAAAAGGAATCCTATTAGTATGACATAAACTCATGCATGATGAGCATCCCGCCAACATGACATAAAAGGGATCTCAATGCAAACATACCTGGTGACAACATGAGTATCCCATCAACATAAAGACAATGGGATCTTAAACAAAACATGACGAATCATGACAACAAGTACATTAGATAGCTGATTCTACATCACATCAAGCAGGAATCATGAGTCAAGTAAGAAACACGATCCCACATCAAACATCAAACAGGGATATGTGCAGCACAATGCATAGAAAAAGAATTACATGAACACACTACATATACCTCACATCTAGGTTCTATCTATAGAAAAGGATGTCAAACTGCTGAAGCTCTTCATGCCATCAAGCTCACTGCATTGAATATCATGGCAATGACTGCTCACACATGAATGTTGACACCTGCACTCGACTTAGAAAACTTGCTGGAAAATGAAATGAGAAAATGGAAAATCTAAACACAATATCATATTTGTGGCATCGAATAGCGCAAAATCGACTGTCAAATTTCTGGATTCTGAGAAAGTGAAAATCTGGGGCTTAAGGAATATTTTAGATTCCCCCTAGATTTAAGATTCCTCCTCTAGGTCCTCTGCAAATTAGTTGCTCAGATCAGGAAACTAACTGCTCCATCAACTTCATGTCGTCGAGAGGTGTAAGATCAACATAAAGTTTGTCCAATTTGGACACTACAAAAATTTCACCCTCTTGGAAATTTTGCTCAGTCATCGTTCCACCTGCAATGTACTAATTAAAAAAAATATCGCCTCGATCTCCATGCCTGCTCTTGGTTCCTCCATGCCTCCACACACTGGGAAAATGTTGATCATATATAAAGTTTTGGATGGATAAACCAAGGAATCCATTTGGTGTGATGGTAATAATGGCCATCAGTTGAGGAGGGGTCGGGTGGTTAATCCCCGCCCCTCCCATTTTAATGCATTATAGGTTTTTTTACAGCCCGCAAATATTTAATTTTGGGGGGTTGGGTATGCATTGAGTAGCCCACCCCCATAACCTCCGCAGAAAAATTAAATGGGCTTTGTTTATTGTTTGGTGGTTATGTTCTGGAGCATTGTGATACGCATCGTACATGGTACATTTCATGGGTCAATGTGGGTGGTTATATGAGGCCGCCATGTGGGCGGGGCTGGCCCTCCCATCGGCCATGGGTTCAACTCCCACCGACCCCTCCATATTAATATGATGGCATGGTAAGGTGTGGGGTGGTGGGGGTAGTGGGCCACCACCTGCCTTTATGTCTATATATATATATATATATATATATATATATATATATATATATATATATATATATATATATAGATATATATATTAATTTTTAATATAATAAGGCCAATCTCGAAAAAACCAAAATTTGATTGAAGGAGTCAAATTAAACAAGCAACGAATTTGCC
This sequence comes from Pinus tabuliformis, assembly GCA_031772625.1. Lineage (NCBI taxonomy): Eukaryota > Viridiplantae > Streptophyta > Pinopsida > Pinales > Pinaceae > Pinus > Pinus tabuliformis. Next base: position 356,411,718 of record CM062814.1, on the reverse strand, counting down.
CGAAATCTGGCTAGAGTTGGTTGGATTTCGTCCACCAGAAAACTTCCAAATTGCTGCCTCCTTAAGCCTACCTAGTGAGCAAAAGTCAACCAAACTTTGACTTCTTCTAACTTTCTCATACAAACTCGGTTTGATGAACTGTTCACACCACTATGATCAGGACGAAGAGATCTACACTTTGGTCCTTATTCGAAAGCGTTCTAGTCATTTTTATTTTTGAGCTTCCATAAGCCCTCTTTGTCCTATGTATGTCTCTGGAGCCACCTGGATCAATAAAAATACATCTAGCAGCTACTATTACATTTCATCTAAGAGGAAAACACATATGAATCAGATAAACATAGAGGAGGGTACATACTACAACCTTATTCAAGAAGAATTACCAAAATTATTTATTAATATTTGGATAGAGCATACAATTTTCGTTTCTCCTTTAATAGTTCTAGAGTCCCCTCTAAAACAAAATTCGGAGCCCTTTCAATGAGTTTTTCCACACATTTTATAGGGAGAAGAAAAATAATCAAAACTTGCAAAACATATTAGAATATTATAGTTGTTTCGACTACACAACTATCTGGGCATGTGGTTTGCCTAACTGGCCTAACGATTACATAACAGACTTGATTCTTTTCTTGAAAATGAAATTTTAGCAAAACATGAAGAACATGAGGTGTCATAATTGACACAAAAATATATCTCCATTGTTGATTCCTCTGATTTCCTAAGGTGCAATCAGGCTCCATTATCTGGGTTCACAGTGGGTTGGTGATCTGGCCATGCCTTTTGCATTATATTCCTCCCATGGTTACCTTCCAATTCACCTATCCTTTTCTCCCTCTAACTCCTTAAATTGTCTCCTTTTGGAACTGGACGTGATTTGGTGTGTTGGTATTGAAGGTTATCTACATTGGTTGATGTTCTAATGAAGTCTATAGCTTCCAACCCGTTCATCCTCCATACACCTTTTTACTACAATATTGGCGCCTTAACATATCGTAGCTATATTAATAGAAACATTACAAAATCACAAAGTTTTGATGCCTTTATATCATTTATGCATAGCCCCCTTATCTCATTTCCACCACAAGACTTGGCGTCATGAGCAGTGGGTTAACACTTAGTCAGTAAGGCCTTTAGAATCCTACTGGGAGACTATACATTATCATATTATCTCTACACCTTTGGTTTTTCTAAGCTCCACAACCAAACATTATTTTACATTGGAAGCACCTTTCATCGTAACGTTTTCAAAAATGCTTTTACACTTGATATCTAATATATACATGCTTGATATGATCTATAGAGTTCGGGTGTTAGGTTCTATGACCTTGGTCCTTTAGGTTCTCACTGCCAAGTTCCCCTCGACATAAGAATCCCTTCCATCGTAACTTTCCAAAATGGTTTTCAATATCTACATCCCCGATATGCTCCATAGAGCTTGGGTTCTCGGCCCTACTCTACATCATTGGTTATTTGGGTCCTCATGACCAAACACCATTCAAATCAGAGCTCCACACATTGGATTATAACTTTCCCATAAAACAATTAGACAAAAGTTTATGAGAACTCCAACCTCCAAAATTACGACCTCCAAAATACTTTCCACATGGTGTTTTTATAGCATAAGATTCTAAGGCCTTCTCTATGCCCTTGGTTCTTTGGATCCTCACAACCAAGTGCCAATTGATATTGGAGATCCTTCCATCGTAAAATCTTCAAATATCGTATGCACACGAGTTACGAAATTTATATCCTTTGATATACTAACCTCTGGATGATGTCATGTTGATGTCATCATCTCCATATGGATACTCCTCGGTGGTGACACGTGTCACATGGATTCTCCCCATTAGGCCACCCAAAAATGTAAAAATTGGCTACCATGTGTCCTCCATATTGCCACATCATGTTGAAATCATTTGCCTCATTAAATTCTCAAGGCCAAACCCCTACTGCCATGTGTTCTATCAAAGGAAAGAGAAAGGCTCCCTAGGGTCCTTGGTTTTGCAAATGATTTCCTTTATAAATATCTACTCCCCTCTACCTCGACAGTTTAAAATTATTATGCTTATTAAGAACTGACAAGATTCTAATCTCTGAAGGTCCAAAATGACCAACTCTCAGAAATTCAGGTTCCAAGATGTCACCTACTAGTTCTTCCTATATTGAGTTCAGATGTTTTGAGCCCTCTCCAATTTCCATCGTTCCGATGATTGGCTAACGAGATTTTAAATTTTCATTTTCAATAAACTATCGAGATCCCCATGTTCCAACCCCCAATATCTTGAAGTTCTGATATGCTGAGATTTTGATATACTGAGACCCTGTCCTCCAATAAATTCAGCCCTGCTACCCTAGTATCAAATTGGAAATTTCTTTAAAAAAAAACATTCAAGACATGAAGGTTCGAAGTCCCAAGGTTCTGAGCCTTTCAATGTTATGATATGTTGCTTTCTAGTCCTTCCTCCATTGGGTTCATATGTTCTGAGCCCACTCCGAGATCGATCATTTCGAGAGCCAGCTTTGGGTGGTTGGCCTATTCCATTTGGGATAAAAATAATACCATTAAACACAATTAAAAGAGGTTATGAAAGGTGAAAACAATGAACATCTCATAGAGGATGCTATAAAATATGTTGGCATAATAGAAAATCTGCGACTACCCCTTGCATGCCTATCTAAGCTGTGTTGTCATAGCCCTGTGCACAAAATTGGCCTAGTCATAGAAGATGCCTCCCAGGAGTATCTAGAGGATGGTGAACTAACGATGAGAAAAATGATGTGGTGATGTTGCTCCAGAAAGGTGCACAATCATAGATAGAGTGGATTTCTCATCTAAATCCAAAAATGAGTCAATATAGAAGCAACCTTGATCAATAGCATCATGCTCATAGTGCACCCTCGCCCAGGCCTGTAGATACCCCCGACCATGTGACAATGACATCGGTAGTATCTCCCCATGAGGCACCAATACTATCACAAAGTAGACATCCCCAACAACAGTCAATGTCAAGTATCTACCTTGTATCCTAAATGCCTCTCCATCTTGCTCCCATCTCGGTATCATGAAGTGCAAGAAATACTCATGTGTAAGGGGTTCTAATGGTACTTCAGTAACACCCATCTGACTAGCATCATGCTCTCCTGAGCTTCCCCAACCACCACTATCTGTAGGTGCTTCCAATCATGCTCTCTCTATTTCATCCCAATCCTGCCAAAAAAGGATGTAGAAAACCAAAAATTAGCCTCATAGGCTTAAAACTTTTCTTTCTATCAACTCGTGCACTTGTTTTCAAAAAATTCATGCGACCATACATATGTTCCTCAAATATATGTGTAATACCACATTGAATTCCCCCCCCACAATTAGGAATTCACACGAGTGTCAGCCATCCACCGGTGTGGATGTCACCCTGAGGCCGCACGTCTATTTTTCTCATAGGCAAGCAAACCATGTGACTATTTTGTGAAAAATCACGTGTGTTGTGCATTTGTAACCCTAAAATATGAAAGGTCATTGACCCGAGGAATCTACGACTATTTTTATAGAAGATGTGGAATTGCACATTTGTAATACCCCAATTAGCAGGCGTCGTGCAATTTTTTATAATCGTCTATGCAGACTTCATCTTTTCCCTAAAAATATGATTGTATAGATGTTGTGGTGAAAACACAACCCCTCCATTATTCACTTATTTTCACTATGGGGACACTTTAGTTGAATGGTTGGTCATATTACTATTTGATGTTGAGATTTTGGATTTCTTAAATGAGTTCGATCTGTTCTTATCTTCCTATCATAACTTGGTTGATCTCATTTGGACATTTTATTTGTAAATAGTGCCTAATTAAATGGGATATTTTTCACTCCCTTGGCCTTGTAGGATGTATATAATGTATATTATCTTTCTGTTTTATAAGTTACAGTTGTCTGTAATTTTTTTTTAATTTCTTTTTAATATTTATTTAATTCATTACATAGCCCCTAAGACAAAGATATTCATTAATAGTGGCTATATTATTTTATCTTCGAAATACCGGCTTTGGCTTAAATTATAAAGAATATGTGGCATTTTGATAAAGTGGTTGTAACATATCGGAACCTCGGAACTTATCGATATTAGAAGATTCCTTTCAAAATCCTTGATATCAGAAATCTTGGGCCCATTTAATAGTGGTTGTATTTTATTGGAAGGAGGACCCACTTCCACATCATTGCTCCCTCACATCTGAGGTAATGTATATCAAATATTTCCTTTTGTAGATACATTTTAAAACTCTGATACAACGCTTCCTCCAATCTCCAATATCCCAATGTGCCTCCTACTCTGACTTCCTATATTCATATCCCTCTGATCGCCAATCTCTCGTATGCCAATCCCACTGATATTCTGATAGCGATATAATCATCTCCCTTCCACATTCGATAATCCACTCCCCTCTAATATCTGGATCCGATACACTATTAAAAAGGAGTTCAATAAAATATCTCATCTGCTCCATATCGCAACCTCCCAATATTAGAATTTTTCATTTGTACCCATCATTAAAAGTTATAATATGCATTTCCATGATACCACTCAGCTCTTTTCACTTCCCACTTCTAGGGGTCATTGTCATATTAATTGAAAAAGGCACTTTACTTTTCTATTGGTTTTGGGAATAATTAGAGTTTCTTTACAAAGTTTGTTTCATGCCATGGCTAATTCTGTATTTTGTTTTGACAAAGGGTTTCTGATTAATGCCAATATTAAAACAAATCTGGTCTATTGCCAATAAAAAATCTCTAGACAAGCAAATGGATATTGTAATAAAATAAATTTGTTGAATCGGTTGTTCCTTGCATGTAATTTCACCTATCGGTTTGAAACAAGAAGCATACATGTGGGATCATCCTCATCTATGCAAACCAAATTGGGAAATCTGTTCCATAGTTCTCATCTTTATTTTGGCCAAAATTCCCATTAAAGTCATCTATGGTATAATTAGCTCTATTGTTGAGAGATTTGGGGAATTTTTTTTTATCTTTGATTATGAGTATCGGGGATTTGAATCATGGAGAATGACCTTCTCTTCTCCGCAATTCATGATTCTAAAAGCACCACTGTAAGAGGGATTTAGTGTTGTAGAGGAGAGGAGATTTTAATCTAATATTAGAGGGATAGAGAGATTTATCTTTTACATATTTGAACTATGTATGATGAGAAAAGCTTGCACTATTACACTTCATTTTTCATTAGCAGATTTTATGAGTTGTAGAGCACCATTGGAGATTAGACTAAGGGAATTGGACTTAATAAATTGGTATTCAAGATACTATTATTTTAACACTACTTTCATTTTATAATCGCAGAGATTTGAGATTGACAGTCATATTTGCGCACTATTGTCTATGTGAGTGATTTATTTTAATTATCTCTTGTTTATCTCTGCTCTTATGTGCTGAACTCTAATTTTTTAGTAACTACTTACTTAGAAATAAACCTTTTAATTCAGTCTTAACAATAACTAATATTATGTGAATTATTTCGTTGTATTATTGTTTAATCATTCAAGTTGTTGGATTCCTAATCATCATCATTTTTGTGAACTACTTCCTAGGTGTTGTTGATTGATAATTTTGGTTAAAGGATCTCTGAATAGGATATGTTTGGTAATCATAATATCAACTAATTGAACTACTTCATTAAATTTATATTCACTATAGTCCAGACATATTTAAATCTCGATTTAATTAGATATCTTTCTCTCAGTTGGGTTAGATCTACATCTTCCTAATTGAGATATATTTTGGTTTTCTATCATTTTTGTTATATTCTAGTGTTATTTTATATTTATATTAATTAATGAATTCCTAGAATTGCTCTTATAAAAGAGCAAAACTTTAGTTGTGGCTTGGCTAAGCCCCATATTAGCTTAATGATCAATTTCTTGCATGATCAACAAGAGGGCTAATTTGATGTCTCTTCTCTATTGGTAGAGGAAAGTCATACTTTAAGACATTAGAGATAGAGATAGGGTAACTGGAACCAATTGAACAAGTTATAACCATCATTTCAATGGAAAATTTGCTTCTTTAAGTTCCTAATCGAGTGGTGTCCCTTAAAATGTTTAGAGGTCATTTTTTTCTATCAGCATTTCTGGTGCTAGAAGGAGGGCATGTTTTAAATTGTTTGCTAAATTTTATTGCAAAATTTTAAACTTTGAATTATGGGTTCCTGTAAAAAACCTCCTTAGAGATTCTTTAGTGTATCACAATCAAACACTACTCTAATCAAGGGATTTAAAACATTGTCTAAGGTAATGTCCAATGGTAAGTTTTCTGCGTTCAATCACCTTTTTCAATTCATTTCAAATTCTCAAAAATTTAATATTGATGAGGTTGGTCTTGGAAGGATTTTCACATATACTTTGAAAGGTCAAGCAACATATTGGTTTCTTTCACTTCCATTTTCCTCATTACATAGCTTCGATGAGTTTACAACATTGTTCCTTCAGGCTTTTCAATGATACAACTACAAAATGGTGTGCACACAACTACTTGAATTGCATAGCGTAGAAGGTGAGACTTTGCATCAATTTTCAGTGAAATTTAAATTGACATTAACGGTCTTTAAATCCAATCAATTACCTCCCAGGCATTAGTTAACGAGTGGGTTTAAATATTTAATTTCTCTTCCTTGTAATTCTAATGAAGAATCAAATACGAGGGAAGACACTAATAAAGTTATTTATGACAATGAAAGTATTGAACTTGGTTCTTCTTCATCTTCAAAAACTATTTTGATTGATTCCCAATCCTCAAATGAATCTTTTTTTGAAAGTGAAAAAGATAACAGTTCAAACACTTCCTCTCATAGTCATAATGATTTCAATGATTATAAATCAACTCTGATTTCTCAATCCTATAAAGATAATGTACCTTCTTGCAATTTTAATCTTGAGGATAGTAATGATTTTAAATTCATAATCATTTGTAAAAAGGAAAACTTTGTAAACAAAATTCCACTATGTTGTAACATAGATGTACATTACAAATTACCTTTCTTTCATTCTTTTCAATTTCTTTCTTTCCTCAATTTTATTTTTGATTTTTTGCACATACTGTGATGGAATTATGAGCTTCATAGCATGCGAATCTCATCAAATACATTAATTAGAATATTTAAATATCCATTTTAGAAATTCAGTCATAAACATTGCCTACTTCTAATTTTGATATTTTATTTTATGATTATTAATGGCCAATTTGTTTTTTATTTCCAAATTATTTTTTCACATATGTTGATATTCAGAGGCTCACTAAAAAATCATTTTGGCTAGCCATGTAATCCATCTATAAATACTTTACATTACTATCCATGATTTATCTATTCATTTGAGAGTAAGATTTCTAGTCATTGTTTACAATAACCTTTGATATTTAAAGACATATCATTTAACATTGGATTGTTGTTTCCTCTTTCTTTCAATCTCTTTCAAAGATCAATTGAAACTTATCCTAAATTTTATAATCCTGTAGACAGATGCTTGGAGGAATTTCAAGGAAATTATTTTGTAAATAGATTGCTTCTTGTACATACATTAGCATAAGATGCATATAATATATTCAATTTTATTTCTTCTGGCACATTTATGATTATGTTACTAAAGTTTGATTTACACATTCATGTAGATAATAAGATGCTTGAATGTTTACATTCGAAGCACAACTTTACTTAGTCTTAGTCTAGTTTTTAGATTATGATTAGTTGTAGTTTAGCTATTAGCTTAAATTAAATAAGAAGATATTTTTGAAAATTGATAAATACATGGGAGAATATGAAGATCCGCTAGGTAAAGCTATGATCAAATTCTCCTAAGTACACATTTACATGTTCTTTTCCATCTTTTCTTACTTTTTGAGAATTTCTTTTCTCTTTTAGTCATTTTTCTTTCTTTGTGTTTTTCTTCTAGTAGGTATTGTCTTGTGTTAGAAGATCAATTTTTCCCAATTAAGTCGCTGTGACAAATATTGATGCTAAAAGGAGAAATTTTTAAAAGTCATTCAGGGAGATTTCCTTTACTTCTGATTTTTTCTTATCATCCTACTTATTCTCCTTCAAGACATGTTTATTCAAAGTTACCTGTTTTAAAGCAAGATTTGATAAATTGAATAACATTCGTGTTAAATTTTGATATGCAAGCTATAAATCACAACTCTCAATTTAGTTAGAGAATTTATTTAAATAAAATTTATGAATAACAAATTCACTAAAGAAGACAACATTTCATATGCTTGACATAATGCAAGAAACATAACAATATCTTTATTGCTTATATCAAGATATTGCTTTTATCTTGTTTCAGTCCAGTTTTGCTTATTCCATGATTTTTCTTACAATAGGTTTACTTTTATTTTTATCCCTTGTAGTTTTGGTTTCTTTTCTCTTGTCTCTTTGTTGGATTTGTTTCCATAACATTTCTTGGTCCCTTTCTGCAATCCCCTTGTGTGCATATTTCACCTTTGTTTGGGATTAATATTGGTGATATTACAAACCTTTTAGTTGGAGGGCCTTTTCCACCCAACTTTGGTTAATAATTGGGAATTATTTATTCTTATCTAATGGAATCCATTAGTAAAAGGAAGAATAAAAGGAAAATCTTAAAGTATTATTTTTCACGCTCATATTGAAGTTTTGACGTCATTAGATTCTACTAGTATTTGAATTCTCTCTTACCTTAATACACATAAGGAAACTACTTTACAATAAGCCATATCCAAAAATAGACACTAAGGTTACGTATTTTACAACTCTTCCATTTCATCCTCGTCTCTTAAGGAGATGAATTGTCTCCCCATCTATTAGCACAAAATATCGGAGTATAAATTAAAAATTGTGTTAAAAAGCTGAAAGATAGGGGGTCTCCGTAATGAGCCAACATACCATGATCACAGGCTTTGATTGTTATGACATTATCATATCTAGTCACCAATCCAGGATAATGGCTCATAGCACTTTGTTGTAAGAAAAAGGGTCTCAACACAAGCCGACTTATTCATGACTATCAACACTTATGAATGTCATTATCACATCTGGTCATCAAGTGTTATCTAGGAAATCCATTCTACGGATAGAAGTGATCCCTCTAGTCAATTGGGTGGATCTAGTAAAAACTAAAGCAAATACATGCAAAACTCTTGTAGTTTAAATCAAAATGACATGAGAGAGGAAATACGACCTACCTCACTCCTATGCGATTGCTTTTCGATGTCGATCTCAATTTCCTCACCTCCAAACTTAATCGTCGCTATTTTGTTGTGAACGAATATGTGCAAGAGAGACCAAACAAAAATAGAAAAGGAAAAACATATCATATGCATTCTAATGTAAACCATATGATAGATCAAGGAGCATCATACTAACAAATTTGTCATTTACATGCTTATGGGAGGTAAACATGCATTGTATTAATAATGAACACAAGAGCATTAGGGGAGTTTTGAGGTCTAAAATGGGCCTCCTAAGGAAATCATAAAATAATAGTGGAAATATAAAATAAGATTATATTACATCATCAAATTTTAGAGGGAAAAAGTAAAAACTATTTTTTCCAACTCGTATTTCAACTTATCTACATATGGTTTAACCAATATTCAAGCGAAAACACTCGTTGGATGCATTATTTCATTGCTCTTACAAGGAATACCAATGTTGCATAATTTCGATGGATCCTGCCACATGAAAAATGAGAAATACATGAAAAATGTGATTGCAATCATGTTTTTTCATGTGTTTCTCATTTTTCATACAGCATTGTCCATCAAAAGTATGCAACATGGGTACTCCTTGGATGAGGAATTAAATTTTGCATCCAGCAAGTATTCCCACTTGAAATTTGAGTAAGAACTTAGGGAGATAAGTTGAAAATATGAGTTCAGAAAGTATTTTTATTATTTTATTATTTTTTAATGTTTTTACTTTTTTACTCCAAAATTGGTGAATCATCCCCCATGATTGACATCATCATGTTGAATCCTATTGGTTGTTATAAATTTTATTTTGGTTGTACATTTTTCTTAGGAGGCCCATTTTAGACCTCAAAATTCCCCTAATGGGGAAGCATACAACCATTGCCTTGATGTTGGAAGCCTCCCTCAATATGGGTTTGCAAGTCCAAGACAAGAATTATCAATCTCTCCTTTCTGTTTCACAAATTAGCAGCAATTAGGCACAATTTAGCAGAAACATGACAAATCTAGTTTGATCAACCATTTGAGGGTGTAAGGGAATGCATTTATAGGGAAGGAGAATGAGTTAGGGATCTAATGAAGGGGAAAGAAGATTGATATATTAAGGGGAAGATCCCTAAAGGTAGGATCAAGGAATAAAAATGGGAGAAGTCGGCCATAGCCTTATCCAACAATAACTATCTCGACATTCTCCGGGCTTCTAGAAAAGGAAGCTTCTGCTCCTTTTTTGGAGAAACTGCCTAAAGAGGATCATCACAGATTTTCCTAGCCAAAGTCACATTTGCAGCACTAGTCACTAGTTAGAACAAAGGGTAATAGCACACATTTGGCTACTAAACGTAGTGCTCATCTTGTAAATAGTGTTTTTTGACAATATATTCTAGAATTACCTCAAGGAATTTCTTCTTCTTTTCTTCCAAGTTGCTCTGATCAATGTTTTTCATGGTGAATTCATTGAAAACTTTTGTTGATTTGTGACAGTTTGGGTAAAGTTCGACAACTCAGGGTTTGAGATAGGGAGGTCAAACAATTACTATATAACAGAACCCCTAAAGCATGATGTTAGAACAAGAATTGATGGTTGAAGTGCTTTACAAGTCAAGGCAAGGAATTTGGAGAACTACCTCTAGGAGACCTGCAAATCAAACATAATACAACATATATGACATCTTTGAGTAGGAATTTGACAATACACGAATCCATGGCATCGGTGCAACCATCCAACTAGAAAGGATCATGTGTATGGATCGATGGCATGGATGCAACCACCTGACTACAAAGGATCATATGTATGGATCCACAGCATGGATGTAGCTATCCGACTAGAAAGGATCGTATGTATAGATAAAAAACATAGACACAACCATATGACTAGAAAGGATGATGTATCCAAGCATGAATACTAAATAACTCCACTCATCCTGGATTTATTAGATGAAATCCAGGGTCTTCATATCTATCTCGATCTAACCAAAGTACAAATATAACCATGTGAATCAACGTGCTGGAGTCAAACATTGTAGAAACCACCTAATTACCAATCAATGATGTGAACTGTTAACAGGTACCAGAGAATCCACCAATAGTGACAATGGTTCTAAAGGTAAAACAACACAATCCATGAGCATGAAAAAGGAAGCTAAAGTTGAACACTCATAGAATTATTTGACCTAAGGCCAATGACGTGAACCTATCGTCATATGGGAAGCACCTAGCATTGAGGCATGTAAGCTCCAAGGTACTAAAAGGGATTTTCTAGATCATATTCCTAGATAATGAGCTGAAGTCGACAGGAAGTGATCTATCGAAGGTGGGCCATAATGTTTCCCACATCATCGACAAAAAATAAAGGACTTTTTAAAGTTGGTGAGAGTGATTCAATATTATAGAAAAGAAGGTCAAATGGAGTATAAGAGGTTTGATTTTTCATATGGAACTTCTCTTGAACATATCGGTGACATGACTCTGGAGTTTGGAAACATTTGACTCAAAATGGGATCAATGGTCATGATGATGATAGGTATGATAAAATGAGAGGAAAACGGATTTCCAAAACCCAGTAAGGCAAGTGACTAAGTGAGGGTATCCCAAGCTTGATATGAAATGTAGATGAGTATCATATTCAAGAGTGATATGTTGCCTTTCACATAGAATACAAGACATATTTACTTCCATTTTTCCCCCACCTTTTCTAATGAGTACCTCTTTATTTTTAATCACAAGCTTGAAGAGGATACCATATGATTGTCATATAAGTTCATCCTTCGTATAAATCCATCCTAGTAAGTTTAATGAGCCGTAGGAAGGACTAGATCAGTCTCATCATGGTGACAAGTCTTGTGTCGTTTAAGTTTTATGAGTCTGATGGAGGGGTAAGTTGACACCTTTTTCATATTTAGATATTTTGAAAAATAGCCAGAAAAGAAAGCACCAAAGGTCCCTTTTCATAGATAGTCTCTCAAATCCAAAAACGTAGAAAAAAACATTCAAGAGAACCTCTTAACCATGTTTGACTAAAGTATTCATTTTTCACAGCTAGTCGATCTCAATCTGGAAAAGGGTTAAAGTTATATTGAGTAGACATATTTTCATTTACTTTTATGAGTTCGAAAGACAAGTGCTCGGCAATAGTTTCATAATTTTGGAGTCCAAAAAAAGATGAAAGAGGAATCCACTTCGAGGAACGAGTGGTATAAAAGTATAACAACTGGTTCTGGTCACGATGGAACTGCTCAAAACATGTAAAGGTTAAGAGGCTAGCTAATAAAACCACTTATCATAGATGTTCCTTAGGAAAGGGTAAAACAACCAAGTGAAATTTTATGATCATCCAAAGAGATGGTGGATGGAATGAAGAAAACCAAGGCTCACCTAGAAAACATAGGCTCATAAAAAATCCAATGATGAGAGGTAAAGTGGGAATGGTTTTATTTTTATACAAGCTTGAAACATGGGAAACTATGCTCGAGTATATTTGAAGATGGCTTCTCTTGAAACATGGGAAAAGACTATGCTTGCATTTGGTTTCATTTTTACACAAGCTTGAAATGGACACAAACTATGCTTGAAGATGTTTTCGTTTTTTCAAAAGATTGAAAGATGAGAAATTTTTTTGCTTGGATTTGGTTTCAGTTTTACACAAGCCTAAAATGGAGACAAACTATGCTTGAAGATGTTTTCATTTCTTCACAATCTTGAAACATGAGAAAAAAATATGCTTGGATTTGGTTTCATTTTTACACATTCTTCAAATAGAGAAAAACTATGCTTGATATTAGTTTCATTTTTACACAAGATTTAAACAACGAAAAACTATGATTGAAGTACGCATGCATGCTACTAGGATAATGACTCAATTTGAGGTACATCCCCCCCCAAGCTTCATTTCATTCACCTAAGTGGACTACTGGTTACCAATAGGTGGATGGAATGAAGGTGCATTTATGAGATCAAGTGAAAGACTCGACTCAAAATTTTTGAGATCTAATAAAAAACTAGAATTAGAAGGGGATTTGTTTAATTTTTTAACGAACTCGACATAGGAAAAGAACAATCTTTATGACACATTGTTTCATTTAGCAAAGATGGTTGATTGGGATCTGAACTAGGACTAATGAATGGCAGCTGATCAATGGTCACAATTCTTCCTTCATGCAAGAAACAAAACACATGAAAGAGACAAGAGACAAGAGATCACATGAAATAAACATAGTCATAGCCAAGGAGTAGATAAAAATGTAAAAGGACTTGGACAACCATCACGTCGAAATAGAATATTTTTCCTCCCAAAGTAATAGGCAAGTTTGGAAGGATCCCAAGGGTTGATTGGTTCCTATATTAAAAGATAAGATATTCTAGGTAACGAGCACAACTTGTGGAGAACCTAAAGCTTTCCAAGTAGTTGAGGAATGAATAGTAACATATGTGCCTTCATCTATGATTGTGCCAAGTATCAGTATATTATAAGATTGTACCGTGAATTGGAAGAGAACATAAGAAGGAAGCCGATATCCTTCCAGTCAAATCCAGTCAAAGGAAATGGCCATACTACTAGGAGGGGCTTCCATGGGAATGGGATAACTTCCCCCTTCAATTATGGGAACAGTAGGATCGCCCACCTATACCATGGGAATCAGAGGATTTCCCTCCAATTCATTGGAATCTGATGAAATAAGAAGAAGATGAGTGGTATGAGGTTCACTCTCTATAGGAAAGGTGCGATCACCTAAATGTGGAAATAGGTCAACCATTTCCTCAACCAATGGTTGGTTGGAAATTGACTCATGAGACTCACTTTCCGAGGGAGTGGGATGGACCAAAGATGACTTCTTACTAATCACTTGACCAGCTAGTGGAGGATCAAGTGAAAGCTTCTGATAACTAGTCACAAGACAAGGTTGAGAAGTGGTTGGGTTATCTAACACTTTTGAGGCTTCATCCATACGAGGATAAAGGTGAATAGAATGATTTCCTTCACATAACCTATAGGGAAATTTGACTTTTCCCTTTTTTTGATTGTTTTTACTGTCACTAGTTGAAGTTTTATCACCAACACGATCTCTAGAGGTTGATGACAACGGTCATTGTGAACTTGTGGACCACACTCCTAATATCTTGGGAATACTAGGACATTCTCAAAGAAAGTGGTCACCCTTACAAATCTTTGATCCAGGTGGATATTGGTGGCCACCTGCCAATTCCACTTGGACCCCCACCATTGCTTCTTTTATTTTTCTAGTTTCCTTAATTATAGCATAGTTTACTATTTTTAGTAGTTTTTTGGGTCCTAGACTTCTGAAGCCGTTTTGAGGCCCTAAATGATGTTTTTTTGGAAATCTACCACTAGCGATTTTGTTTCTAAAATCATCTTTTCCATCGTAGTCCTCGAAGAGATCTTTCCAATGGGATATCATGCGTGTCAACAGAGAATATGACCAAGTCACAACCCTAGGAAGTTGGTTGTCCAACTCACCCCAACGGGGCCCATAAACTCTTAGTGTTACATCTCCTCAAGTTAGGGTTTTGGTTGTTTAGGGTTTTCTCTTATTGTTCAATAATAAAAAGTCCCATGAGCCTCATTATAAGGCAGTTTATAAGCATGTAGCCACCACATCTCTTCTCAGAGATAAGCTACCATACCCCTAACTTGTTTATTTCCATTCCGGTTTGTAAGCATATTTCAGTATTTTACAATAATCGAATGAACTATTATTTCCACTTCATCTCTATGTTTATGGTTATCTCTATAATCTGTTGCCTTCTAGTTTAAATATGGATCAATCTTGCAAGGGAATTTCACTTTACGAGGTTGATTGGAACGTTTCTCAACATCAATTACATGAGTATATTCGACTGCTTGGTTCCCCCTATTATAGACATTTTTGGGCCCTACAACCCCAAGCATGAAATGTCCATAAACCAAGGGCTCCTAAGTCCCTAAAAGTGTTGTTCTAACCCCTAAAGGAACAAGGTCAACAGATTACAGCTTCTCCCAGAAGTTCTCCATGAAAAACTGATCAGAATTGGTCAAAACAGGATCATTTCAGCTGCTCCACTGGCTAAGTGTGTTGCATCTCACCTAAATACACTGTGTGGGTGCGTTGCATTTCAAAAATCCCTTCTGTGGGGTGCGATGGGTGAGAAATGACAAACGACAGTGTCATTCCGCGAGGTGGAGAGGTAATGGAAGCTTCCAGAATCTTCTCCTGTGACACTTGCCTCACTGAATTCGACCAATGATGAGTAAGAGACCATCAGTCTCCAAGTGGAAGCAAGAACTATCAGAGAGAAGACACTAATCAAATCAAAAGCTGACTCATCCCCCTTATAGATATCTATATATGGATCCCTCATCCCAGAGATCCAGAGGCTGGAATTTTGCATGTTGTAAGGAATTGTTGTTGGTTTCTTGAGACAAACATCAGATTGTCGGATGATCTAAGCTTTGTTTGAGGTGAAGAGGGGCTTCTTTTCTGGGAGGTTGATGTTGGGTCAGAACAACTGGTTGTAACTCCTCTCGGCTCTTTTCTTGTTTATCAATAAAAGCTATTCAAATTTTCCTCCATGCTTTTGTGTCATTGATGCTTGTTACATTTGTGTGGTCAATTTACATCTGATCCTAGATTGTTTATGATTATAGATCCATGTCTTTGTATAGTGTTATGCTTCTGTGATCTTACAGGTACTTTGTGAAGCTGGGCGTGCAAGGGAGCAGGTAGCTGAAGACTATCAAAGAAGAGAGGAATCAAATGAGGAGATTGGCACAAGACAAAGGTTGGTCTTTCTGTTCCTCTCTATCTATAATTCATAAAGGAAAAACGAAAGTAGCTTTTCTCTGTTTGTTTCTAAGGCAGTTGTCACACGTTAGTGGGATAGAGCAGTTCTATATAGACACTTTTCCCTGTAACAAAATGGCGACTCCACTGGGGAGCTAATTAGTTTGTTTATTTATCATTCTTTGTTGTTTGTTTCATAAACTTACAAGTAGCATTCGAACTGCATTTGCCATAACAAATGCAAAGTAGATAACTGCTACTTCAATCCATCTACTGGATCTGTTTATGATTTAAACAACTGATTCATAAACTATTTGATTGCCCTTGTGATAGCTCTTAGATCCTCCTTAGATCTACCCCTGATTGTTGCATTACTGATTTCTTTTTGCTCGGCCAAAACCCAAGAACTGAACTGCAAACTATGACCCGAAACCCGAACAGGGTGTCGTTTCTAGCCCAGCGCAGGTACTGTTCAGAGATTATGAATTTTAGCACACTTCCCAAATGGACAAGATGCGCTACATTTCAGATTCTCTGTGTTACAGGTGCGCTGATCAGACTAGCTCTATGTAGTTGTGGCTTCCGTGATTCATTCTTTCCAGTTCTATTCCTGAATTTTTCTGCCTGTGATCAGTATATGTCTGTTTGAAACCCCTTTTCCTTGTTGTTATTTCGCCTCCTTTGTACAAAAGAACTGTGGATGTTTTTGTGTGTTTTTTGAGTCATTTACAGTTCTCCTTTGCAAAAGTAACGTAATCGTACTGTCGTCCTTTGATTTGAAAATGTCGCAAGTTTCGATTTCAATCATAGGAAAGAGTTTGATTGCTGTTGATGGTCGGTTATCCTGTTACTATTGCCTTTGGTCTGAATTTGTAATTTTCTAGTGTCTAGAACAAGTATTCATTTCAAAATCGTAAGGTGATTGTGATCGTCTCCATTTTTTATTTCAAAAAGAAACTTGTTGATATTTGTCGCTGGTGGGCTCCAGGATTGTAGCAATAATGCTACAACTCCTGGGGCTTCCTATCTCTAATTTTATCAACCCGGTAGTTCGTACAAACTTGGAAGCGACGGTGCTGTATGCACAAGTACTAGCTCTTGTCGCAGCTGTCACTTGGTCAGCTGGCACAAGTCCGCTAGGGCTCAAGCCAACTTCTATATGCTCTCAGAAGAAGCTTTCTAAATGATGGACGAAGGCTATCTCAAAGGAAATTAATCTACTTTGCAAAAATGAACTGAAAGCCAACCAAAACATGGAAACCCTAGTAAACCCTAATCTGACTAGCTTAATCTCTATGATGCAATGGTGGGAGTGCAAATGTCTAAGAATGATGCCATTACCTCTAGTGATATAAAATTCATGAACTTAAACTACTTCTATTGAAAAGAACATGTTTTTATATTTTTGCTTAAGTGGTTGGAGTGATTATGATTTTGTTTCTTATTGGGGTTTGGCTGTGCAGAGGTGGTGCGAAGGGAGAGAAAGCTTGGGAAACGTCAAGAGGGCTAGGAGAGGTTCCAGGGGATCCTTAACATCATTCCACAGGAGTCCACAACGTTCATATGCTCAGCAACCGAGTTTGCAGGCTTCTACAGGATGTCTGCAGGGGATCCTACGAGAAGCTTGGGATTTCTACAGGAAGTCTGTTAACTTCTACAGGATGTGCTACCGTGGGAGTTTTGGGTGATGGAGGAGTGAAGGAACTGGATGGATGGATGGGTAAGATGAAAGAGGAGCTTGAGATGGCTCAGGGACAGAGATATGAGATGGAGAAAGAGTGGGTAAAGTTGGTTGGTGGATAGAAGGGTGGAAGCAATGAAAGGTCAAGAAGATGGAGCTACGTGAGAAGTAGAAGGGTTGGAAGGCTAACGAGCTGAACAGAGGATGAATAGGTGGCCTTAGGCGTGGTTGAGAAGAAGAAGAACACGATAAAGTGATGCTAAGCAGTGTAAAAGAAACAAATCCTCTATATCTTGCACAAAACCGAGAATTCCATCAACCTATTCTAACTGTGTTATTAAACCAATGAACAGCAATGTAAAGTGTGGAGAAAAATCGTGCATGGTGTTGGAACGAAGAAGTATTGCTCAAGAGCAGAGTGCATGGATGGATCTACAATTGGAATGACTGTGTGGCAGCTTGCATGAAAGCATAAGACTGCGTTTTTTTGGTGGTTGGTACAGCCCACACCCCCAATCTCTAAACAGAGATGGCAGCGAGTGCACTATCAACCTTTTTTGTAGCTCTAATGAATTACAATCCTCCTACTCTAATCTAAGTAACTAAAAGCACTTTAACCATAAACTAATCCTATCAATCACATTAAATAAATTAAATCAGCAGACTGTGTTTTTTCAAATGCATGTCAAATAAGGAAATAAAGTGCTGAAAGGAAAGACAAGTAACAACACAAGGAAAAGGAGGTCTATTGCTCTCAGGTTGGGCCCTAACCTGAGAGCTATAGCTCCCTTAAAAACTCAGAATTGAATCCAAAGCTGCCTGCCTTTATTGAATAATCATGAGTCTAACATCATGCCAAAACTGGCTTACAAAAAGACTAACTGGCTAACCAAATTGACTAACTGGCTAACCCCAAACTGACTAACTGAAATGAGGTCTTAAGCCCTCTTATTTATACAATTTGAGGACCCAACAGTCCTCCTAAAATTTAGGGACTTGGCTGCCCAAAACTTGGAGTTAACAGCAGTCCTACTTGACTTTCTTGGCTGCCCTTGTGCTCATTGATTTGGTGGCCTTTGAACTCCGAGCTGATGGTGGAGAATTCGAGGTAAGGGCCCATAAATGAGGAGGACACCTTCCTACAAATCCTCTAGCTTGTCTTCCCACGAATTTGGCTGCCAAGTGCTCATTAAGACCTTCAATTTTGTCTCCAAGTTGACCAAAAAGGCTACACAAAGCACCCATTAGACTTGTTGGCATAACGACTAACCAAATTCACTCTATTAACATAAAGATAATAAAAAACATGCAATAAACTAATGAGAATGGTGGATTAAGTCAAATTAGGAGGTTGAATGAGCCCAAATAATTGTACATTTTTGGGGCTCATCATCACCCCCCTACTGAAAGTGTTGCTCATCCTCTGAGCAACCAATCTCTCTCCTCGTCTTTGATAGCCCTGGTGGCCTCCTTGGCTAACATCTCGGCTGATTTCTCCTTTGGATTCCCTCTTGTCAAACTTCCTGTAGAAACAGTTCTCTGTTTTCCTGTAGAAACAGTCTGCTAACTTCCTGTAGAAACGGTCTGCTAACAGTTCTTTGTCTTCCTGTAGAAACAGTCGGCACTGTCTTAGCCTGCTTGGCTGAGGGTGCTTTTCCTTTCAGCTTGGCTGTGGCAGCCTTCGTCTTCTCGCCCTTCTGCTCTTCTTCCTCACTGTCTGTTCCTTTTCCTAGTGAATTCTCAGCCTTGGTATGAGTGTGCAAGTATATTCCTGTAGAAGGCTGAACCATGATCAGATTATGTCCAAACCTTGAAATTTAAACGGCCCCTCTGAAAAATGGTAGCTGCATGCAGAGCCTCAGTCAATCTTCACTGATAAGTATATTGTCCGCACAAACCAAAGGCATGCATAGAAATCTATTATACTGGTCAGAACAAAAAATGAGTATGACATGATGGGCATGTAGCCAAAATATGAAATTCTAGAAACAAGTTTTGTCATCTCCAGCTTGGTGAAGAAATAGAATGTGGCATAGAGAAACAAGTAAAATGCTGAGGAGCCTGCAGTCAAATAAGATCTCCACCACCAGTTGTAATTTTCACTGCACAATTCGAAGTAGCACAAGATAATGGTGATCGCTACATATGTAACAATGAGGATCACAAAGACAATGAACAGGAACCCAAATATACAGTAGAAATGATGCAGCCATATTGAAGTTAATCTGAAGAACAATCCAATGAATACAGCTCCAAAAGGCAGCATGCCTCCAATTGGTATTCAAAAAAATGGGCTGCATATACCAAGCTTGCTCTAGAATCTGCATGGGGATTTGATTGGTCTTCACTGGATCTTCAATTGTAGGCTTATTGTAGCCAAAGTAACTGCTGGCACAGAAATTCCAAACCATAAAAGGACTAAGGCAAACATAGTCTCGAAAGGAACTACACCAGCTGATTTTTTTCCCATAGCGGTGCATTGAGAATAAAGAAAATGCAAAAGGCAATGCCTGGAAACAAGAATGTGGTTTCAGCGTGTTCCTCCTCTGTTCTGTGCTCTTGAACATCTTACATAGATGTGACAATGCATACCCTGCAAAGAAACCCATAAACACCCATAATAGTAGCATAGCTGTCATTAAACTTCCACGGCTCAATGTTCGCATCATGATCATTGCAACAATTTCGGAGAGGAATAAAACAATCATCAAATGAGTTGATGATAGAGAACCAATTAACTGATTGTGCACACTTCAGTTGAGGACGTGGAAAGTGCAGATGAACAGCAGTTCATGAGTTTCAGCCAAGCCGTCTTTAATTGCTCTGTGATTTGTGATGAGGTGGAAAAAACATGTGCGCTAGATTTTTCAAACTGCAGTGATACATGTCTTCTTCTCTCTGTTAATTATTTGACGTCCTGTGCACGAGAGTTCAACAGATCTACCACTAACTGTGTTTTCCAACTTCCACGTGAATGACTAATCCATGCATGATGCGTGATTTTTGCCTGGATGAGTGCAATCGAATATGGCTAGCTTCCTGGCTGAATCCAACCATCTCATTCGTTCATGCAATGCTTAGATTAGATTCATGCAATAGAAGAACAAGGTTTAGTCACGTACCTGAAGTCAAATGGCTGCTTGTGAAGTTTTTTACTGCTGTATGCTCATGTTCTGCTGTTGCATGCTTGGATCCTTTGATTGCATGAGGGCTTGGCTGATGATTTTTGATTGCTTTTCCTTGTGCAGGTGTCCTCTGGTCGGATCTGAGCTGCATGCAATTGTTTCCACATTCAGATCTGCACCTTCAAGCTACTGCTGCTGCATGGTCACAAAACCAGACCTTGTTTTCGCCATTTCTCCCAAACGGCAATGCGGATCGATCTGAAACTTGCTGAGCATGTTTCTATGATCATTATGCATCTCCCATAGCAAAATCGTGATCAATGGATGCACGGATTTCGAGAAAAATGGAAAATGGCTGAAGATTTCAGAGCTCGATTTCTCGGAAACCGTGCATCGGAATCAGCTAAAACTGCTTGGGTAGGTTACCATCACTCACATGAATATCCCCATGAAACATGTTTTGAAACGGATGCACGGTTATGGAGAAAATGCAAAAATGCCTGATGGTGATGGAGGCTAATTTCTTGGAAACCGTACACTGGAATTGGCTGAAACTGCTCAAGCATGTTGCCATCACCCTTGTACAATTCCCCATAAAATAGTTTGTCAAATGGATGCATGGTTTTCAAGTTATGGCAAAAACAAATTTTGTTCTATGTGTTTTTTCTTCAAGGCACTTTGCATGTGTTTGCATGGAAGGGAAAACTGAGCTTGGGCTGTGATGCAGGTATGGAGATGATGGAGGAGGAGTTGGAAGATTGCATGAGGGCTTCTGAACCCTTGAGGAAGCTGCAATGTTCGCCAAACCACTTTTTGGAATCCATATCTAGTTTCCCACAATTTCTACAGGAAGTTCCTATAGAAGCACAATGAGAAGCACAATGAGGTGGAAAAAATGATGGAGAAAGGCAAGGGGTGGACACACAAGTGCTTGTAGGCCTAATCAACAGATTCCCATCATCAGATTCCATTTTAGACGTGAATTTGGTTCGTCCAAAGGTTCTACAGGATTTTTCCTGTAGAAATACAGAGCTTCCTGTAGAAGGCACAAGAAAATTCCTTTGACCTTGATTTGAGTGCTCCTCCTGTCATGAAACGTCCTTCTTGCAACCTGCAATTAGCCAATGGAGATTAGTTTTATTTTTCTTTTCTTTTTCTCTCTTTCTTTTTTTGAAAAACAACTAGGGCGCCTCATGGAGGTTTTCACCCTAATTGCCTACCCTGGGCGCCTCCAAGGAAGGTTTTCACCCAGGGATCTTATTCCATTTTTATTTTCTCTTTTTTCCAACCCATTGACTGCCTCATGGAGGTTTTCAATCAATGAGCCAATCTAAGGCGCCTCCAAGGAGGCTTTCATCTTAGATTTTTTTTTTTCTCTTATTTTCATTTTTTTCCATTTCTTTACTTTTTTCCTTTTTTTTTTTTTTTTTTTTTTTCTACCCTACCCTACTTGAAAAACAACATCATTTTCAAGTATAAGAATACTTCCAATGGAGCCATGTGCACATCGAGATTAGAGAAAAAATGATGTGAAGGCTCGAAATGCATGCTTGGACAAGTATCCAGATCTCAGAGACCACATGATCTGGCGTTGAAGGGATCAAACAAAGCTAAGGAAGAAAGTACTGCTGCAACTTAGTGACCTTCTGAAACCATATCTCAATATAGCTTTGATATCCTTGGTCGTCTTGCTGATTTGGATCATTCTTCATGTCACCTTCTGTCATGACCTTCTGATCTTCCTCTTTTTGTTGATCTTTCTCTTGAGTACATGGAGGATTTGATGATAACCATGAGGGAACTCTCTCGATCTCTGATTTAGATCTCTTCTCTTCATCAAGTGCACCCCATGGTTCTTTGATCTCCTCTTTTGAATCTTCTTTTGCTGGATGTGATCCTTCAATGCTTTCAAGATGATCTCTTTTTTGCAATTCTTTTCCTGAGCTATGGTGAAGATCATTGAGCTCAAGAGGAGTCATTTGGATATGTTGTGCTTCAGCATTACAATTGTGTTGAGCTGCTCCAATGTATGGCTTTGAAAATGGTACGGGTGGCTGAGTGGAGGTGTGAAATTGAGATGGAGATGGATGGCATTGTGATTGGGTAGGCATTTGGGGTTGCCTTGGTGGAGGAGGAGGCGATGGTTGTGGATGAGCAGGTGGTGGAGGAAAATGAGCGGGATGAGAGTTGTAATGGGGTCTCCACTCCTGATAAGGTGCATTCCACTGAGGCTGTGGCTGAGCATAAGAGTGAAATGAATGAGCAACTGGTTGGGCATAATATGGATCTGTGAAGGAACAAGGAGGAGGTGTGAACTAGGAAGGATGAGCAGGGGGACCCCAAGAAGGCATGAAAGTGGCTTGGTAGGGGTCATAATAGGTCTCAGGTGTCCCTTGCAGTTCCTGCTGATAAGATCTAGGTTCATGCGGCCAACTTTGGTTCATATAATAGAGTGATTCAGTGGCTCCCTTGGCTCTTTGATATGCAGCTTTGATTCTGGGCAAGGAAGGGCACTGATCTGTAGGATGGTATTCTTCACAGATGAAACACACTTCTAGGGAGTGCATTGGACATTCATTCCTAGGATGCTTTCTAGTGCACCTAGGACAAAAAATGGCCAAAGCCCTCTTGGCTTCTTCTTGCTTCTTTTGGATCCGCAAGGTATCCAGTTGCATGGCAAGAAACTGCCTCATATCACTCTTGAAATCTTCGATCTGATTTGTAAATTCATGTTGGGACAAGGTACTGCTCCCAACATTCCTGCTTGTAGCCATTTGCTCCAGAGGAATGGTTTCTTCTTCTTCCCTAGAGGTTCTTTAAATATGCCTTGATGTCCACCCAGGGGTTCTTTAATCATAGTCATCGAAGAAGAGAGAACGTTGGCTGTGTGAAGCAGTGGGGGTGTTGTGCAATCATTTTTCTAACTTATCTCTACTCCTACAAGGCATGAAACGAAATATTTTTGGTTGATTTTGTTTTTTTCTACTTCTACTTGCAAAACTGAAATAGATTGAACTGCAACTATCTATCTTGCTAAAATGAAAATGCGGAATTGAAATGAAAGCAGGAAAGGACTAATCTATTTTGCTCAAATGAAATTGCAGGAATGAAATGCTAGTCTACGCTTGCAGAATTGAAATGCTAATCTACAGTTGCAGAAATGAAATTGCAGAATTGAAATGTTAATCTACTTTTGCATAAACGAAATTGCATAATGGAAATGAAATAAACTACTTAGCAGAAGATTGGAGTGGAAAATAGAAGAAAAGCAACAATCACTAATACTCTGACGCTTCCCCGGCAATGGCGCCAAAAAGATGGTGGGCTCCAGGATTGTAGCAATAATGCTACAACTCCTGGGGCTTCCTATCTCTAATTTTATCAACCCGGTAGTTCGTACACGAACTACAAACTTGGAAGCGACGGTGCTGTATGCACAAGTACTAGCTCTTGTCGTAGCTGTCACTTGGTCAGCTGGCACAAGTCCACTAGGGCTCAAGCCAACTTCTATATGATCTCAGAAGAAGCTTTCTAAACGATGGACGCAGGCTATCTCAAAGGAAATTAATCTACTTTGCAAAAATGAACTGAAAGCCAACCAAAACATGGAAACCCTAGTAAACCCTAATCTGATTAGCTTAATCTCTATGATGCAATGGTGGGAGTGCAAATGTCTAAGAATGATGCCATTACCTCTAGTGATATGAAATGCATCAACTTAAACTACTTCTATTGAAAAGAACATGTTTTTATATTTTTTGCTTAAGTGGTTGGAGTGATTATGATTTTGTTTCTTATTAGGGTTTGGCTGTGCAGAGGTGGTCCGAAGGGAGAGAAAGCTTGGGAAAGGTCAAGAGGGCTAGGAGAGGTTCCAGGGGATCCCTAACATCATTCCACAGGAGTCCACAACATTCAGATGCTCAGCAACCGAGTTTGCAGGCTTCTACAGGATGTCTGCAGGGGATCCTACAGGAAGCTTGGGATTTCTACATGAAGTCTGTTAACTTCTACAGGATGTGCTACCGTGGGAGTTTTGGGTGATGGAGGAGTGAAGGAACTGGATGGATGGATGGGTAAGATGAAAGAGGAGCTTGAGATGGCTCAGGGACAGAGATATGAGATGGAGAAAGAGTGGGTAAAGTTGGTTGGTGGATAGAAGGGTGGTGTTAGATGCCTATACCAGTAGGTTTCATATTTCATGATTGGCAAGGGAAAGTCCAAATATGCTCTGCTTTGATGTCACAAAGATCCCATATTTCCTAGAGAACAAAAGGTGTGTAAAGTGTTTCAATGTTGATCACCTTGTTTCAATTTTGATGGATGATCCAACAGTTTAACCTGGATCATGCCATGTTTTCAATTTTCAATTATAGAATAGAGAAAGGAGTCTGTCCAAACTGCTTAATCTTGGCAGACAACTAGTTCAGGTAGAGAAGGAAAGTCTCCCAACAGCTTAATCTGGGACCTTGGAAGAAATAAGGGTAGAAGTAGATAGCAAAAAGAAAAAGAAAAAGCCAAAGAAAAGAAAAGGCAAGTAAGGGTCTGCAAGTCTAAGTGCACCCTCCAAGAAGAAATAAAAAATGCTAGGCAAAATAGTTGGGTAGGTAGTGGTGGTTGCAGAAAAGGCTACCTTCACCATTGCAGGCATGGTGACTATGATTACCAAGGCAAAGTCTATCAAGTGACAAGGTGTGCATATTCATCAAGTTGCAGCAAGGACCATAACTAACCTCCCTCTTTCCCCCTTTCATTTTCATTTGCTAACATCCCTCTATGAGCTGAGATTCAGGGAGGAAGATCATGGTTTCATAATGATTCTTGTTTATCCAAAGCCACATTTCTTGTCTAAAGATCTTTTCATTTTGATCTACTCCCTAAACAAAGTAAGTTTCAAATGAACTTAGTGTTTGTTCCCATTCACTTCCATCATCCATGCTAACACTAACTCTATTATATAGATCCCTTATATCACCTTTTCCCTAATATTACTAACACCATGGTGTATAAACCCCAAATTTTGTATAAATATCCCTCCCCCTTGGCATTATAGCCATATAGTCCCGTGTCAGGGATCAAATGACACCTGGTCATCTTGATAAACCTAAGCCCAAAACCCCTTTCCCCTTCACAAATCCATTTTCTCACCTTAAAACCCCATTTGCACATAAAAACCCCCTAAAAGCCCAATTTCTACCCTTATCCGCTTCAAAATGGCTAAAAACATCAAAAAACCAACATTTTTCTCTTATACTAAGTCTAAAGGGTGGGTCTATTTTCAAACAAAAATCATGAAAATCCACTGTTCCAAAGCCTCCGCCAGTGCACAGATCCCCAGGACAATATTAAAATAGGCCTCTGCCTTTCCCCGTACTTGGTTATCGCTTCACCTTCCCGATGACCGTCCGATCAACCAAATCCAGATCCGACGGCCCTTATCACATCGGACCCCTTCCGGCGCCCGATCATTAACTGTACTATCCTCCTGTCACGTCAAACTCCCGACAACCGTTAGATCTGGCTCCTCCATATCCGACGGCCACTACAGCATCGGAGCCGATCCGCTGCCCGAACGATATCTCCCGACGGCCGTATTTTGGCTACGTCATGCGGCAGCCACGCGTTCACTCCACAGCCCATCGGAGGTACCACTGACGCATACCACCACCGTACCATAGGTGGTGCGATATGAAACCGCCTCGGTTTCCGGTTTTATCATTCCCGCTTGTATTACCTCACCGCCACGTCACTGCTCCGTCAACCCACGTCACCCCCAGGTACGCTGTCGCGTCATTTCTCCGCTCACCACTGCTCCACTTGTCCTGCCATCTCACTGTCCCCGTGGACCAACCAGAGGCCGCCACCTGGCTGGATGACGTCCTGCTGACGTCATCCGACCCTGACCCACTGGTGACGTCATGCTGACGTCAGCGCGAAAACGCGCCAAAATCACCAAAAGATATATTTATGCCAAAAATCGTGTTTTTTGCTATTTTTGGGCGCAAGCTTTGTTATTTGTTCTGCATGTAAACTCACGTCCAAACCTGCACCAGCCGTGGAAAAGACTTCCGGACCGCTAGAACGTTCATCCCTCAAAGTGCTAGCAAGTTCTAACCGACCAGATTCTACAGGTACTTCTCATTTGCACTCTAAATCTCCATTTTCAATGAATTTCGGGTATAACTAGTAACAGACCTCCAAACTCAAAATTTACCATTAAAGGACCACTGAAATAGCATTCAGACCAATCCAGA
Source organism: Pinus tabuliformis (assembly GCA_031772625.1). Classification (NCBI taxonomy): domain Eukaryota; kingdom Viridiplantae; phylum Streptophyta; class Pinopsida; order Pinales; family Pinaceae; genus Pinus; species Pinus tabuliformis. Next base: position 356,384,653 of record CM062814.1, on the reverse strand, counting down.
GCTGCCACTACACGTTTATAGGGCCACACTGGGCAAGTTGAACGTAAACTTGTTACTGGTTCGCGCAATCGTGAACCAGTCACCTGCAAGAAGCTAATTTGCCTAAAAACAAACTCTGCTCAGGTCTGCAACTCACCTATTAACTCAAAAGCAGCATTTCAATCGCTACAACCTTTCCCATTCACTCTTGGTCCTCAGAAATTCTCATTTTCCTCAGAAAAAGCGCTGTTTGTGTTACTTTGCATAGTAACACCAGTCCTCGAAAAACAGAATCCTAAGAAGAACCATGGATCCCCCTGTGGCTCCTATAGCCCTCAATGTAGCTCCTCTGAATGCCCCTCACAGAGCATTGGGCTGGAAAGCATTAGCTGACTTAGACTATAAGATATCAGAAGAAATGCTAAGCAGGAGCAGGTTTCATCTCCAAATACTAAATGAAATCAAAATCCAACATCAGAATGGGACAGACATCTTGGGAATTTGGGATTCCTCTCTCCCAATCTTCAAGCTACCACAGGTCAACCAATTCCCAGAACTCATCCACTTATGTGCTGAGTATTATGATGCATCCCAGAGGGCAGTGCTTGATTCTTCAGGCGCAATTTTGTTTCTTATTACCCCTGAAGCCATCAGGGAGATGCTGCAGTTCAAAACAGATAAGAAGTTGGTCCCTCTATCACTAGCTGATTTGATAATGGAGGGAGCCAGAATGACAGAGGCCCAGATTACAAAGCTTAACCAGTTATTCATCAAAGCTGACACTGTACAAATCCCTCCCATCAACTATGTCTACCTCAACCAATTGGGCCTGGACCTTGTTGACATGATCAGTCCCATCCTGGGATATGATTCAGTGGAGTATGTGGATGAAACGGTTATGCACATAATGCTCATGTTTTCTCCAGGAAGAAAACCAGTCTGCTATGACTATGCCACATACATCTCAGACAAGATGCATGAGCAGTTGATGAACCTATCAAGAGATAGGGTATTTAAATACACTTCTTACATATATCATTTGCTTCTATACTTCCAGCATGAGAAGTTCTCCTTCCCAATGAAAAGAGAAGATGCACAGGGAAATTTGAGATCGGTGGTGTACTGGACATCTGCTTTCCACCTCAATTTCTATTCTCCATACACCTACTGTGAGTTCATTGATCACTTCATTCATCCAGCCATGACTCTACTGTTGGGCTTACCTCCTCCCAGATTGACAGATGAGATGCAAAGACTCCTGCATTTATCAAAAGCATACAGCATTGGGGATTGGTACTTCTACCAACACCACACCGTTATCAGAATATATGGGTGTGAGTTGCCCCCATTTAGACTACCCAGATTTGTGCCTATGAGACTACTTGCCTTAGAATACTTCAGGCAGTTTGGCTTTGTGGATATGTTCCACTTTTCAGGCAAAGGTAAGAAGGCACAGCTAAAGGTCAAAAGTCAACTTGGCCATTTCCTCTATAACGAAAGGGAGGAAGGGTGGAAGGAAGCAGATAGAATACTTGGGGGCCTTGGTCTCAAATACAGCTTCCTATGGAAACCTTATGACCCTAACAACTTCATTACCATGAGGAGGCTTAAATACAAGTTGTCTGCTTATGATCATTGCAGCCTTCCTCACATAGAAAAACATGCCAATCAAAGTAAATGGAGGAGAGGGACTTTAGAAGAAGCTGTTACTCAAGAAGAGCTTAATCAAAGAGCTCAAAGAAACATAAAGAAAATGGCTGATCTTGAGTTTTATTCACAGGTCATCTCACTACCAAGCATACAAATTGGAGCAGCAGCATCCTCTTCAACCGCCCAACAGCAAGCTACAAGAGTTGCTGGAAATATATCAGAGAAGGGAAAAGAAAAGGTGATGGAGATAGAGCCAGAGCAGCGAGAGAAAGAACAGGCAGAGCAGCAGCAGCAGCAACAACAAAAACAGCAACAGCAGCAAGGAGAAGGGCAACCTGAAACACAGCAGCCCTTACACCAAGAAAGAGTGGTAGATACCCCAATTACACTGAGCAGCAGGCCCAAAATGTAGAACACTCAAGGCCTGAAAACATTACTGATGCCTCGGTCCTTCAAACTCCACAGAAGGAGGACCTAAGTAGAAAAAGGGACAGAGAAACACCCATGACTTCATCCATCAACCAAGAGGAGAAGAGACAGAGGTTAAATGACTTCTCAGAGGATGATGCAGCAATTAGACAAGCAATGGGTATGGGCCCACCCAGCAGGGAAGCCTCGATCAGTTCCTTCCACCAAGAACAAGACAGAACCATGGGAGGGGAGGTCACTTCCTCCAGCCAGCAGAGGGAAGGAGAGGTAGGCATCAAATAGCAGTTTATAGACATCAAAAGAAGGAGTGAACCCATGAAAGTCAAATTATATAACCATTTGTTGAAAATGGCTCCCTCCAACCAACAAAGATTAATGGCTGCCTTTGATGTGGACGAAGGCAAGTTGACTATGAGTCACTTCATACCCACCGCACTCCAGCCACAATCTACTGCAGATTATCTCAGGACTAATCTAGAGGTCCTGGCCAAGGACATCCACCCAATGGATAAAATTGAGCTGCACAAGCAAACTGGTGAAATGGTGTATGCCTCCTTGGCAGACAAAACGTTGGAGAATTACAAATTAACAAGCAGCCTCAATGCTACAGCCTCCCAACTAGAATTGGAGAGGGCTTCATCTCAGGCCAAAGACAACAGGATAAGATCCCTAGAGGACATCATCGTGGAAATTGGGCATAACCCCAATGACATCAAAGGGATACAGGAGATCTTGAAACTAAGGGATGCTGACATGGCTGCATTAAGGAAGAAAGTCAAACTCCCAGCTACCATTCACCCCCAAACAGATGAGGTAGCCCAACAAAGGATGGAAAAGGATGCCACAGATCTGCTAATATCTATATATAAGCAGCTCCTGCAGACACAAGAAAAATTAGGAGAGTCTGAGGCCGCACAAGCGGCACTGCAAGCAGCACTAAAGCAAAGGGAAGAGGGCCAGACCTCTCAGCCTCCCCCGGTCATCAATCTTGAGAACACTACTCCTACCACTGTGCCTCCACCTCAACAAACTGAACAAACAGCTACATCCACTTCAGCAGCACCTACAAGTACAGAACAGGCACATAGCCTAGACATGCAGAAATTAAAGAATGAAATACAAGTCTTGGAAGCTCAGATGACAGAGCTGCATGAAACCAGAGAAAAGCTGGCCAAGGTCAATGAAAGGCATGATAAGACAAAAAGAGAAGTGGCAGAAAAGGGCAGGGAGATCAAGGCCCTTAATGACAGAATCAAAGAGCTGGAAAAAGAGCTCAGATTGGATAAGATTGTATCTGAAGTCAGAGCAATGATATGGGCCAATATTGGCCAATCTATTACAAATCAATGGCAATACATTGAGACAATCCATGAGCAATTAGATCTCATCCCAAAAGCACAAAAGGAGGTCCATAGAGCAAGAGCTGCATTGAGCAATATGCCTGAAGTGGCCACCAGAATGATCAATGTACTCAATAATAGGACAAGCTCTCAGTTAGCTACCATTGGAATCACAAACAGAACTGAGACTATTCAAATGATCAAGAGGGTGCTTACTTTGAGAAATTTGGTGCAAACACTGGACAGAAGAACTCAGGATATGCACACTGAGGTAAACAGGTTCATGGAGAGATTTCAGGTATTGCAGAACAGAGGACTCCCTAGCTTACTGAACAACGGAGGGAAATTATTCACCCATGAACAGTATGCTAAAAGAGTAAATGTTTTTGCCTCAGCACAGATCAATGAGAAGGCCAGCACTTCAGAAGGCACAGGACCTATTATAGGGCAGGATTTCTATAGTAAGATAGAAAATCTATTTTTTATAATGAATGAAATTAATCACTTGTTTGATGTGGCCCCAAATTTTTTCAAATATACAGAGGCAGAGGAAACAATGGAGGCCATTCTCAGGCATCAATTGCCTCCACAGGACTGGTGGGTCAAGGCAATTCAAATGATTTTATGAACAGCAGGCCATCCACTAAATTTCAGTTACAGAAAAACTGAACTGTCATGCACAGGACAGTTTATTTCGGTCAGCAGGCATTTAAGACGAAAGCTGAGCCAACTCAGCAAGGCCCATAGCCAGCACAGCAAAAGGAAAATCTACAGGTGTCCAAGCCGAGAAAAGACAGCGGAACAGCTCCACAACGCCTTCTTCAGCATTGATGCGGATCACTCCAACCGACTCGTTGGATTCCCAAAGTTAAAATATCCTCTGACAAATGCAAGAGCATTTATGTTGTATTAAAGGAAGCATTAACTTTTACTCCGCTGTAATGACAAAGTTGGTGAAAGAGTTATTTCTCAGATGACTCAACGCCTTGATATTTTGTAAAGATGTTTTGTATTTATAGAGCCCTCGCACTAGAGATGAGGGTTGTTGTTGATTTCTCCTGAAGAAGTTCTTATGCTGTAATCCTTTCAGAAGTTAATAGAGAAAGCAATGGAATTTCTCGGATTTCTGAGGTGTTGGATGCGTTCTGGTGTCTGTTGATAACTGCTGGATTCCTGTGTATTTCACCATACAATAAGTATCTGTATCTCTCTCTGTTAATCAGTCGTTTTGTTAAAATCCATATACGTTATCTAATTTCAATACTAAGCAACAAGGAAAAAGAATAGCTTTCAGGATTTATTCGCTGAGTACCCTGAGTTCAATCTGTGTTGTTTATGAATGTTTTCTTCAGCTGTAATCTAGATAAGTGTAATTCTTAATTGCTGCACTTTCAGAATACATCTTTCATAGTGGCCTTTGTCACAGGAATTCAAGTTTTGCTCCTGTGCAGTGTGCTCACCTTCATCCCAGCAACTTAATAGAAAATTCTTAATTGCTTTCTGTTGGTTGACATACATCACCATTTGATCCAATTTTGTCTGTCTAAAATACACAATAGGCCCTGCAGTTTGAACACCACCAATACAGCGTATCAGATCATTTCACAACTCCAGACTCCATTGCCCAATGGTATTATACTATCTAAACACTATATCATAAGACCTAAAAGAAATCCTTCAACCAAAAACATAAACCAAAACCTGAGCACAATAGCTAGCCTAAAACACCATCATAACAGAGACAAATCATAAAGAGAGAGCCCTCTCTGATCACAGTTTGGCTAGAAGCTGTGATCCAAAGATTGGTTAGTGGTTACCCCGGCCGTATTCCCTTGGGAGTCATAGGGAACAACCTGGGTGTTAACATTATTGGCGACTCCACTGGGGAATTAGGTTTTTTCAATTACTATCTGTCTCCCAAAGCTACCATCAAGCCCAAAACCAGCCAAGAGGCCTTAGAACTGTTTCTGTCTAACAGTGACAGCTTTAGGGAAGAGCTAGATAGGGAATCTTCATCTTAGCTTTGAAACATATAGAGCCATTTCAAAATCTTTATCCAGTCCTTGCATATATAAAAATTTTCTATAAAAATCCTGAAAAACAGTTAGAAACTGGCTCCTAAGAAAAATCCTCGGTACACTAGGGCAAATCCTGACCCTAATCCACCCATCATTGTTGATAATCCAAATACCATCCGAAAAAACATCAGGAAGCAACAAAAGTAGGACCAGCCTGCCATTTTGACCTCAGTTGAAGATTTTCCTAACCTTTCTACTCCACTTAAAGTCCTCTTTAGGTCTGTCCCGGGTTCTCCTAGTTCACCATCAACATCTCAAAGTCCTTCTCTTTCACCTTCATCCACTGCACATACTCCTTTAACCAGTTTCCCACTAGCCACTCATCCCATTAACCCTGTTATACCAGTGATCCCTGTTGTCCCGCTTGTTCCTATCAACCTTCTAAATCCCATAAATATGGCTAACAGATATGCACCCTTGCAGATACCAGCTAATGCTGCAGCTTTACCTCAAGATTACCAAAGCAAAATCTCATATTTTGACTCTAATGGCTCTCTAACAGCTGTTCAGCATACCAAGAAGATGCAAGACCATTTTGAGACCTATGAAATAGATGATGACAGTGTCAGAATGAGGATGTTTGTTCAAAGCCTAACCGGGGATGTAAGAACTTGGTTTAGATCCCTGAATGCAAACTCCATTGCAACTCCCAATGATCTGTACCAAGCCTTTACTACCAGATGGGAGAAGAAGAAAGATCCTCTGCACATACTTGCTGAATATGAAACAATCAAGAGAGGTCCGCAAGAGACCGTTCTGGAGTATTGTGCTAGATTCAACAATGTGTACAATGCAATACCACAAAACCTAAGACCTCCTCCTGATTTGGCTTTGTACAAATTCCCTGATGGATTTGATCCTGACATGGCATATCAGTTGAAGGAAAGAGAACCTGAAACCCTTGAAGACGCTCAAAAGGCTGCTGTCACAGTGGAGGCAAACCTGATTGCCAAAAGAAACAGGGCAAGATTAGAAAAGAGAAGCATATACAAAGAAGAACCTACAGCCCTTGATCAAAAACTTGATGCAATACTTAATGGTATGAAAAGATTGGGTGATAGGGTAGAATCGGTTGAGAGAAAAGCATCATGGGAAGCACCACAAAACAATCCTCCTAGGAATCCAAATTTTAGGAGAAACCCAAACCCAAACATTGGCAAGGCCAGTGCTGACCAAGACATAAGACCCCCTTTCCAAGAAAATTATGCAGAAACTTCAACATCAACTGAGCCCAATGAAGATCCTGAGATTAATTTAATAGGTCTGGATGGTAAAAGCCAAGTTTTTCTAACACAAGAAGATCAAGAGGATGAGGAAATCGAACTATTCCAAACTAAATCAGGAGAATCCTTTGACTTCAAACAAGGCTATGATACTGCTGTCTATGAAGTCCACAAACAGTACAAGCTAAGGAGCAGAACTGTGAATGTAAATCAGCCTCAAAAAATAAATGATAAACAGCAGCCTAAGAAAACCATAGTCACAGAACCTAATGACAAAACAAATCCTCCTGCAGAAGAAATAGTGGTTGATGAGGTCATTGAACCATTGCCACCACAACAGCAGCCTTTGGCAGCTTCATCCTCTTGCTCTAATCTAAACTCTGTTCCTCATGAGATGAGTGAAAAGGGCAAGCCTCAAAGTCAAGATGAAAACCAACAAGAAGACTTGATCAACAAAGAAAGGACTGTTATCCATAACCCCAAAACCCAATCTGATAAACCTTTTGACTTAGGTACAGAAATTGGCAAACTAAAGATAGCGATTCCCCTCTCAGAATTAGCTAAGCATGACATCTATAAACAACAGATCAAGAAATCCCTACAACTCACTAGCAGCAAAGATGATGTCAATGTGCTGGATGACACTCCTGAATTACTGTTTGGCCCAGAAGTGGATGGAAAAACAGCAGTTGCAGGAGTATTACCTTTTTATGTCAGCTTACACATCCATGATAAAGTACTACACAATGCAATGTTTGACTCAGGTGCATCTCACAATCTTATGCCAAAAGCTGTCATGGAAAGACTGAACCTAGACATAACAAGACCATATAAGGACCTGTTTTCCTTTGACTCCAGCCAAGTCAAATGTCTAGGTCTCATAAAAGATTTATGTGTGTCTCTAGTTCAATACCCAAATAAAACAATCCTAATGGATGTGGTAGTTGCTGACATCCCACCCAAGTATGGGATGCTGTTATCAAGATCATGGGGAGCTAAACTCCAAGGTTCCTTACAATTAGACATGTCATATGCCACCATCTCTGTTTTTGGGCAACCAAAAAGACTGTATAGAGAAACACTGATGAAATACATGGTCAGCAGTGAGGAAAAGCCTCAAAATTTTCCCATATATGCTATCCATTCAGACATAGACTCATACATTCTTTTCAATGACACCACAACTCCCTTACAAGGTGAAGTTGAAACCAAGACATTCATACAAGAAAAAGACTCAAATGAAAGTATCACCACCCACGAAACAGCAGCTAAACAAACACTAAATACTGCTGCTGTTTTAAATCCCAAGCATAGCCAATCAAGTGATGAAATTGCCCTAGAAGACAAGCTAGAGAAAAAACCCCAACTCCTGCTTACATTGCCATCCCATGAACCGATTTTTAAATCTCCTGTCAAGCAAGATATCCTGTGGTTCCTAGAATTTGATGGCTCTGTCAACAAGTTAGGGGCAGGAGCTGGAGTTTGGATACATAACAAAGAGAAAACCCATGCAGAAGGCAGAGCTTATAGATTAAACTTTAGATGCACTAATAACATGGCAGAGTATGAAGCTCTGTTACTAGGTCTCAAGCTAGTAAAGGCATTACAAGCTCCTACAGTTTCGATCATGGGAGATTCTGATCTAGTGATTCAACAAGTGAAAGGAAGCTTTGTCACCAATGACAAAAGGTTGAGGTCTTACAGGTCCGCTGTAATTGAAATATTGAACACTTTCTCTGAGTTCCTTATCACAAAAATTTCAAGGAGCCACAATCTCCATGCACACAGTTTGGCAACATTTGCCAGCACTTTCAAATTTCCACTGGAACCCAACAACTGCTTCACAGCCGAGGTCAAGTACAGACCCTCCATTCCAAACAATGTCAAAGATTGGCAAGTGTTTGATGATGACAAGCAAATAAACAATTTCTTGACTTTGCAGCAAGAATTTTCAGGACTAAATATTGACAATGACAAAGCAAGTCAATCACAAATACTTGAGTCAGCAAGTCAAACACAAATGCTTGACAAAGCAAGTCAATCACAAATACTGTTTCAACAAATGGTTCATCCAATATCACCTAGAACAGCAAAACAATTACTGAATCCAACCAGTTTCAACAACGAAAACATTCAGCAAATTCACCAAATTGACTGTGAAGAGGTGACCAGCGCTGAGGCTGAAATCATAGAGCTGAAAGACAACTTTTTACCCGCTGGCTTGGCTCCTTTGGAAGACATTTTTAATTCAAATGATGTTCCCAGCAAGCCAAAAATGCAGCCCATCAACAATGCCATAGAAGAGTACAACATAGGTACAATTGACAAACCTAAAATAATTAAATTGTCTGCATCTTTACCTCCTGATCAAAAGCCAAAATACATTGACCTTTTTAAAGAGTTCCAGGATGTCTTTGCATGGAGTTATGAGGACCTAAAGTCCTATGACACCTCTGTTATCCAGCATACCATCCCTCTCAAGCCTGATCAAAAGCCCTTTAAACAAAAATTGAGAAGAATCAATCCTATGCTTCTCCCAGCAATGGAACAAGAAGTACAAAAAATGTTTAAGGCAGGCATCATAGCACCAATCAGATTCTCTGAATGGATATCCAACTTAGTCCCTACAAGAAAGAAGACCGGTGAAATTAGGCTGTGTGTGGATTTAAGGAATCTGAACCAAGTATCCCTCAAAGACAACTATCCCTTACCTAAGATGGATCATATTCTCCAAAGAGTGGTAGGGGCCTCAAGGATCTCATTACTTGATGGATTCTCGGGTTTCAATCAAATCCTAGTACACCCTGATGATCAAAACAAAACTGCATTTACAACCCCATGGGGAACTTTCAAGTATGTTAAAATGCCCTTTGGGTTGAAGAATGTTGGGGCAACATTTCAAAGAGCAATGGATATTGCTTTCGCGAAGGAGATTCATGATTTCCTTGTCATTTATTTGGATGACCTCACACCTTTTTCCAAGTCTGACCAAGAACATTTGAAACATTTGAGACAGATTTTCCTAACATGTAGGAAATATGGAATTTCGTTGAATCCCAAAAAATCCATGTTTGGTTTAGAGGAAGGTAAACTATTGGGCCACATTATCTCTAAAGATGGCATAAGAATTGATCCAGATAGGATACAAGCTATCCTACAAATGCCCCACCCAAGGAATATAAAAGAATTGCAAGGATTTTTGGGAAAAATCAACTTTTTAAGGAGATTTATCCCAAATCTTGCCGAGTTGATCAGATTACTTAACAATATGCTAAAGAAAGATTCAAAGGTGAAATGGACAGTTGAAGCAAAGCAAGCCTTTGAAGGCATAAAGCTGGCCCTCACTCAAACCTCGGTGTTAACCAATCCTCAGTTTGACAGAGAATTCATTATCTTCTCTTTTGCCTCCCAACATACTATTGCTGCTGTTTTATTACAGAAAGATGACCAAGGAAATGAGAAGCCTATTGCCTTCTTCAGCAGGGCTCTTAGAGATGCACCTCTAAAATATCAAATTATGGAGAAACAAGCCTATGCTTTGGTTAAGGCCATTAAAGACTTTAGGATTTACATCCTTTATTCCCATGTTGTGGCTTATGTACCAAGCCCTATTGTCAAAGACATTCTCACCCAAGAAAACTTAGAGGGCAGAAGAGGAAAATGGATTGCCAGCATACTACAATTTGACATTGAAATAAAACCTACAAAGCTAATAAAAGGGCAAGGCTTGGCCAAATTAATGACAGAAACAAATTTCCAAGCCCTAGATATCAATCAGCTGGACAGTGAAACAGAGCTGGCGACTCCAAAGATCAATGTAGCCTTTGAACAATCCCCTTGGTACTCTGACATCTGTTATGTATTACAAAACCTGTGTGCTCCCCCAGGACTGTCCAGAACTAAGTGTAGGTTCTTAAAAATGAAAACATCAAGATTTTGTGTGATGGATGGAAATCTGCTTTGGAAAAACCATGAAGGTATATTGCTGCACTGTTTAATTGAAAATGAAACTAACAGAATTATGGAAGAATTTCATGCAGGTCACTGCGGTGGGCATTTGTACTGGAAGTCCACTGTGGACAAAATACTGAGGGCTGGTTATTACTGGCCCACCATGTTCTCTGATGTCAAGAAATTCACTACCTCATGCCACAAATGCCAAGTGTTTGAGGGCAAAAGACAGTTGCTGCCACTTCCCCTAAGACCCATTGCAACAGAGAGACCTTTTCAACAATGGGGCTTGGATTTCATTGGGGAAATTCATCCCTCATCTTCAGGCCAACATAGATGGATTTTGACAGCCACAGACTACTTCACCAAATGGATCGAAGCTGCCCCATGCAGACAAGCAAATGACTCAGTAATCATTCAGTTTTTGGAAAACAACATACTGGCTAGGTTTGGCTGTCCTGACAAAATAATAACAGACAATGCTGCTGCTTTCAGATCCAAGAAAATGGTAAACTTCTGCCACAAATATCATATTACTTTGGGTCACTCTACGGCATACTATCCCCAAGGAAATGGCCTAGCTGAATCATCTAACAAGAGCCTGGTGAATATCATAAAAAAGGTGCTGGAAGAAAACAAAAAGAATTGGCACAAGAAACTAGTCAATGCCTTATGGGCAGATAGACTAACAACCAAAAGATCAATTGGGACCAGCCCATATGAGTTGGTTTATGGACTAGAAGCCAAATTTCCTTCATCAATAGGAGTGCCTGTTATGAAGCTTCTTCAAGAAAACCAAGCTGAACCTAATGATATGCAAAGAAGGATAAATCAAATCATATGTCTGCAGCAAACAAGAGATCAGGTTTTCAGCAGAGTTCAAGGGTTACAAGAAAAATTAAAGAAGGCCTTTGACAGGAGAACCAAAGCAAAAGATTTCAATGTGGGAGACAAAGTCCTAAAGTGGGATGCAAGAAGAGAAGAAAAGGGAAAACATGGAAAATTTGATTCCCTTTGGAGAGGACCATTTGCTGTCCAAGCAGTACAAGGTAACAACACTTACTTCCTCAAAAGTCTAACTGAAGCTGACTTGGATGAAGGTCCTGTCAATGGCAGGATGCTGAAGCATTATTTTGACTATTTCCCATGAGTGCAACCTGAGGTTCCTTTGTATATATGCAGATGTACATATTATTTTCTGTTTAGATTGTAAAAATGCAGTTTCCAAGTTATTGACTAACCAGCAAAAGGTAAATAGAATCAGAGGTCTACCAAGAAGGGAAGCACAAAATTTGGCACTTCAAAGCAGCAAACTTCAAGGATGATATGGGCAGCAATGGAGCAAGGCAATCTGACCTGCTGTTCTTGGTCTTTCAAAAGAAACACCATCCCCATGTGGAGCCACTGTTAGATACCTATACCAATAGGTTTCATATTTCATGATTGGCAAGGGAAAGTCCAAATATGCTCTGCTTTGATGTCACAAAGATCCCATATTTCCTAGAGAACAAAAGGTGTGTAAAGTGTTTCAATGTTGATCACCTTGTTTCAATTTTGATGGATGATCCAACAGTTTAATCTGGATCATGCCATGTTTTCAATTTTCAGTTATAGAATAGAGAAAGGAGTCTGTCCAAACTGCTTAATCTTGGCAGACAACTAGTTCAGGTAGAGAAGGAAAGGCTCCCAACAGCTTAATCTGGGACCTTGGAAGAAATAAGGGTAGAAGTAGATAGCAAAAACAAAAAGAAAAAGCCAAAGAAAAGAAAAGGCAAGTAAGGGTCTGCAAGTCTAAGTGCACCCTCCAAGAAGAAATAAAAAATGCTAGGCAAAATAGTTGGGTAGGTAGTGGTGGTTGCAGAAAAAGGCTACCTTCACCATTGCAGGCATGGTGACTATGATTACCAAGGCAAAGTCTATCAAGTGACAAGGTGTGCATATTCATCAAGTTGCAGCAAGGACCATAACTAACCTCCCTCTTTCCCCCTTTCATTTTCATTTGCTAACATCCCTCTATGAGCTGAGATTCAGGGAGGAAGATCATGGTTTCATAATGATTCTTGTTTATCCAAAGCCACATTTCTTGTCTAAAGATCTTTTCATTTTGATCTACTCCCTAAACAAAGTAAGTTTCAAATGAACTTAGTGTTTGTTCCCATTCACTTCCATCATCCATGCTAACACTAACTCTATTATATAGATCCCTTATATCACCTTTTCCCTAATATTACTAACACCATGGTGTATAAACCCCAAATTTTGTATAAATATCCCTCCCCCTTGGCATTATAGCCATATAGTCCTGTGTCAGGGATCAAGTGACACCTGGTCATCTTGATAAACCTAAGCCCAAAACCCCTTTCCCCTTCACAAATCCATTTTCTCACCTTAAAACCCCATTTGCACATAAAAACCCCCTAAAAGCCCAATTTCTACCCTTATCCGCTTCAAAATGGCTAAAAACATCAAAAAACCAACATTTTTCTCTTATCCTAAGTCTAAAGGGCGGGTCTATTTTCAAACAAAAATCATGAAAATCCACTGTTCCAAAGCCTCCGCCAGTGCACAGATCCCCAGGACAATATTAAAATAGGCCTCTGCCTTTCCCCGTACTTGGTTATCGCTTCACCTTCCCGATGACCGTCCGATCAAGCAAATCCAGATCCGACGGCCCTTATCACATCGGACCCCTTCCGACGCCCGATCATTAACTGTACTATCCTCCTGTCACGTCAAACTCCCGACAACCGTTAGATCTGGCTCCTCCATATCCGACGGCCACTACAGCATCGGAGCCGATCCGCTGCCCGAACGATATCTCCCGACGGCCGTATTTTGGCTACGTCATGCGGCAGCCACGCGTTCACTCCACAGCCCATCGGAGGTACCACTGACGCATACCGCCACCGTACCGTAGGCGGTGCGATATGAAACCGCCTCGGTTTCCGGTTTTATCATTCCCGCTTGTATTACCTCACCGCCACGTCACTGCTCCGTCAACCCACGTCACCCCCAGGTACGCCGTCGCGTCATTTCTCCGCTCACCACTGCTCCACTTGTCCTGCCATCTCACTGTCCCCGTGGACCAACCAGAGGCCGCCACCTGGCTGGATGACGTCCTACTGACGTCATCCGACCCTGACCCACCGGTGACGTCATGCTGACGTCACCGCGAAAACGCGCCAAAATCACCAAAAGATATATTTATGCCAAAAATCGTGTTTTTTGCTATTTTTGGGCGCAAGCTTTGTTATTTGTTCTGCATGTAAACTCATGTCCAAACCTGCACCAGCCGTGGAAAAGACTTCCGGACCGCTAGAACGTTCATCCCTCAAAGTGCTAGCAAGTTCTAACCGACCAGATTCTACAGGTACTTCTCATTTGCACTCTAAAGCTCCATTTTCACTGAATTTCGGGTATAACTAGTAACAGACCTCCAAACTCAAAATTCACCATTAAAGGACCACTGAAATAGCATTCAGACCAATCCAGAGCTGCCACTACACGTTTATAGGGCCACATTGGGCAAGTTGAACGTAAACTTGTTACTGGTTCGCGCAATCGTGAACCAGTCACCTGCAAGAAGCTAATTTGCCTAAAAACAAACTCTGCTCAGGTCTGCAACTCACCTATTAACTCAAAAGCAGCATTTCAAATCGCTACAACCTTTCCCATTCACTCTTGGTCCTCAGAAATTCTCATTTTCCTCAGAAAAAGTGTTGTTTGTGTTACTTTGCATAGTAACACCAGTCCTCGAAAAACAGAATCCTAAGAAGAACCATGGATCCCCCTGTGGCTCCTATAGCCCTCAATGTAGCTCCTCTGAATGCCCCTCACAGAGCATTGGGCTGGAAAGCATTAGCTGACTTAGACTATAAGATATCAAAAGAAATGCTAAGCAGGAGCAGGTTTCATCTCCAAATACTAAATGAAATCAAAATCCAACATCAGAATGGGACATACATCTTGGGAATTTCGGATTCCTCTCTCCCAATCTTCAAGCTACCACAGGTCAACCAATTCCCAGAACTCATCCACTTATGTGCTGAGTATTATGATGCATCCCAGAGGGCAGTGCTTGATTCTTCAGGCGCAATTTTGTTTCTTATTACCCCTGAAGCCATCAGGGAGATGCTGCAGTTCAAAACAGATAAGAAGTTGGTCCCTCTATCACTAGCTGATTTGATAATGGAGGGAGCCAGAATGACAGAGGCCCAGATTACAAAGCTTAACCAGTTATTCATCAAAGCTGACACTGTACAAATCCCTCCCATCAACTATGTCTACCTCAACCAATTGGGCCTGGACCTTGTTGACATGATCAGTCCCATCCTGGGATATGATTCAGTGGAGTATGTGGATGAAACGGTTATGCACATAATGCTCATGTTTTCTCCAGGAAGAAAACCAGTCTGCTATGACTATGCCACATACATCTCAGACAAGATGCATGAGCAGTTGATGAACCTATCAAGAGATAGGGTATTTAAATACACTTCTTACATATATCATTTGCTTCTATACTTCCAGCATGAGAAGTTCTCCTTCCCAATGAAAAGAGAAGATGCACAGGGAAATTTGAGATCGGTGGTGTACTGGACATCTGCTTTCCACCTCAATTTCTATTCTCCATACACCTACTATGAGTTCATTGATCACCTCATTCATCCAGCCATGACTCTACTGTTGGGCTCACCTCCTCCCAGATTGACAGATGAGATGCAAAGACTCCTGCATTTATCAAAAGCATACAGCATTGGGGATTGGTACTTCTACCAACACCACACCGTTATCAGAATATATGGGTGTGAGTTGCCCCCATTTAGACTACCCAGATTTGTGCCTATGAGACTACTTGCCTTAGAATACTTCAGGCAGTTTGGCTTTGTGGATATGTTCCACTTTTCAGGCAAAGGTAAGAAGGCACAGCTAAAGGTCAAAAGTCAACTTGGCCATTTCCTCTATAACGAAAGGGAGGAAGGGTGGAAGGAAGCAGATAGAATACTTGGGGGCCTTGGTCTCAAATACAGCTTCCTATGGAAACCTTATGACCCTAACAACTTCATTACCATGAGGAGGCTTAAATACAAGTTGTCTGCTTATGATCATTGCAGCCTTCCTCACATAGAAAAACATGCCAATCAAAGTAAATGGAGGAGAGGGACTTTAGAAGAAGCTGTTACTCAAGAAGAGCTTAATCAAAGAGCTCAAAGAAACATAAAGAAAATGGCTGATCTTGAGTTTCATTCACAGGTCAGCTCACTACCAAGCATACAAATTGGAGCAGCAGCATCCTCTTCAACCGCCCAACAGCAAGCTACAAGAGTTGCTGGAAATATATCAGAGAAGGGAAAAGAAAAGGTGATGGAGATAGAGCCAGAGCAGCGAGAGAAAGAACAGGCAGAGCAGCAGCAGCAGCAACAACAAAAACAGCAACAGCAGCAAGGAGAAGGGCAACCTGAAACATAGCAGCCCTTACACCAAGAAAGAGTGGTAGATACCCCAATTACCACTGAGCAGCAGGCCCAAAATGTAGAACACTCAAGGCCTGAAAACATTACTGATGCCTCGGTCCTTCAAACTCCACAGAAGGAGGACCTAAGTAGAAAAAGGGACAGAGAAACACCCATGACTTCATCCATCAACCAAGAGGAGAAGAGACAGAGGTTAAATGACTTCTCAGAGGATGATGCAGCAATTAGACAAGCAATGGGTATGGGCCCACCCAGCAGGGAAGCCTCGGTCAGTTCCTTCCACCAAGAACAAGACAGAACCATGGGAGGGGAGGTCACTTCCTCCAGCCAGCAGAGGGAAGGAGAGGTAGGCATCAAACAGCAGTTTCTAGACATCAAAAGAAGGAGTGAACACATGAAAGTCAAATTATATAACCATTTGTTGAAAATGGCTCCCTCCAACCAACAAAGATTAATGGCTGCCTTTGATGTGGACGAAGGCTAGTTGACTATGAGTCACTTCATACCCACCGCACTCCAGCCACAATCTACTGCAGATTATCTTAGGACTAATCTAGAGGTCCTGGCCAAGGACATCCACCCAATGGATAAAATTGAGCTGCACAAGCAAACTGGTGAAATGTTGTATGCCTCCTTGGCAGACAAAACGTTGGAGAATTACAAATTAACAAGCAGCCTCAATGCTACAGCCTCCCAACTAGAATTGGAGAGGGCTTCATCTCAGGCCAAAGACAACAGGATAAGATCCCTAGAGGACATCATCGTGGAAATTGGGCATAACCCCAATGACATCAAAGGGATACAGGAGATCTTGAAACTAAGGGATGCTGACATGGCTGCATTAAGGAAGAAAGTCAAACTCCCAGCTACCATTCACCCCAAAACAGATGAGGTAGCCCAACAAAGGATGGAAAAGGATGCCACAGATCTGCTAATATCTATATATAAGGAGCTCCTGCAGACACAAGAAAAATTAGGAGAGTCTGAGGCCGCACAAGCGGCACTGCAAGCAGCACTAAAGCAAAGGGAAGAGGGCCAGACCTCTCAGCCTCCCCCGGTCATCAATCTTGAGAACACTACTCCTACAACTGTGCCTCCACCTCAACAAACTGAACAAACAGCTACATCCACTTCAGCAGCACCTACAAGTACAGAACAGGCACATAGCCTAGACATGCAGAAATTAAAGAATGAAATACAAGTCTTGGAAGCTCAGATGACAGAGCTGCATGAAACCAGAGAAAAGCTGGCCAAGGTCAATGAAAGGCATGATAAGACAAAAAGAGAAGTGGCAGAAAAGGGCAGGGAGATCAAGGCCCTTAGTGACAGAATCAAAGAGCTGGAAAAGGAGCTCAGATTGGATAAGATTGTATCTGAAGTCAGAGCAATGATATGGGCCAATATTGGCCAATCTATTACAAATCAATGGCAATACATTGAGACAATCCATGAGCAATTAGATCTCATCCCAAAAGCACAAAAGGAGGTCCATAGAGCAAGAGCTGCATTGAGCAATATGCCTGAAGTGGCCACCAGAATGATCAATGTACTCAATAATAGGACAAGCTCTCAGTTAGCTACCATTGGAATCACAAACAGAACTGAGACTATTCAAATGATCAAGAGGGTGCTTACTTTGAGAAATTTGGTGCAAACACTGGACAGAAGAACTCAGGATATGCACACTGAGGTAAACAGGTTCATGGAGAGATTTCAGGTATTGCAGAACAGAGGACTCCCTAGCTTACTGAACAGCGGAGGGAAATTATTCACCCATGAACAGTATGCTAAAAGAGTAAATGTTTTTGCCTCAGCACAGATCAATGAGAAGGCCAGCACTTCAGAAGACACAGGACCTATTACAGGGCAGGATTTCTATAGTAAGATAGAAAATCTATTTTTTATAATGAATGAAATTAATCACTTGTTTGATGTGGCCCCAAATTTTTTCAAATATACAGAGGCAGAGGAAACAATGGAGGCCATTCTCAGGCATCAATTGCCTCCACAGGACTGGTGGGTCAAGGCAATTCAAATGATTTTATGAACAGCAGGCCATCCACTAAATTTCGGTTACAGAAAAACTGAACTGTCATGCACAGGACAGTTTATTTCGGTCAGCAGGCATTTAAGACGAAAGCTGAGCCAACTCAGCAAGGCCCATAGCCAGCACAGCAAAAGGAAAATCTACAGGTGTCCAAGCCGAGAAAAGACAGCGGAACAGCTCCACAACGCCTTCTTCAGCATTGATGCGGATCACTCCAACCGACTCGTTGGATTCCCAAAGTTAAAATATCTTCTGACAAATGCAAGAGCATTTATGTTGTATTAAAGGAAGCATTAACTTTTACTCCGCTGTAATGACAAAGTTGGTGAAAGAGTTATTTCTCAGATGACTCAACGCCTTGATATTTTGTAAAGATGTTTTATATTTATAGAGCCCTCGCACTAGAGATGAGGGTTGTTGTTGATTTCTCCTGAAGAAGTTCTTATGCTGTAATCCTTTCAGAAGTTAATAGAGAAAGCAATGGAATTTCTCGGATTTCTGAGGTGTTGGATGCGTTCTGGTGTCTGTTGATAACTGCTGGATTCCTGTGTATTTCACCATACAATAAGTATCTGTATCTCTCTCTGTTAATCAGTCATTTTGTTAAAATCCATATACGTCATCTAATTTCAATACTAAGCAACAAGGAAAAAGAATAGCTTTCAGGATTCATTCGCTGAGTACCCTGAGTTCAATCTGTGTTGTTTATGAATGTTTTCTTCAGCTGTAATCTAGATAAGTGTAATTCTTAAATGTTGCACTTTCAGAATACATCTTTCATAGTGGCCTTTGTCACAGGAATTCAAGTTTTGCTCCTGTGCAGTGTGCTCACCGTCATCCCAACAACTTAATAGAAAATTCTTAATTGCTTTCTGTTGGTTGACATACATCACCATTTGATCCAATTTTGTCTGTCTAAAATACACAATAGGCCCTGCAGTTTGGACACCACCAATACAACGTATCAGATCATTTCACAACTCCAGACTCCATTGCCCAATGGTATTATACTATCTAAACACTATATCATAAGACCTAAAAGAAATCCTTCAACCAAAAACATAAACCAAAACCTGAGCACAATAGCTAGCCTAAAACACCATCATAACAGAGACAAATCATAAAGAGAGAGCCCTCTCTGATCACAGTTTGGCTAGAAGCTGTGATCCAAAGATTGGTTAGTGGTTACCCCGGCCGTATTCCCTTGGGAGTCATAAGGAACAACCTGGGTGTTAACAGGTGGAAGCAATGAAAGGTCAAGAAGATGGAGCTACGTGAGAAGTAGAAGGGTTGGAAGGTTAACGAGCTGAACAGAGGATGAATAGGTGGCCTTAGGCATGGTTGAATAGAAGAAGAACACGATAAAGTGATGCTAAGCAGTGTAAAAGAAACAAATCCTCTATATCTTGCACAAAACCGAGAATTCCATCAACCTATTCTAACTGTGTTATTAAACCAATGAACAACAATGTAAAGTGTGGAGAAAAATCATGCATGGTGTTGGAACAAAGAAGTATTGCTCAAGAGTAGAGTGCATGGATGGATCTACAATTGGAATGACTGTGTGGCAGCTTGCATGAAAGCATAAGACTGCGTTTTTTTGGTGGTTGGTACAGCCCACACCCCCAATCTCTAAACAGAGATGGCAGCGAGTGCACTATCAACCTTTTTTGTAGCTCTAATGAATTACAATCCTCCTACTCTAATCTAAGCAACTAAAAGCACTTTAACCATAAACTAATCCTATCAATCACATTAAAGAAATTAAATCAGCAGACTGTGTTTTTTCAAATGCATGTCAAATAAGGAAATAAAGTGCTGAAAGGAAAGACAAGTAACAACACAAGGAAAAGGAGGTCTATTGCTCTCAGGTTGGGCCCTAACCTGAGAGCTATAGCTCCCTTAAAAACTCAGAATTGAATCCAAAGCTGCCTGCCTTTATTGAATAATCATGAGTCTAACATCATGCTAAAACTGGCTTACAAAAAGACTAACTGGCTAACCAAATTGACTAACTGGCTAACCCCAAACTGACTAACTGAAATGAGGTCTTAAGCCCTCTTATATATACAATTTGAGGACCCAACCGTCCTCCTAAAATTTAGGGACTCGGCTGCCCAAAACTTGGAGTTAACAGCAGTCCTACTTGACTTGCTTGGCTGCCCTTGTGCTCATTGATTTGGTGGCCTTTGAACTCAGAGCTGATGGTGGAGAATTCGAGGTAAGGGCCCATAAATGAAGGGGACACCTTCCTACAAATCCTCTAGCTTGTCTTCCCACGAATTTGGCTGCCAAGTGCTCATTAAGACCTTCAATTTTGTCTCCAAGTTGACCAAAAAGGCTACACAAAGCACCCATTAGACTTGTTGGCATAATGACTAACCAAATTCACTCTATTAACATAAATATAATCAAAAACATGCAATAAACTAATGAGAACGGTGGATTAAGTCAAATTAGGAGGTTGAATGAGCCCAAATAATTGTACATTTTTGGGGCTCATCAATCGCTTGAAAAGAAATTCAGATTTGTGCATCAACTTTCTTTTTAGCATTCATATACTAAGAAAGTCGAAAATAAATACATGCATGTGCATTTGCATATAGAGAGTCTGATTGGCTTGATTTAGGAAAGTGCATTTAGAGTGTGCTCTTTGCTCTTTGTGAAAAGATTTTGTCTTTCTTTTCCCTAGTAGCTAGGATTTTCATTACACAAAGAAGATAAAAAGATTGTTTATCATCTTAGATTGCATTTTAGGAATTATACTACATCTCGCGGTGAACGGAAAGGAAAACTTCATAAACAAGATCAACTATAAAATAAATTCAATGAATCTAACAACGCTTTGGAACCTAACACACAACATTTAGAAGTCTAGGCTAGAGATGTATTCCAGCGTCCTAAAGCCTAGTAACTGTTATTCTCACTGATGGTTGGGTGATTCCTCCACTTTGAGACGATAAGTGCCAGTACAAACTTGTGCTCCCACGTACTGTCGAGTATATTTTGGGAGACCACAATAGGCTTAATCCTTTATCCATATGAAGCTGTGTCTGCCACCCTATCAATCGTAATGAACTGAACACAGCACTCGGGAAGATTGATTGCCGTACCGTAAAAAGTATTCTGCAGTTTTGCGATTGGTTTGGTAATCCCTCTACCTAGATTTCCAGAGCAGTCCCTTTTGTTCCTTTTCAAACTCCTTAATAGAAAAGGTCCATCTGAGCACTTGTCACTCCAGGCTCATTAAAAATCGAAGGCGACTAGAGTCATCTTTTGTTTTTTCTCGACTCTTAAAAATTGAAAAAACAAGTTGTGTCAAAGCATCTAAAATTTATTTTAATGGGAATAATGTCATTGTTCCCTCGTTCGTCTTAGAAGTTAGTCTCCCTTCATCACAAGTTCTTGTAGAATCGTTAAAAAATATTTTGGATAGACTAGATATGTTTGAACAACCGTCGACATCCAGGACTGTGTCATCCGATGCAGCAGTGGCAAAGCCTCCTACAGCTACTCCAATGATGTTCGATGGTATACCATCTGTCTCGACAAGTTGTCAACAACAAGCCGGAGTCCAATCAGGGACTGTTTTGACAACATGGTCAGTTCCTATTTCTTCATCCGGATTATCATCTGCTATTTCTTATGTTGAAACTCAACAAATTGATCCAATGTGTCTTCAAAGGCCAATCTACCCTTTAAGTACTGGATTGCCACCATATGGGGGACAATATGCCTTTTCATTGTTCCCTCCGAGAGAACAACCATATGGGAGTTTACAACAAAGTTCAGGTCAAACTGGAATTACATCCAGCGGTTGGGTACCAATACTGCCTCAGCAACCAAGGGTTGTATATTCAATGCAACCAGTCCACCCTGTGTCGAATATTCCCACTATACCTGCTATGGTGACTACGTCGCAAGTACAAGTGCTACCTATTGTATGTCAACCCCAAGTTTCTCAGGTTGCAATACAACAACCTCTTGTCTCAATGACTCAATCACAACCTCAGGTTAGTGCCTCCTTATCTGGAGCGACTCAGGCTCAAACAAGTACTATGACT
Organism: Pinus tabuliformis; assembly: GCA_031772625.1. Taxonomy (NCBI): domain Eukaryota; kingdom Viridiplantae; phylum Streptophyta; class Pinopsida; order Pinales; family Pinaceae; genus Pinus; species Pinus tabuliformis. The sequence continues at coordinate 356,362,418 of CM062814.1, read as the reverse complement.
CCTCATCTTGGTCAATCATCTAGTATTGGGCAACAGTAAATGGTCCAACAACCATGACTGATTCAATCTCAACAACTGCCATTCCAGCAATCATATCAAGGACCTGAGCAACAAGTCTTTGTAAGTAATGGGCAACCGCATTTCCAAAGCGGTTATCAACAACCATATTATAATGGTTATGCCCATCAACCTTGTCAAAGTTGCCAGCATCAAATACATTATGCTGGCATGCAAAGACTCACTGCTCAGGCGATTCCATCTTATCCTGGGTATGCTTCACCTAACCTGAATCAACAGTTGCCCTTTGTAGCAACTCTAGAATTACCAGATATAAATCGGCTGACGAATGATCCAATTGCTTACGCCCCTTGGTGGCCGGCGATTCCGCATAAACTTCCGTTAGATATTCCTAAATTTAATGGAAATTCGGGTGAAGACCCGTCAAATCATGTGATGACATTTCATCTGTGGTATTCATCAAACACCCTAAACGATGATTCGATTAGGCTTCGCCTTTTTCAGAGGACGTTAACTGGTCCGGCAACAAAATGGTATATCGAATTACCCAGAGCTTCGTTTGACAACTTCAGTACCCTAGCCACAACCTTTTTAACTCATTTTCAGTTACCAATAAGGTACGAAATGGGAACAAAACTTCTTACCAATTTCAAGCAAACAACGGCCACTCACAAATCTGATCATATTCATGAGTGGCGACGTCATCGCAGAATGGTAAAAACATATGTTCCTGATCAACTTCTAGCTGAATGGTTTATTAAGTCATTATTTCCTTCCATCACGGAAGATGTGGCAAAAGGGGGAGTCATCACCGAAGAGCAAGTTATCGCTCGTGCGCAATATTTGGACTTGATTTACACTTAGTCCGGTACGCTCTACGATAAAATACCTGACGCTCCTAGACCAGAATTCTTAGTCCCTCCTCCTCCTAAATCAAACAATGACTCTCATGCCGGTGATGACGTGATTGGCACAACAGACACGAAATCGACAGAGGCTACATCTAAAAAGGCCTGTAAGATTTCTGGTCAAAATGCAAAAGAGGAACTTCTTGCCTCGGAAGTAAATGTCGTGTCGACCGACAAGGGCAAACAACTGAAGCAACCAGGGGGCAAGAAGAAAAAGAAAGGGAGAAAACAGAAGCAGGATGAGTCATCACCTGAAAAACCTTCTGCAAACCCTTATGGGCAAAGGAAACTTGCTGCGGGGTGTCATATATGCGATGAGGATCATCGGACGAGAGATTGTCCACATAAAGTTGAAGTTAAGAAACTCTTTAAGAGTTCAAAAACCTCAGCAGTATTGACTGATCCGTTTCCAAACTCGGGAACCAAACTGGTTGCTAATCAAAATGCTTCCCGATCCCAAGTGCTTATGTTGTCTATCTCAAAGCAGCAAAATGATGCTTTGACAAGGAATAAAGATTACGGGAATCCACAGCTGTCGAATAACAAGGCTAATGAACAACCTAGTAGTTCGACAACAACTTTGACTGAAGTTGTGCCACCCATCATTCCTGAACCAACGATAAAGTCACCGAAGGGAGTAGTACACAAATCGACATTTAATCCTCGTGCAAAAATAGCATAGAATTATAATATAATAGAGGACCTGGCCCAATCGTCGTCCGCTATGTCGACACTTGAGGTACCACAAAATTGCCCCTCCCAAAAGAAAGCTTTATTATCAGCAATAGGTGGGATTGGCCCAATGGATTCCAATCTTGTGGCCTTTGATCATAAAGGATATGACCCTCAGTTACCAGCTCAACTAGCTTTCCTTATTCAAGTGAAAGCCCTCAACAAAATTGTTCATCGAACAATTATTGATTGGGGGGCATCTACATGTATTATGTTGATCAGTTGCTGGAAAAATTTAGGCTCACCACCCTTGTCGTTATCGTCAACAACGTTAAAAGCATTTGAATGACGATCATACACCCCATATGGGATTTTAAGTAACTTGCAAGTTGAACTAGGGGGAAAAACAGTAGAAATAGATGTTGAGGTAATCGACGGCAACCTCGATTACAACATACTACTGGGAAGGCCCTGGATATATGCCATGGCTGTAGTTGTGTCGACCTACTTCAGGAAGATTGCATTTCGCTTCCAAGGAGTAATTACGATCGTCGACCAACAAACATTTCTCCCCAACAGTTCACAAGTTACGGAAAGCATTCCAATGATCCATGGAAGCAATCATTCGCTTCAAAATATTGGAGTAGGCCTCCTAAAAGACCATGCCTTAATGGGTACTTTTGCCCTACCACCTCTGAGTAATTTGGCGGAAGTGGCCATAGTGGAAACCTACAATATGAAATCTTCTATATCTAATGGATTCAGAAGATTCCTAAACATTTTGTCAGCATGCATCATCGAGTGTTTGGATAGATAGGTCTAAGGAATATGGCACCTCTTCAGATCCTTCGTCGCATGTACATTCTACAGATGAAGGGATCATTCAATCAATGACGATAGGAGAAGCACCATGGGAAGATTACCACCATAGCTCCCATCTTCCGGATTACCATGAAGATTATTCCAGCAACCTTAATCATCCATCAGTTTTTGATTTTCTATCAAATATTGTAAATACGGTGGATTTTGAGGATGGTTCTCATCTCATGTCAACCTCGTTAAAAAATGAAACAAGGAGTCATGAGGATAGTTCTTTTACTATGTCAACCTCATTAAAAAATGAAACAAATCCCCTTTCCAAATCTCAAAGGTAAACCTTCATTCCAACCACCGAGTTGAATGCAATGAAGCTTGGGGGGCATGCAAACTTATCACGAGCAGTGTTACTACAGGGTTCAAGCTCATTAAAAAATAAACCCGCCACGAGCAGTGTTACTGCAGGGTTCAAGCTCGTTAAAAAATAAACCCGCTACGAGCAGTGTTACTGCAGGGTTCAAGCTCGTTAAAAAAATAAACCCGTATCGAGCAGTTTTAGCACATAGTTCAAGCTCGTTAAAAAATAAACATAAGCCATGAGCAAATGTTTCCTCCCATGTTTAAGCTCGTTAAAAAATGAACTATTCCCCGGTAAATAACCATCGTGAATGTAGTACTTCAGCCATTAAAGCCTTGGTCGTGTTTGCACTGTCACCTCCACTTTTTCATTGGCTGATCATTCACCTCCATTTGATTGTTTACCCATTTTGAGGAACAGCTGCGAAGAGTGATCTCACTAGCCATCCTTGTGACACTGCCGTGATTGGAAAATTTCAAACCTTACCTGGAATCAGCTGATACCCATTTTATCACTCGTTCCTCAAAAGACGAGTCTCCTTTAAGCTCTTTTCAACTGACTCGTAAAATATGGAAAGATTGTCGAGCCATTGGCCTCTCCAGCTCATTAAAGGGACAGGAAGTGCTATCCCTCCTCTAGATTTTAATCTTTTTGGATCTGAGGGATTATTACACAAAAAGATCGAGCGCTTGTTTTGTTCGGCTCGTTAAAAGTATCGAAAATTCATCCCTTCTGTATTGTTTTATACTTTTTCGGACTTAAGGGATTAGATGACGAAAAAGGAATTTTGGAGTTACCTTTACGTTCCTTTTCAGACTCTCTAAAATTGAAAAGGACCGAGTTATCTTTGTCGTTAAACTCGTTAAAAAGTATAATAGCGACAAACTTGTCTATAGACGAGAACGAGTTTCACTATCGCTAGGCTCTTTAAAACATAGCGATGGGTTTGCCCAAAGGGCAAATTATAGAACAAGCATATGTTATCCTCCTCAATCTTGACAAAAATAAAGAGGAACTGGTCAGCAATGACTGGGGAAAATTGGGAAGAAAACTTGAAGAAACTTTGTTGGTAGCAAGTCTCTCTTGAACATGACACTTCCACTCTGTGTTCGAGTCGGGTTGGGTTGTTTCATTCACCGGTCACATCACCATGGTCACATCATACCATCCACATTTGGGGTTAATGATACCAATCCATCACAACAGTGTCGCCGATATGTTCCAGAGAAGTCATTCAGAGAATTCACCTGTGTCTCACCCACTACCATACATTATACTCCATTCTTTCATGATCGCCACCCTGAACCTTATATCAGCAGATCGTTTTCACCTCCATTAAAATCATTTGCTCCATTCCGTGTCATTGATGTGGGATTCTTTAAGACCCTACTGTGATGGATCACTTCTTGTCGACATCAGCTCATTATCCAAGAAGTTGATCTAGGAACACCCCGTTCAGTACTTTGAAGCTTGCATGCCTCAATGGCAAGTTTCTCACTTCCGGCAACAGGTTTACATCAATGGCCTTCGACTGAAAGATTTTGCGTGGTGTTCAACGCCAATCATTTATTCATACCACGTGAATTGTACTGCAATACCTTGAGGGTCATTATCATTATCGGTGATTCCTCTCGCGCTTGTTAACAATTTACATCATTGGTTGGTAATCAAGCGATGTCTTTCCATGTTCGACTTCAGAACATTTCTCACATGGATGGACTTGTACTTCGAGTGAAGATCGAACGAGATTGAAGACCCCAGATGTAGTTTCATCCATCCGGGCTGCGATATATATTCAGGGAAAAAAAAGACATCAAATGTACATCATTGCTGCACAGATAATCACCCAACCAAAAGGATGATGGCTCTATCAGAATCATCAGTCTACACTCAGACGATTGTCTGTCCTATGTACATGAAAATGAATTTATAAAGTTGAGCATGGGAATGCTCGCCTCAGCTAGATCATGAAAATATTATGAAGATAATGTATTGTATTGTATCTTATTACAGGTCTCCTCCCAGCATTGAAAGAACTTCGGATCCTCATAATAAAGCATTTCACCTGACATCAAAAGATTAACGACCTCATGCTTTAGGGGGCAACTGTTATAGACATTTTTGGGCCCTACAACCCCAAGCATGAAATGTCCATAAACCAAGGGCTCCTAAGTCCCTAAAAGTGTTGTTCTAACCCCTAAAGGAACAAGGTCAACAAATTACAGCTTCTCCCAGAAGTTCTCCATGAAAAACTGATCAAAATTGGTCAAAACAGGATCATTTCAGCTGCTCCACTGGCTAAGTGCATTGCATCTCACCTAAATACACTGTGTGGGTGCGTTACATTTCAAAAATCCCTTCTGTGGGGTGAGATGCACGAGAAATGACAAATGGCAGTGTCATTCCGCGAGGTGGAGAGGCAATGGAAGCTTCTAGAATCTTCTCCTGTGACACTTGTGTTATAGACATTTTTGTGCCTCGCAGCATGGAGCATGAAATGTCAATAATTACAGGGATCCTCAGTCCCTAAACATGTTGTTCTTACCCCTAGAGGAACAAGGTCAGCAAACCACAGCACTTCCTATCAGTTCTCCACCTGAAAACACTTAAAAACAGGCTATTTTTGGATCATGTCAGCTACTCCACTGAGCATCTGCGCTGAATGTCAACTGCTCCTCCTTGTACCTGCACTGAAAGTCAACTCTAGTGAAGGCTACCTGCGCTGGGCGAGATTGGCCAAGTGGCACAGTCATTCTGCAAGGTGTCAATTGCCCAGGAAGCTTCCAAACTGACACTTGGTTCAAGGAATTCGCCCTGTGATGAGTAAGAGGTACTTGATCTCCATGTGTAAGCAAGGATCTCCAAGTGGACTTAAGAACTGAAGATTAACTGAAGAGGGAGAGGACACAAGGCAGCTTTATGTCAGTCTCAAGCTGACTCATCCTTTCTCCTTCTACCCTATATATAGAGCTCTTCTATGAGGTCTAAGGAGGCTGGAATTTTGTGCAAAGCAAGGAAGTGCTGTTGGTTTACAGTTAGAGCTATTGGGTGATTGCTTTTATAGAGGGGAAGAGGAGATTTCTTGCTGCTGGGGAGGTGCTGCTGGATTGGAGCCATTTATGGTTGTAACCTTCTCAGAACCTTTTTCTTCTATCAATAAAGCTTTGATGTTCTCCTATATACTTGTATTGCAATGATGTATTGTTTTTATCTGTATATTTGATTCATTCTAATCCATGCATCAGTTATGAGTACATGTTTCTTGTAGTTTCCCCCTCTTGTTTTTGCAGGATCTTTGTGTAGCTAGGCCGACAAAAGGAGCAAGGAGCTGGGAACAAGAGGCAAAGAGAGAAGACAGGATCGACAAAAGCGAAAGACATCGGTTGGTCAATCTTTTCTTCCTTCTCTGTACTTTCATAAAGGAAAAATATCAAAGCTTTACTTTCAGTTGTTGCTAAGGAACTATCACCCTTAGAGTAGGGATAGGGTCATTCCGAGTCGGATACTTTTCCCCACAACAAATTGCCTCATTGAATTCGACCAATGATGAGTAAGAGACCATCAATATCCAAGTGGAAGCAAGAACTATCAGAGAGAAGACACTAATCAAATCACAAGCTGACTCATCCCCCTTACAGATATCTATATATGGATCCCTCATCCCAGAGATCCAGAGGCTAGAATTTTGCATATTGTAAGGAATTGTTGTTGGTTTCTTGAGACAAACATCAGATTGTTGAGTGATGTAAGCTTTGTTTGAGGTGAAGAGGGGCTTCTTTGCTAGGAGGTTGATGATGGGTCAGAACAACTAGTTGTAACTCCTCTTGGCTCTTTTCTTGTTTATCAATAAAAGCTATTCAAGTTTTCCTCCGTGCTTTTGTGTCATTGATGCTTGTTACATTTGTGTGGTCAATTTACATCTGATCCTAGATTGTTTATGATTATAGATCCATGTCTTTGTATAGTGTTATGCTTCTGTGATCTTACAGGTACTTTGTGAAGCTGGGCGTGCAAGGGAGTAGGTAGCTGAAGACTATCAAAGAAGAGAGGAATCAAATCAGGAGATTAGCGCAAGACAGAGGTTGGTCTTTCTGTTCCTCTCTATCTATAATTCATAAAGGAAAAATGAAAGTAGCTTTTCTCTGTTTGTTTCTAAGGCAGCTGTCACACCTTAATGGGATAGAGTAGTTCTATATAGACACTTTTCCCTGTAACACCCCCTTGCTCATTTTTCTTCTTCTTAATCTTCTTTTTCTTCTTCTTCTTATCCACTTTGTTACTAACATGACTTTTTTCACTAGACGAATAAGAAGAAGAGGAAGAATGCTGAATGAGAGAAGAAGGTATAGGGTCGACTTCAAGATCAACTAGAGGTCGATATGGTTCAGGTGTAGAAGAGCCCATTTGAGGAGAAGTTTAGACATTCAGAACCATAGAGGTAAAAAATAATCGAACCAAAAAACCAATGGTAAATCAAGGAAGGGAAAATGTTGCCATATAGGCAACGCCAACATTTCATACAGAAGAAAAAAAAGGACTAGGATTCCCGTCAGAGGGGCTTCCTTGTTTCGTAGACTCAGGAATTGTTGCCATTAGTCTCAATATAAAATCCACTAATGAGTATTTCCATAGGAAGGATGTTATTGCATGGTCAATTAATCCTAAAAATTAACAAGAAGTAAATAAAAAAGGTGTAACTAGGCATAAATGTTTAATAAGAAACCGTGCACTGCAATATGCACCTTGGCGAACTAAGGACTTAATGTACGACAAAAAATCCACCCGAATGTTGTGCTCAGTGTATCATGATATACAAGGTGGGAGACTCTTTTACTTATGGATGGATAAAAATCTATAGGGGACTCCCAAAATATACACGATAGTATGTGGGAGTGCAGTCTGTAGTAGTGTTATCTAATGTGTAACTATTTGATGAGAGTGTTCTAATATACTTACCATGCATGGAGCACCTTTGATATACCCAAAAGTACTGGAGAACAATCCTATACACTTTCGTACATGGAATGAGATTTCACCCCTGGATAAAATGCTGGCAATTAACAACAACTCATACGTTTAATGATGGTGTAACATGTCTCTAGCATAGAACACTAAATGTTTTCACTAAGTTCAAAATGCTCCTTAGGTTAATCATGGTAAATTTTAATGTGTATCTTGAATTAAGTTTCAATTCCAAGGCTCAAAACGATGTCACCTAAAAACTTATGATGCACCTATCATGAGAAGAGGATCCTTTTCTTTTCGATGAAAGCTAATCTAGTAAGGGAAGAGATTCAAACAATGATGCAACAACGAAGAATGCAACAAACAAAGCATTCCTTACTTGATCTATCAATTTTATTTTCTTAATGAAACCACCAATAGTAGAATGGTTTCAATTTTTCTTTCAATGAATGTGAATGCACTCGATGCACTCTTTGTTTTCAATCACTAAACAATATAACCTATGTCCAATGATAAATATCAAAAAATGGCTTTTCAATGCAATGTGATCTAGTGCACTTTAAGAAAAGTAAATTATAACATCAAAACGAACTAAATGCAAAATTAATTTCTTTATGGTCTCGAAAGAACTAATAATTCTCAAACAACAAGAAATCAATGTTCCTTCCAAACATACAAGAGAAAAACAACAATTTTAATTGAATCAAAGTATCGAAAACTCAGCCAAAACTTACTTTCACCACTTCAAACAATCGGAGGGACTTTTTCACACAACAAAGGATCTAACACGAATTAGAGAAAATTCAATGCACACAGAGTAGGAGGATGACCTCAGAGATCAGGACACACTAGGATTTTTAGTAGAAAGCCCAAAATTTCTCAATTTTAAGGATCAACACTACTTTACATAGAAAAATCCGCATTGGCAAGGTCATCAGTGCTACTTTACGTAGAAAAATTCGTGTTGGCAACACTACTTTCCACATAAAAATCTGTGTTGCACGAGAAAATGGGTCAATGCAGAAAAAAATCAAAGATCGGGTTTCCAATGTGACTGTACTTGGAAAACGCACTATTTCTAGTGTGACTATAACCGATAAAAACAAGTTGAGTGAGATAATTCTAGGAAAAACAAGTAGATTTTGAGAAAGAAACCTAGACCTGATACCTTAAATCACTGACTACTCAGAGTATAGACTCAAAGGTAATCAAAACCAATGATCATTTAAAGGTGGCCATACTATCAAAAAGTCAAAATACAAAAGGAGGGTTGAAAGGGCTATAGGCTCCCCAGTGGAGTCACTAATTTGTTATCTAGGAAATCCCTTCTAGTCCAATGAGTAGATCTAGTAACAATTGAAACAAATAGATGCAAAACTCTCCTAGTTTAAGTTAGAATGACATGAGAGAGGAAACCTGGCTTACCTCACTACTATGCAGTCACTTTTCGATGTTGATCTCCATCTCCTCACTTCCAAGCTCGATCCTTGCTATTCTATTGCAAACGAATACCTGTAAGAGAGATCAAACAAAGAAAACAAAGGTAAAACATAGCATATGCATTATAATATAAACCATACTACATATCAAGGAGCATAATACTAAACGTGTACTCATTTACATGCTTATGTAAAGTAAACATGCACTGTACTAATAATAAACACAAGAGGGAAGTATACAACCACTACCTTAATATTGGAAGCCTCCTTCGAGATGGTTTTCCAAGTGCAGCCCACCTCTTCTCAAGATCTCCCTTTTCTTTCATAACTTGGTAGCAATTACGCACAATTTAGCACGAGCATGACCAATCTAGTCTGACCAACCATTTGAGGGTGTAACAGAATGCATTTATAGGGAAGGAGAGAGATTTATGAATCCACACAAGGGTGAAGAAGGTCCACATCTTAAGGGGAATATCCCTAAAGGTAGCATCAAGGACTAAAAATGGAAGAAGTTGATCATATCCTTATTCAACATTAACCAGCTCATCATTCTTAAGGATTCTAGAAAAGGAAGCTTCTACTCCATTTTTGGAGAAACTGCCTAAAGAGGATCATTGTGGATTTTCCTATCCAAAGTTGCATTGCCAGCGATAGTCGCTAGTTATACAAAAGCATACCAGCACGGGTTTTCCTACTAAAAGTAGTGTTAAGATTGCAAATAGTTTATTTTCACAAGCTCTTCCTGAATTACTTCAAGGCATTTCTTCTTCTTTTCTTAAGGGATCTGATCATTTTTTTCATGGTCAATTCATTGACATCTTTTCTCGCTTTGCGACATTTTGAGCAAAGTTTGACAGCTCAGGGTATGAGATAGGTAGTGCGACAAATTACTTTATAACACCAAGCTAGGAAAATGGTTTGTAGAGTTATTAATGAAATATGTCTTATCTGAGATACTAAATAGTAGATGGGATAGTCACATTCCTTTGGGTTAAAAAGGTAAACTGGTCGAGGGTATGGAAGCTTGCTAGCAGCAGTGGCTATACTTGTGACAATGAGCATTCATATTTCTTAATAAACATAATGTGAAACATTTTTCCTTTAGTTTACGTTGTCATTAATTAATGGTTATTGTAAGCATGAACTTACTCGTATGATTTCTACAAGAGATGTTCAAAATGACTAAAATCTTTTTTGCGGGATTTCAATGAGTCTAAATCTTACCATTTTGATTTTACTCAGCCTTGCTCCTTTTCCTTTTTGGATTTCATTAACAATAAACTAGAGATAAATGTTTCTACCAAGTGCGTCGCCATTACTATTGTAAAAACACATCCCCCCCATTATTCACTTAATTTTTAGTATGGGGACCGTTTATTTTAATGGTTAGTCATATTACTCTTTGATTTTGAGAGCTTGGATTTCATCAATGAGTTTTATTTGTTCTTATATTCATATCATAACTCGTTTGATCTCATTTGGACGTTTGGTTTGCAAAAAATGCCTAATTAAATTGGATATTTTTCACTGCCTTGGCCTTGTAGTTGTAGATAATGTATATTATATTTTTGTTTTATAAGTTATAGTTCTTTGTAAATATTTATTTTTATTTTTTAAACATTTATTTAATTCATTACATAGCCCCTGAGACCAAGATCTTCATTAATAATGGCTATATTATTTTATTTTCCAAGTAGTGGCTTTGGCTTATATTATAAAGTGGATGTGGTCTTTTCATAAAGTGGATGTAACATATCAGAACCTTAGAACTTATCGATATCAGAAGATTCCTTTCAAAATCCTTGATATCATGTCTTGGGCCCATTTAGAAGTCATTGTAGTTTATTGGAGGCAAGACCCACTTCCAGATCATTACTTCCAAATATCATAGGTAATTCATATCGAAGATTTGCTTTTTGAGATACGTTTTAAAAACTCTGAGACAACACTTCCTCTGATCTCTAATATCCAAATGTGCCTCCCGCACCAACCTCCAATATTCATATCCCTCTAATCACCAATCTTCGATATGCCAATCACATTGATATTCTGATAGTGATATAATCATCTCCCTCCGATCTTTGATCTCTAATAATCATCTTCCTTCAACTTTGGACTTCTAATAATCCACTCACCTCTGATATCTAGACCCGATACACTATTTCAAAGGAGCTCAATAAGATATGTGTCTTCTTCATAACACATCATCTCAAAATCGGAATTTTTTGTTTGTGCCCATTGTTAAAAGTTCTGATATCTACTTCTCCAATACCACTCAACTCTTGCCAATTGTCACTTCTAGGCATCATTGTCACATTAATTTAAAAAGCGCTTGATTTTTATACTAGTTTTAGGCATAAATAGTGTTTGTTTACAAAGTTTGTTTTATGCCATGGATAATTAAAAAATATGTTTTGACAGAGGGTTTCCGATTAAGGCCAACATTAAAAAATTCTAGTCTATGGAGAATAAAAGTTCTCCAGGTAGGAAAAGGGATATTGTGATAAAATAAAGTTGTTGAGTTGGTTCTTCCTTGCATGCAATTTCACCTATCGATTCGAAACAAGGAGGAGACAAGCTAGATCATCCTTATCTGTGAAAACCAAACTGGGAAATGTACTCCACTGTGCCCATATTCATTTTGGCTAGAATTCCCATTAAATTCATCTATGATATAATTGACTTTGTTGTTGAGAGATTTGTGGAAATTGTTTTTATTTCTAGATAATGTATAAAAACTCATCTCTCAATGTGAGAATGGGGGATTTGAATAATGAAAAAAATCCTTCTCTACTTTGAAATTCAGGATTCTAAAAGCACTACTGTAATAGGGATTTATGGTCGTAGAGGATAGGAGAGTTTAATCTTAGATCTGAGGAATATAGAGATTTATTTATTACATATACGAATTGTGTATGATGATTACAGCTTGCACTATTGTACCTCTATTTCATTGGTAGTGTTTATGAGTTGTAGAGGATTGTTGGAGATCAGAGCAAGGGAATTGGACTTAATAAATTGGTAGTCAATATACTATTCTTTTAATGATAGTTTCATTTTATAATACTAGAGACTTGTGATTTTTAGTCATATTTTTGCACTATTGTCTATGTGATTGATTTATTGGAATTATATTTCGTTTATCTCTGCTCTTTGTTAGAGTCGGTCTGGTCATCCCTCCGTCAGAGATCAAAACTCTTTTTGCATTTCATGTTTAGGTGTCCCATTGCTTTCGATCAGTTGCATTTCGTTAGGGGCATGCCATAAATCTGATGGAAGGGATTTTGCCACTCATCCCCCTCATGCTTTGCACTGTTGGCTCAGGTATGTCCATAAAAATTGAATTTTAAAAGTCATTTGCAGTCCTGTTGCAGTTTCTAGGTCATAACAGTCATTTTAGTCATTAGGTCTAGGGTTAGTCAATTTGGTCTTTGATAAAGTCTAATAAAGCCAGCAGGCCAAAGGGAGGTACTTGATAAGTTGTTATTTCAAACGATTCTTATCGTCATATGGATGGATTATGACTTCTCTTCAAAACTCTGTTTTGAAGATAAGTCGACATTTCGTTTGTAATAATTTTTCAAAATTTTTAGTTCTTGAATTCTCCAAGTGCATCCCTGGTCTCCTTTGCCAAATTCCATGTCAGCTATCCATGCAAAAAATTTCCAAGAAATTCATTATTTCAACCAAAAATCAAGGAGGAAACAAAAAGGTTAGAGTTCTATTAATTGTGGAAAAGTGTCAATTGCAAAACATTATAAAGTGGGTTTTTGGAGAGACAAAAATCAAATTGATGTCTATATAAAGTTTTTCCATCAAGATGAAAGTCATTTTGCATACCAAGGTTAGAGAAAAATGTTTCAAGGCGAATTTGTGAGAGCAGTGTGTGTTTTGGAGAAGACTGGCTCGCAGCTAACCGGCGCGGCGCATATAACAGGTGGCGCGACGCACACAGAGTGCATGGCGCACTGGGGATTTCCGCCTAGTGTAAATTCTAATTGGTGCGACGCACACAGAGAACACAACGCACTGGGTTTTGAGCGCGGCGCATATAGCCTCAAGCCCAAAAACTACTGGAAAATTCACCAAATTGCTCATACTTGGCCTAGATTTGCTAGGTAGGTTTACTATATTGCCATTGCATCAAATTTTATGGTAAAAGATGGTGGTTTATGGGTGATAATGGTTGCAATAAAAATTTTCAAAACCTACTTCTAAAAGATCCTCAAGCCAATTGCAGCCAGGTTTACAATTCACTGTTTTGCCACCAAGATTTTGTCTCCCTCCCATTGTTCCCTTATTTTCACTAATCCCTAAATCCCTATCACCTAAATTCATTACTCCCTTCCCCTACATACTCTATCCTAAATCCTCCAACCCCACACATCAAAACCTATACAACAAATCCCAAACCCTAAACCCTATTCCCATGCATCAATCCCTCAAACCCTATCCCATATTTCCCTATTAAATTTCTCCCAATCATTCCCATTCCTCAATATTGTTTCCCCTTCCTAACAATCCCTAATAGTCCCTGTTGCATTTGTTTTTTCCCTTGGTGGCAGAATTTGAATACAACATCCAAAAGAGTAGTGCAAGCACAATTTATACACAGCAGTCATTTTGTCTTTGAGGTAGCTTGTCTAGCAGTCATGGCATCTGAGCATTCGTCAGACTATGAGGTAGAAACCCAAAATGACTTTCCCTTGGAAGAATAGGCACCCCGGAGACCACATAAAAGTGGTAGACATGTTAGGAAAGAGCCAATCACCCTCAAAAAATTGTAGGCCTGCTCTCTTGCTATGCAGTGTTTTCAGCATCAGTCATGCTATGAGTTTTGTCAAAAGGTGGCAAGTGTCCAATTTCATCATGAGTTGGCTCATCTTTTTGTACTGGACTTGCACGAAGATCAAGCTATCTTGGCTAGTGTCACCTTCACACTTACACCAGAATCTGTCTCATTAGCAACCGGTATACCGAACATTGGGGAACCATGGCACAAGAAACAAAAGATTGATCGGCAGCATTATGAGCCATACATTAAAACTAGTTGCTTGAGGCAGCTTAAGAGAGTGTTCCCATTCCGGTATTTGAAAGATGAATATGCTCCACTAATGAGATTGATCATGAAATATTTCAGCTGTGAGGGACAGTTCTCTTATCTTTATGCTTATCACATCAGGTTGCTCATGCATTTCACTAGGGTACGGATGATGAACATTTTGTATTTCATTTGCTGGAACATTGAGAGGATGACCACCTTTATACACCATAAAACCCCTCAGCAACAACTTAACAGTGTATATCATTTTGCTCTTATTAAGATTTGGTGGTTCATCAGCTTGGATTGCAGGGCATCACTTGGGATGATTTCATCTCTCGTGACTTCTTCAGAGGAACTTCAAGGGGAGTATCAGAGGTTAAACATGAGGGTGAACCTTCTCATCAGTATGAGCGCCATGAGACTGTTACTGTGTTGGTTTTTATCACATATCAGAGAGGCACCAAACATTTGTTTGCAGCGGCAAAGCGAGTGTTATCTCCACCCGGGGTGGAAGGGGCCTCACTTCCTCCATTAACATCACAGGTACAGGACAAAGGAAAGGAGCCAATGCAGGATGAGGGGCCTTCAGGTGAGCCATCAAGTGAATGAGAGACCGAGTTCATTCTCCTTCATGATGATGATACAGATACGGGTCCACAAAGTGCCAAACTTAGAGAGATCATCCAGGAGCAGCAATCAGAGATCGAAGCCTTATCCCTCGATTTGGAGGGGGCTAAGTCAACCATGAAATACTTGGAGTAGAGGAACAAGCAGCTTTAGAATCAGCAAGCGATCATGGAGCTATAAAACATTCGTGAGCATCGCCAAGCTGCACAAAGGAGAAGAGTTGAGCTCACTTCATTAGAGCAAGAAATTAATGACGATCGGGAGGCCAATCTTGAGAGAGTGAACATGCACTTAGAGAGGCTCTTGGACAAGGCTGAAAAAGACCATGCACTGCTAAGACACATGGCTTTTCATTACATGGCGTGGATCCAGGTTTGCAAAGCGCAAATAAGGAATTTAAAGAGAAGGCATCAAAAAGGAAAAAGAGGCAAAAGGGAGCTTGATCGTCTTCAGATATTGGATGAAGCCTCTTTAGCCCAGCATAACACTTAATGAAGAAGCTCCAGCCCAAATTTCAAGAAATTTGGGGCATTTTTGGTATTTTTGGAAATTTTTGTGCAAAAAACAGGGTTTTTCTCCCTGTGCGCTGCGCCATGTGGCGAGCGCTTACAATAGGAGGCTCCAAATGAAAAAAAGTTTATAGTTTTGGATTTTTCATGGAAATTCATGACTGTTGATACTTGGACAAGAAATTTTGGCTAGTGTTGAGTCCTCGGGAGGTCAAAAACACCTTAAAAATGACCTCTCTGCCCCTAATTTCACACACAGGAAGCAGTCTTGGGAGATTGAGGTTTTGGAGGGGCAAATGGGCACCAAATTCAGAAATTCCACTTGGGTTAGAAAGTAGACAGACAGGGATTTCCAACAAGCACAATTGGGCTCAATTTGGACTTTAGAATGTGCCTCAAAATCAGAAGCAAAGTAGCCGATGCATACAGAAATTGGCGCGACGCACAGAGGTTTTTGGCCCAATTTTTCACCTTCAAGCTCAGAAATTCAGCCAGTTTGACTAGTTTTTCTTTGTCATGTTATTTTTGACCTATCTTGATGTAATTGAATGGAGATGATGTAATTTTGACATTTAGTTACTTGTTCTAGAGGATTCATTCACCAAAGAGTGAAAATTTAATGAATGGATCAGTTTCCTACCTTATAGAGGCAAGTTGTTTTGGTTGCCTAGATTTTAGTGCTTTGTTTAGAATTGGTTGAAACAGCTCCTAGAAGGATGAGCTCGACCCCTAGAGGCAAGGGAAGAGGTTGGATTGTCTATATTATGTAATTTCTAAGTCATTTTTAGGGTTGGACTCTTGGGAAAAGCTTGGCACTCTATTGTACATTCTATCTCTGCATTTTTGGCTAAGGAAAGACCAGGGTTTTGCAGCACAGTTTGGGATCCATGTGGTTTTATGTTTTGATGGTGTGCTTCTCTAAGTAATTGTAAGTTTATATAGTTTTTTTTGTATCATCTTCATGTTTCTTCTTTTGAATTTGAAACAAATGAGTGATTAAGGTGGAATCCATAACTGTTATGCTCTGCCTTTGAATTTGTTTAAATTTTCATGTTTTCTTCAGTTTAAGGAGAATCCTTGAGACTCTCTTGCTCTCCTTAGCTCCTCATCTATATGATCTACCCACCTCACTTGCTTTAAATCATCAAAACTATTGCCTTCCTTGCCCCAATCAAACCTCTACAGAAACTGTGCCTCATCCCCGAGCCCAAATTTGCCTTTCCCATTTTTTCAACAAAACCCTAAAAAGCTAAAATCAAACCCTTTGCACTTAATACCTAGCCTAAAATCAGTTGCAAATTTAGTCATCTCGAGCATCATAGATTACCTTTTCCGAGATCGACCCTAAGAGAGCCATCTCCTGTCCTCGTAGGGATAGCTACGAGGCTGAGCGTGGTTTGATGTGGACCTAGAACCTTGCCTTTTCAGCCTGAGACAAATCTAGGCTCTAACACTCTTATGTGTTGAACTCTCATTTGTGAGAAACTACTTACCCAAAGATCATCCTTTTAATTTTGTCTTATCAAATAGTAATAATATGTGAACTATTTCCTTCTATTATTGTTTAATCATTTGAGTTGTTGGATTACTAATCATCATCATTTTTGCGAACTACTTCGTGAATGTTGTTGATTAATAATTATGCTTAAAGGATATCTGAACTTGATACCTTTGGTAATCATAATATCAACTAATTGAGATACTTTGTTAACTTGATATTCACTATAATCCAAATATATTTAAATCTCAATTCAATTAGTTATCTTTATCTCAGTTGGTTTATATCTACATATTCCTAATTGAGATAGATTTAGGTTTTCTATCCTTCTAGTTGTATTCTAGTCTTATTTTATATTTGGATTAATTAATACATTCCTAGAAGTCCTCTTATCGAAGGGCCAAACTTTAGTTGTGGCTTGACTGAGACCCAGACTAGCTTAAGGATCACTTTCTTACCCGATCAACAAGAGGGTTGATCTCATGTCTCTTCTCTCTTGGTAGATTAAAGTCATACTTTAAGCTAGTAGAGATAGAGATAGGGTAACTGGACCCAATTGAACCAACCAGAACCACCATTTCAAGGGAAAAGGAGCTGGTTTAAGTTCCTAACCAGGTGGTCTCTCTTAAAATGTTGAAAGGTAATTTTTTTCCTATCAATAATAGGCCATCCCTTATGGACAACCTACCTTGGCCTACCAATATCATAAAGCTTAGGTAGAGTCCTCTTACCTATCTATCGTTGCATGCTTCGTGGGTGCATGGGTTGACTGCTATGGAAGAAAATAGGTCCTGGAACTAGCTATGCACTCCAAGTCGACAAGTATAAATGAGGTGACATATCGCCCGCTTTGCTATATATATAACCCTGTTTTTCATTATCTCGATCCCTGTTCAAGAGCTCACAACCTCTGTTTTCAAAACTGTCAGTGACACAAGGATCAAGATCAAGTCATATTCATCATGGTACCCTTTCTTCCATTTCAACATCAAATTCATTTTTGGGCTTTTTTCATGTTTCACAGTAGCCCTTCAAGTATGCCTTAAAATGTTATTTGATTCATCTTATTGAACACATTTTATCTTATATATTATTTTATCAATATGTTTTTACTATGGGTATTAGTTTGCAAATCTTCACGGTTTCCAGCACTTTCTCATCAAAGTCATCCCTCGTTGATCATCAAAATTTAAGCTATCATTCTCCACTTAACATGATAGGCTTCCTACAAATATTTACGTATCCTGACATCATTTCTCTGAAATACACCATACGGCCCATCATCTGGACCGCGTTTACCACTACCTATACCTTACAACTGGTAAACGTCCATGCTGATTGATAGCACTTCCCCATACATGGATCAACCATTCTTTTAATTTAACCTAAACTATCGGGATCCATGACCATCCACTCAGACCTAGAAGCCATCTCATTTTCATGTATTGAAGATCAACCTCATTCTCATCTTCTTTATTTATTTCTTACAAACCACACTCCCAGATTTCCTCATTTATTTTTTGTCAGATGAAGCTGAATACATTCCCACATTCTACATTTGGCCTATCATCCCTCAATTTGGCATAGCTTATTTAGATCACTTCATTCACCTCATCAACCTCACACTAAGAAAAACCAATGGTGGCCCCACCCTCAATAAATAACCCTACCTACATTATTACACAAGCCATTGTTCTCTTGGGACACCCATCTCAGTGTTTTACATCCCAAACCACTTTATCACTCTTTTGGCAAGTGTATACAATTTTTTTTTGGAAAAGGATTTCCACCAATATTTGCCTGTATTATACCTATTGAAAGTCCTTAAGTTTCCCTTGGTTGGTTCTTGCTTATATCACCAAACCATATGAGTCAGTTTAATTCATCATTCATCACGTCAATCAAAAAATGCACATACCTACCTTGGATGTCCTACCGACTCTAGCGGAATTCCCCCCTGAACGAGTGTATTGACCTCCAGCACTCACATTATAGCTCCAACCTTGGCAAATTTACTATATTCCACCAATACTTTCAACTCTACTTATCATACCTTCACAACCCAAAATGTTATAGCCATATTTATCCCTCCACCATTATTCATTGAATCAACATTTCGGGTGGTTAGCACTTATATTCGGTTGACTTCAACAACCACCTTACAAGATCGAAGAAGTACCTTGGTTTTGTTGCCCCTCTTACGGAACAACCTAGGGTGGCACAGTGGTAATTATTATCGCCCATTGATGTCATTGATCTCCCTAAAATTCGACACCAGCAAAGTTTTTCATGTCAAGGTAGTGTCATACGTTATAACCATTGCAACTCTCTCATTTCGTCCAAGACCCATGCATCCGTCAACACCACATTCAATAGTTATTACATTTGAATGCAAAGGAGTTATGCAAAAATGAAGACCCATGTATCCCTTACCATCTCATTCAGCAGAGATTCACTTTTGGTGCATCGGGGCACCTAGTTTAGTGTATTTTTCAAAACCACCTCTAACAGAATAGATAGTTATCATCGTCAACACGTTAGCCACATCAATACTGAATTGACAAGACCATTTCCTATGTGATTCTAATATTTTTTCATTAGCCATCATAACGAGAATGGGATATTTCGACCTCATATAGACACCATTTTGTATCTATAATTCTTAAAAGCATGGTTATCTTTAATTCTTAGATAAGGATTTTCCACACTCATCTTCACAATAAGTTACATTCTCTCTCAAGAAGTCGTTCATACTCTTATACAAAATTACAAAAAGTGATGTATATCAACTATATGTTTTCTCCTAACCTCATACATCTAGGGGAAACTGTTAACATGGAAAAATCATACACACATTTGTACAATCTAGATGACACCAAAAATTATCCATAAGAGCATACAAGTGAAGGATTTCTAGTCAAAACCATCATAAAATAAAATAATCAAAGTCTTCCAAAGGTTTCAATTTTAAAACCTACCCGTGCGGCTCATCCAAAGGCCGAAATTAGCAATCGCTTGGTTGTTTCTTCAATAACTGCATGGTTGACCAAAAATTTGATTCAGTACCTTGGGACCACTTCACACACTCTTAATTGGGATTCCCTAACATGTACCATTCAAGGAAAAATTATTTCGAGGTTGATTTGAAGATATGCAACACCCAAGGGATCCTCTTCTCCTACTCATAAGTCATTTTCTCATTAATCAACCAAGAGAAGGAAGAGGAATTCAAAATTATTCATAAATAGGCCATTGGAAGAACAACAGGAAGAAGAAGCTCAACATTGTTATGCGGCCAAAATTGCTCCCTAACAATCAAGCATTTCATTGAGAAGAGGATTCCAATATTCAGATAATATTCGTACTTTCTTGAGAGAGAGAGAAGAAACTTGAAAAGATATTGACGAAAGGAACTTTCTTGTTGAGGATTTTTTAGCACCATTGCTCAAACAATTCTCTCCAATTGTTTTTTCATTCATCTATTGTATCTCTTCTACTTTTAGCAGTCAATAAAGGGAACCCTTTTCTATTACTTTGTTGATGTGTTTTCTTCTTTAAGCATTGTTTATATATTTGTTGCTTTTTTTTTATCTTATGTCCATGTATGCATTAACTTCAATAATTACATTGCTTTAATTACCCATGTTGGTCCACTAACAACAACCAATTTCTATGATGCTCCTTGTAGGGAACAACCAACTATAAGGAAGGTGTTTTTCGTACCCCATAGCAAAAAATATACTACTACACTTTCATATTTGTTTCATAACCTTGCAAATTCTCGAACCAATGTTGTGATCCTTCGAGACTTCATTCATTTTCCTTTCGTTTCATGGATGGGCTCTTTCCTTTTGCTTGCACATCCTCTTTTGATGTCACTATTTCCCCATCGTATATAATTTTTTTTAGTGAAGAAAACTTATTTCCTAAAGTTGAAGCATTTAAGGTTGTTGGCACTATTCTCTTCAGTGTATTGTTCATTTTTCCCTTCTCCTATTTCTAGGTTTGTGATCACTCTTCCTATCCCTCTTGAGTCTCCTCTTTTTTACTCCATTGCTTCCAATCTCTAGCAAAGTTGCCACACTCATGGAACTATTTGCATTTAAAGGGAAAATTCTCATAATCCAACTGTTGAAGATGCTTGCAATTTCCATTTTCCAACTAGATCTTAGCAAGCAACTCATTTTCAAAATCAACTTCATTACAAATACTTACGCAAGTATATATCTAAGCCTTATGATTTTATCTCTGAATATATCTCCCAAATGAACTATCAATCACTTTGAGGCGATCATCGACCTTCATGAGGTTGGTAATTTTGGGAGTTTAACCCAAATTGAAATTCCTAAGGGAATGTCTTCATCTAGATCAATTCCAGAGTTCATTGAATTAGATGCAAACCTATTGCTCAAAAAGTATGGACCATTGCTAAATATTAAATCTTTTACTTCTTTTGTTTAAAAAACAAATATAATGAAGACACTACTTACAACATAGGATTCCACCTTCCCCTAAATAAATAACTTCTAGGATAAAGTTACCCATTCGTCCACTAATTTTAGAGATGGTCACATTATCATGACCTGCCCCACCAACGCTCATTCTAAGAAGGTCATTGTTTTGTGACGGGATGAAACTAAAGGAATTGTTATGGTGGTAGAATTTTTAGTTTTTTTGATGAATGCGGAGGAGTCAAGCTTACCTTGCACTTTTTTATGTAGAACTTCAACCAATGTGTGAAAGGCTAAATAATTTTCTCAATGTTCATGGTAAGCCTTACCTGATATTTTTCCTCTCTTTGGCATTTCTTTATTTTTATTTTCAGAACCTCTACCTTAGAAACATTGTATTATCTACGAGGGATTTTCATTTTTTATTGGAATTTAGGTGAAAACCAAAGGTAGGTCATGGGGGCTCCCACCATGATTCAGAGAGTGGTGGTAGATTACTACTTTTTCTTGGTTGGTCTAGGGCTCAGCCACCCACATTCAAATATCTTGTGAGTATTTTGGGGATTTAACTCTTTTGTTTTTGATTTAGATAGTATTTCGTCTAGTGTTACTCTAGAATGAGGCAGACAAAGCTTCCTTCACATGGCCCTTGGTAAATTAGATCAAGGGGTAGGAGCTCCCTTCTGGTGGGCACCAGTAAATGAGATTAGGGGGTTGGAGCTCCCTTTTAGTGGGTGTTCGAGAATGAGAGAAGGTTGTAGCCTTCTATAGGTGGGTTACTATGTGTTGGTATGAGTCCACACCAGTACAAGATTATAAGATGTTTTTCTTTCTAATAAAGGATAAAGACAGAGATGAAAATAACAGTTAATTTTCCCACATTGGTTTTCCACATAAGAACCATGGTGTTCATGTGTGTTGATGTATTTCTTATGTGTGATGGTTTATTCTATTCTTATTACACATGGTTGTTGTTTGATTAATGTCTAAATAAGTACTGATGCACTGGTTCAAGTTAAAAAAATGATGAATTAGTTGAAATGTTAGTTAACTGGATATACACTACCTATCCTCATCACAATTTCATATATACCTTGGTTCACTAAATTAAATTCACGTATAGAAATATGAATAAGAAATATGAATATGAATATGAATAAAATATTGTTTCACCCCACCCATCTCAATATTTTTCCCAACAAGTCCTTTAGCAACATACAATTTCTCTGTGATAACAATGTAAATGGACACTAAAGTGCCAGCAATTTTCTATATTAAACCTCATTGTGAGGTCATGTTTAGAAGTGGAAAACACTAGGCTTTACTTTGATATCATTATTTTGTCCCCTAAGTTGCCCAAAATGTCAAAAGGGAGAGGCATCAATGGGCCAAGGGGATATTGAAACACTAGAGCCCCGACCTCCACTCATGCTCATAACTCCTACAACACTAGTTCTACCCACGAAAAATATGTAGCCAAAAAAATACTAGAAAAAATCCAATAATGACACCAAGAATGAGCCCAAAAAAATATAGCAAACCCTACATAGCTCTTGATATTTATGGAATGTTTTAGTTGAGAAGGAGTATGAAAATTAACAGTGTAATAATAAGAATCATTAAAGATTCAAATAGGCTTATTTGAGGATGAATCCAAAGAACATAGATTACATATCTATATGTGTATCATATTACTGAGATGAATCTCATGCTTATCATTTTTTATTTATTTTAGAATTTAATGGTATTAAATTGTCGAATAAGCAACATGAATATTACAGCCACACATTTGTGGGGTTTCTCAAACTATGTATCTCTCTTTACATATCTTGGGTGATCTTTGTGATTACAATTCCTAAACATGAAGGCTCGACCATGATCAAAAAGTAAGACCTACACCAGTCTTCCATGGCCATTCTCCGCTCCCTTTACTATTCATTTTCTCCATGCTCTTTATTAAACATATTCCTATATGATTCATTATTTTAGAGGCCAAGGAATGATTCATCGACATGATATTCATAAATATAAAATCTTTTTGGTGATATTTTTTATAACACCCCACCCCACATTTACCCAATTTAACATACTTACCATGGTAGACATGAGCTAAGAGTTACTATGCATGACCCAACCTTCAATATTTAGTTATGGAAATGAGGTCCACTCATTCAAAACATATTGCAACCACCCAGAGACCCATGATCACTCTGATATTAGACTAACTCTCCTTGGTGATCATTTTCCTAGGCTTGAACTAATTATCAACCTTGATCTACCTCCCATCAGCACACATGTAGGCCTGCTACTGTGTCTAGACGGCTCCAACTGCACACTCAACTCATCCTTCGTATAATTGTGGATGAAATTTCCCATTTAAAAGAGTGTGGCCACGAACTTGTTCCAAGTTTTCTAAGGCTAGCCTACAGGCCAACTTCCTAGAACTGCCCATAACTTTGTTAACAGGATTCTTGATTCCTCATGTTCTATTTCCAAGTTTTGTTCTTGCTAAAACTTATTTGATACAAATCATCAATATTTACAAATATGTTGTGACCAAGGTACCTGTAGGTTTGAATGCATAGTTTTCTCATTGTTTCATTAGTTTCTTTAGATGTTCATCAAGAAGGTTTGTTCTCATCTTATGTTAGTTACAATATTAAACCAAAGTTTAACCCATACATAAATATAAAACATCTAGGTGCCTATTAACCATTAACAATATCAATAATAAGAGCATCTCATATAATAAGAAATATACCATGCATGTAAACAACATTTAACTACAATGAAGCCATGGAAAAATAGTCACATAATCACACAATAAACAAAAATTTGTGGTTATTGATCTCATTCTATTATAAAACATATTAACATATGCATAGTGCCAAACAAGTCTTGGGCTTCCATATACTACCTGACCATAGATTGGGCTGAACCATATCTTTCTTCTAGCCAATCACCCACGTATCATATTCGAAGCTAAATTTGCGACCACATGGGATAAGCCAAAACTTAACCATACAAGGAATACATAGGTAAACCACCTCCACCCTCATACCATAGCGATTTCACCCAAAGCAAGTCCAAAAATCACCAAACCTAATACAAGCTTGGATGTCCAAGAATTTATTCAACATACTTGGAGGAATTTTCCTATGTTTACCCACCTATCAAGAAATTCCCGGGGAAGATCACATCCAGCCTTAACCCTTGGTATTTTCCTGGGACTACCTCAACCAGAATCCAATATCTACTAGCAATCCAAATCTCAATGAAACTGTTAGGTCCCTATAATACTAGTGACTACCCCATTACTATTGTAGTTGTATCTCTTATTAATATTGTTGTGCCCCTATTTGTCCCCATATTGTTATTACTGTGCCCCATAGAATCCCTCTATTGTTATTTTTGTGGCTATATATTATTATTGTTAGGTCGGCTAGGTTATATTGTGACTCCTTAGACTCCTATATATATAAAGGAGGTTTTGTCATTTGAATCATCAAAGAATCATTCATTTGTGTAATGTAAAGGCGGTTTCCCCCTAGAAGAGGCTGAATTCTAAGGTGTTCATCTATCTTTTGTATCTTTTTGTGAGCTGGTTCCATAACATTTGGTATCAGAGCCGGGTTCTAGGGTTTCGCTGCTCCAAATAGGTCATCATGGCATTTTTTCTATAATGTTTTTTCTACGACGTTTTAGAAGCAATAAAAAACCCATTTGAGAGTGAATCGCACTGAACCTCGGGTCCAAATTTCAGAGCTTTTTGCAGTATATTTGCGGAGATATGATATGAGGAAGTTTGACTTTTTGCAGACTCCTGAATTACATTCCAAACAGGTGACCTAGGGAAAATCATGATAACTTTCTCTCTGATCATCAGATTGAAATTTCGTAAGAAGGTACAGAAAAAGGATGGACTTTAGTTTCTTGTATATATTTTTCAGAGCTAAAGGTTGAAACAAGGACATGTGGCACATCATACAAGTTCACTCTACTGAACTAGTCTATAATCAGGTCACTGTGGGAGATTGGGCATAACACTTCCTTGGAGAATCCAATTTGGAGCCGACTGGTGGCATTGGAAAGAGGACATAGAGGGCTACTACAAAACATAATTTTAGAACTAGATGATCCAAAATTACATAGATACATCAAAGGCAATATAGAGCAACTAGAAAGTGAAAAAGGTGTGTAGATTTTTTTTAATTTTTGCTTAAGCTTGGTTTGAAAAATTATTTTGAAGGAATTAGCGATAATTGATGCCACAAGGAAAGACAATTCAAACACCCAGTAAGCAACCTGAAAGCTCTAGCATGACTCATGAAGAAGAGGAAGAAATGCTACATGATATATCAAAATTACAAGACCAAGTGCAACAAATGTCACTCTCACAAAAGCTAACAGAAGCTAAGATAAATGTCGTGGAATCTAAGATAAATGGCATGGAAGCTAAGATGAATAGCATGGAAGCTATTATGGATGATTTGAAGATATATTTGAAGACAAATTTGATGACAGGCATGGCAGATTTGAAGATAGATTTGACAAATTTTCTACAAGAAATACTTACTAATGGTGAAAGGGTAGTAAAGGAAACTCATGATGCGAAAAAAAGAAATGTTAATCATGATTTCATGGACTCTAATGTTGGATCGAAGACCCACCATATTCCAAAAATCGATATGAGGAAGTTTGATGGCAAGGATCCCTTAACATGGACATTACAGATGGAGCAATTTTTTGACCTCAATAATGTGCAAAACACACAAAGGGTACGTATTACAACTTTATATTTGGAACCAAATAAGTTTGTATGGTATCAATGGCTTTGCTTTCTTAAAAAAATTATGACTTGGGAAATTCTTATGGAAGAATTGACAGCACATTATGAGGATACAAAAAGCAACACTTTTTTTAGCCAATTGATAAGTCTGAAACAAAAGGGTTCAATAGTGGAGCACATTGAGGAGTTCCAAAAATTGAACATAAGGGTAAAAAATATTCTAGAGGGGCATATGATTTATGTGTTCATAGGGACTTTAAAGGATAATATCCAACATGATGTTTGCCTTTTGGAACCTAATTCATTAGAGAAGGCATTCAGGTTAGCAAGAAAAATGGAAAGCAAAAGTATGGCAACCAGGAAGCATACCACTCACAACTATAAAGATGGAAGTGTTGTTGCACCTAGTCTTTCATAACCTATAAGGTTGACACCACAAAAATTGGAAGAAAAAAGAGAAAAAGGGCTTTGTTACAGTTGTGATAGAAAATACACTAAAGGTCATAAGTGCGCTGAGAAGAAATTATTCTACATAGATTGTGAAGAGGAAGAAGAAAAGGAGTGAGAAAGGTCAAAAGAAGAGGATATACCCCAAGAACAAAGCCTAGATAAAGAAGAAATGAATCCAACCATATCTTGTAATGCATTGGCTAGAATTACCACTGCTAAAACCATCAAGATAGAAGGAAAAATCAAGAAGAAAAAGGTAATAGCGTTGATTGATTCAGGAAGTACCCACAATTCTATTCATTGTAAGGTAGTAAAAGAATTGAATTGCTTCCTATATCTAGCACCAGAGCGTCAAGTGATGGTTTCAAATGGAGGAACAATAAATTTCTCTAGAAAGTGCCATAATATCAAGCTATCCATGGGAGAATATGTATTGACTAGCCCAATGCTTTCCATTCCAATGGGAGGTGTTGATGTTGTACTAGGAGTCCAATGGCTACAATCCTTGGGTACAATAGCTTTTAATTTTCAAGAAATTTTCATGATTTTTTTTGCGGAAGGAAAGGAATTTGAATTAAGTGGTATTGCAGGGAAACTGGGAAAGATAATCAGCTCTAACAGTATGACCAAGCTTCTAAAAAAGGAACAAAGAGGTGTAATTGCACAATTATGTTCACTAGATGTTTCCACATCGAAATCATCTATTTCTCCAGATCTCAGAAAAGTATTGGACAATCATTCCAAGGTATTCAAGACTCCCAAAGGTCTCCTAGCTATTTGTGATCATGATCATGGTATTCATCCGATTCCAGGAAGTGTTCCTCCAAACATCAGGCCATACAGATATCCCTATGCCCAAAAGAGTGAAATTGAACGTATGGTTGTAGAAATGCTAGAGGCTGGTATAATTCAACCTAGTCAAAGTTCTTTCGCTACTCCAACAGTATTGGTGCACAAGAAGGATGGATGTGTTGGAAATACTGAGAGGGGGGTTAATCAGTATTTATTTTTCTCACTATTGTTTTACTAGTTAAAACATATATGTTCAGAACACAAAATGAACAATAGGAATAAATGCTTTTATCAATATAACTGTGCAGTAAAATAAATACAATAAATAGATTGTCACAATTGGTTGCCAAGCTCCAACTTGGACTTTGGTGAGGCTCCAACCTCCTTAGCACCAACTCTATTTTGCCAAGACACCAATCTTGGACTTAGGAGCACCAACTCCCAAGGACTTCAATCTTGTTCAATTTTGAGGCTCCAACCTCTTTGGTATACACTGGTGTGCTGCTGCGCTCTTTTCAGCTTCCACTGCTTCTGCTGCCCCCTTTTCTTCTGCTGCTTTCACTATCTCATACTCAGGTTATACCATATACCAATAACTACATCAGTTCTCTGTTTTTGCTGCTTTTATATGCTCCATCCCCCTGTCCATTCGTTTCCTCTTTCTTGCTGGCTCTTCGGCTTCCTTCTCGCCTGCTTCAGCTTCCTCACTTGTTGGCTTGTTTGTCTCTGTAGCTTCCTCTGTCCATTCATTTTCACAGGACATGTTGAATCAATGAGCAAGGATCGAGTCATCCGTAGAGAACACAACTTCAAAAACTTGTAACAGCGCTGCTTTGCCAATGATTGTGGCCATACACAGGGATGGCATTTTTTAACGGATAGCCACGTTCTTATCATAATCATAATCGCCATGATTTGGTTTCTCAAGCTATCGGGACTATTCCTTACAGTATTTCCGCCTCCACACTTAAGAATCGGAGCCACCCTTTTATCAGTGCTTTATAATCAACCATCGGAAGCCACCAACCGAGCCTTTAATCAACCATCACCAAGCGCTTTAATCAACCCGCCACACTTATAGACATATATGGAATTACCATAAAACCCCTCATGGCCATATGCAACCATATAATATCAATACACAGAACTAGCATAAAAACTGCTTAACTCAATGTACACGGATCTCAAGGATTATATGGCTGCTTTCATAAATTCGGCGGGTCCGGATTTCGCAACCATAACAAAACTCTTAAGGCTTGACCTCCAATGAGGAGCGGACCCGATGCTCTTTTAGACTCCCTTCTATGTTGGTTTCGGGTCCGATGTATATCGGCACTTGCTGTAAACAATAGTCCCGATCCTCCAATGGAATGCGGACCCGACGCCTTCTTATACTCCCGTCTCTATATTGAATTCGGGTCCAGGATATCGGCAGGTTCGCTTCGGCAGATTTGTAACGTGAAGGTTTAGTGGACCCGATCTCCCTTTAGGCTGCTCTCTAATATGATTTCGGCTTCGGATGATTTCGGCGATCGCTATAAAGAATAGACCCATTCCTCTGATGTAACGCGGACCTGATGCCTCCTTACATTTATTTCTAAAATGACTTCGGGTCCAGGATATCGGGGTTATCGCGGCCTCTTGCGATGCGATAGTCCTGTGGACTCGACGGCCCATTCAATTGTTCTGTATATTATTTCGGCTTCGTTTATGGGCGTACAGTCCTAAGCTCTTGTGGACCCGATAACCTTTAATGACCCATTCTATAATGATTTCGGGTTCGGCTTTTTGGCAGGTTCGCATCCTCCATTCTCCATTCCCCGATCACCGATTCGGCGAAATATATATATACATATGCCATCGGGTCCATATGTGCCGAAACACATTTAACTTGTGTTGTTTCCGCCAAAAAGGAAAAGGCCTTTGATTATTATAAATGCAGATATGTAGATTTTGGGTGCTCAAACACTCCCGATAGCATTAATACATGCATATGTGGGTTTCCATTGCCTGAACAACTCCCGATAGTATTAATGAAGGCATATATGGGTTTTGATCGCCCGAATAGCTCTCGATAATGTTATCTGAGGCATATATGGCTATGTTTGCTTCATTTTCTCCTCCGATGGCTCCTCTTGCTCCGATATGCTCCGATAGCTCCTCCGATGGCTCCTCTTGCTCTGGCACTCCTCCGATATGGCTCCTCTTGCTCTGATATATGTGGCTCCTCCGATATGGTCTGCTCCTCTTGGCTCCGATATGCTCTGTCTCCTCCTCTTGAATATTGCCATATTGACATCAATGACAATCTGTGTCCAACAATCTCCCCCTTTGTTATTGATGGCAATATTCTTCTGCTTTCTCCCCCTTTGACATCAATGGCAAAGGAATGCATACGAACTCCCCCTGTCAAGTTGCTCCCCCTGTCCTGCTGCATCTTTATGAATAGACTTGAGTGATGATAAAGAAATAACCCCCATCTTTTGTCGCAGGTGTTCGAATGCTTCCCGAGGAAGAGGTTTAGTGAAAATATCAGTTATCTGCTCCTTAGTACTTATATATTCCATAGCAATGTTTTTTTCAGCTACTTGCTCACGGAGGAAATGATACTTGATTGGTATATGTTTGGTTCTTGAGTGCATCACTGGATTTTTACTGAGACTGATAGCACTAGTGTTGTCACAATAAACAGTATTTGGTTGATCTGTACATATGTTTACATCCTTTAGCGCTTCCTTCATCCATAGTATCTGAGTACAACAATCTGCTGCAACAATATACTCGGCTTCGGTTGTGGATAATGATATGGATGACTGTTTTTTGCTGAGCTAGGATACCAAACAGTCTCCTAGGAAGAATGCATTTCCACTAGTACTTTTCTGATCATCTATATTTCCAACCCAATCAGCATCAGTGTATGCAGTTACAGTCAATGTTGAACTCTTTGGGTACCAGAGACCAAAATCAGAAGTTCCCTTCAAATATCTGAGAATTCTTTTTACAGCTAATAAATGAGATTGTTTGGGAGCCGATTGAAATCTTCCCACCATTCCTACTGCTTGCATTATGTCAGGTCGTGTAGCTGTTAAGTATAGGAGGGCTCCAATCATTGACCTGTAATGAGTTGCATCTACTAGAGGGGAGTCATCATCTTTGCTCAGTTTGCAGTTTGTGGTCATGGGGGTGCATGGGTGCACAGTCCTCCATTCCATATTTTTTGAGCATGTATTTAAGATATTTGGCTTGAGATATATACAATCCTGCTCTGGTTTGAGATACTTGAAGTCCAAGGAAGTGGGATAGTTCACCTATCATTGACATCTCAAATTCTTTTGCAATGCTTTGAGAAAATTCATGGCTCATTTCATCATTATTACTAGCAAAAATCAGATCATCGACATAAACAAGAGCAACTAGTAACTTACCTTGATCTGTCTTTATGTATAGATTGCTTCCAGCCACTCCCTTTCTGAAGCCTTGTTCTTGGAGATAGTTATCCAGTCTTGCATACGAAGCTCTAGGAGCCTGTTTCAGCCCATACAAAGCCTTTTTCAACTTACAGACTAGGTCCTTTCCTGCTGTCAGATCAAAACCTTCTGGTTGCTCCATGTAGACTTCCTCCTTGAGTTCCCCATTTATAAATGCTGATTTCACGTCCATTTGATAGATTTTGAATCCTTTCGAGCAGGCAAATGCTAAAAACATCCTGATAGCTTCCATATGGGCCACTGGTGCAAACGTCTCTTCAAAGTCAACTCCTTCAATTTGCAAATAGCCTTTGCAAACAAGTCTTGCCTTGTTTCTGATAACCTGTCCTTCCTCATTCATTTTATTTTTGAACACCCATTTGGTTCCTATTATGTTTTTGTCCTTCGGACGAGGTACTAGCTCCCATGTCTTGTTCTTCTCAATTTGGGACATTTCTTCTTCCATTGCTTTTACCCAATGAGGATCCTTACTTGCTTCTGTGAATGTTTCTGGTTCTATCATAGATAGGAGGGCAATGGCTTTTCTCTTGGGTGAGGTTGTTATCGTTCTTCTGGTCTGCACACCTTCATCTTTATCGCCAATGATCTGTTCTTCTGGATGGTATCTTTCTACATACTTCATCTTTGAAGGAGTATGCGACGGTTCTCTTTCCTCTTCTTCTTCTTCATCATCTATCTCTTCTTCTTTAGATTCTTCTTCTTCAATGAGAAATTCATCTTCTTGTTCTTCAATTTCCTTTTCTGGAAGATCTTCGTCAACCTTAACATCGATGCTTTCCACTATTTTCTTCAGTCGAAAATTGTAGCACTTGTAAGCCTTGCTCCGTGGAGAGTATCCAAGAAATATCCCCTCATCAACCCGAGAATCAAATTTTCCAGGTGAACCATCATTTATTTTTATGAAGCACTTGCTTCCAAATATTTTGAAGTACTTCACCGAAGCAGGTCTTCCTTTCCATAGCTCATAAGGAGTTTTGTCACAATTTGGTCTTAATTGAGTCCGATTCAATGTATAGACAGCTGTCCCTACTGCTTCCCTCCAGAATTTAGGTTGTAGGTCTGCTGCTAACAGCATGGTTCTTGCCATTTCTTGGACAGTTCAGTTTCGTCTTTCAACTACCGCATTTTGCTGAGGTGTTCTGGCAGCCGAGAATTCCCTTTTAATTCCATGAATATTGCAGAACTCACTGAACTCGTTTGATGTGAATTCTCCTCCTCTGTCTTTCTCCTTGGAGTGCTTGATTTCTAGTTGGCCCACACACATCAGCATGGATGATCTCCAAGGTCTTTGATGTACAGTGTTCCTTTGTCTTGTGGCTGGTTCTGGTCTGTTTTCCATGTTGACATGGACCACACATTGCTTGCTTTGGTTTGGACAACCTTGGGATGTCTTGTCCAGCTTTGATTTTACTGATATCGACCAGATTTTCGAAGCTGGTATGTCCAAGTCTCTTGTGCCACAACCAACTCTCATCTGCCTGACTCAAGTAGCATTTGTTCTCCTGAATCTTGTTCAGAACGTAAATATTGTCTGGTGTTCTTACTCCTTTTGCCACAAGTTTTCCAGAGACAGAGTTCCTTATTTCATAGTCTTTGGTGCTGAAGACAACCTTATGTCCTTGATCACAAATTTGGCTGACACTCAGAAGGTTGTGTTTGAGTCCGTCAACCAACAGAGCATCTTGAGCTTTTCCTTTTCCATTGATCAGAGTAACTGTTCCTCTTCCTGCAATTTTTCCAGTTCCGCTTCCAAAGGACACATTCCCTTCCTTTTTGCTCAGTGAGGTAAATTTCCTTCTGTCTCCTGTCATGTGTCTGGAGCATCCACTATCCAAAAACCACTGGTTTCCATTATTTTGCTTAAATAGAGCCAGGCCGCATTTGTCCATTGCAGAGATCTTGCTACTTGTCTTTCTTCCTTTGAGTGGGCAGTTTTGTTCATAGTGTCCATTATTGTAGCAAAAAGAGCAAGTCAGATCAAATTTAGTCAAGGGATCGAATGAATTGAAGGTTTTGATTTGTCCCTGTCTTTTGGTAGCATATGAGTTGATTACTCGGTCCTTTTGCATTGTCTTTTCACTTCTACGAGCCATGCAGTGTCTAGCTTGGTGACTGAAGTTTTTATAGTGAAAACAGTGTCCAAGAAATATGGTTTTGAAGCAACCACGGTTTAATTCGCCTTCCTTCCTGAGAATTACTCCTCCCTCGTCCTTTGGATTTTTGATGGGCCCTTGGTGCAGTACAGGTTTGTATTTGCTGTAGTGTCCATGACTCGACTCCACATTCTTCTTTGGAATAACTCTTTCTTGATTCTTGGAATCTGGGATGCACTTTTGATAAGATACTTTTTCATCTTTTGGGTTGCAGGAAAGTGCATCGGCATAGCTTTTCGCACTATTCTTAGTGCTTGAGGATTCTCCCTTGAAACCTATTCCAGACTTATCATGTTGAGGTTTTTGAATTTTCATAATAGTATCAAGTATTTGAGAGCTTTTACAGCCCTTTCTAATTTGCTCCAACTC
Organism: Pinus tabuliformis; assembly: GCA_031772625.1. Taxonomy (NCBI): domain Eukaryota; kingdom Viridiplantae; phylum Streptophyta; class Pinopsida; order Pinales; family Pinaceae; genus Pinus; species Pinus tabuliformis. Next base: position 356,329,069 of record CM062814.1, on the reverse strand, counting down.
CTTTCTTAGAGATACTACTTCGGCCTCACATTCTTCACAAGTCTCTTCTTTTTCCTTAAGCTTTGTTTCCAAGAGATCTTCTCTCCTTCTTATTTCCTCATTTTCCACTTTGAGAGAGATAATTTTGTTCCGTAGTTTCTCGTTCTCTTCAATGGAACTTATTAACAGTTCATCCACATTTCCTTCTTGCCCCGAGTCATCATCATCTGTGAGTGCCATGAATAATGCTTATTGGCTTTCATCATGATCGCTTTCCTCATCTGATTTCTTTTTGATGACCATAAACTCATCCTCATCAGACTCATCTTGCTTGGAGAGAAGGTTTTTCTTATTGAACCCTTTCTTTTTGTATGTCATTCTTTTAGAATTTCTTTCATCATCATTGTCATGTTTATGAGGACATTTTGCTGCATAATGACCTATTTTACCACATTTAAAACAGATAAGAGGATACTTTCCTTTAAGCTTAGATCCTCTCTTCAGCTTTCGTACATATTGAGCCAATTCGGATTCCACATCTGACTCATCACTACAGTCATTCCTTTCTTTCCCTTTCTTTGACTTTGAGGCCTTGAATGCTGCATCTTTGGAGCTAGGTCCACCTTTCCTCATTTCATAGGCAGTGAGAATTCCATGGAGTTCATCCATTTTGAGGGTGTTAAGATCCTTTGATTCTTCTATAGCACTTATTTTGGAGCCAAATCTATCTGGAAGGGACCTTAATACCTTTTGTACAATAGTACTTTCTTCAACCTTTTCGTCCAATCCTTTCAGGGAATTTACCACTTCAGCTACTCGGAGGAGGTATGCTGCAATATCTTCTTCCTCTTCCATCTTCAAACTTTCAAATTGTCTTCTATGAGTTTGAAGCTTTGCCTTTTTGACTTTTGAGTCTCCATCGTACAAGCTAACTAGCTTCTCCCACATTTCTTTGGCAGAGTTACAGTGCATATTTTTGTAGACTCGGAATCAGTGATTCCACTGGTGATAGAGTTCATGGATTTTGCATTTGCAATGTAGGCTTTCCTCTCGTCTTGGTCTGTTGGAAGAGTGGAAGTCGCTCGGTATTCAGTTGGACAAAAATGCTAGACTTCAGGTCCAAGGGACATTAAATAGTAAGTCATTCTTTTCTTCCAAAACCCAAAGTTAGTGCCATCAAACAGAGGGGGTTTTCCTGATGCTTCATGATTTCCCATCATGGTTGCCGATCCTTCTTCAAGCTGTTAGGCTAGAATGAAGAACCTGACTCTGATACCAATTGTTGGAAATACTGAGAGGGGTGTGAATCAGTATTTCTTTTTCTCACTATTGTTTTACTAGTTAAAACATATATGTTCAGAACACAAAATGAACAGCAGAAATAAATGCTTTTATTAATATAACTGTGTAGTAAAATAAATACAATAAATAGATTGTCACAATTGGTTACCAAGCTCCAACTTGGACTTTGGTGAGGCTCCAACCTCCTGAGCACCAACTCTATTTTGCCAAGACACCAATCTTGGACTTAGGAGCACCAACTCCCAAGGACTTCAATCCTATTCAATTCTGAGGCTCCAACCTCTTTGGTATACACTGGTGTGCTGCTGCGCTCTTTTCAGCTTCCACTGCTTCTGCTGCCCCCTTTTCTTCTGCTGCTTTCACTATCTCATACTCAGGTTATACCATATACCAATAACTACATCAATTCTCTGTTTTTGCTACTTTTATATGCTCCATCCCCCTGTCCATTCGTTTCCTCTTTCTTGCTGGCTCTTCGGCTTCCTTCTCGCCTGCTTCAGCTTCCTCACTTGTTGGCTTGTTTGTCGCTGTAGCTTCCTCTGTCCATTCATTTTCACAGGACACGTTGAATCAATGAGCAAGGATTGAGTCATCCGTAGAGAACACAACTTCAAAAACTTGTAACAGCGCTGCTTTGCCAATGATTGTGAGCATACACAGGGATGGCATTTTTTAACAGACAACCACGTCCTTATCATAATCATAATCACCATGATTTGGTTTCTCAAGCTATCGCGACTGTTCCTTACAGTATTTCCGCCTCCACACTTAAGAATCGGAGCCACCCTTTTATCAGTGCTTTATAATCAACCATTGGAAGCCACCAACCGAGCCTTTAATCAACCATCACCAAGTGCTTTAATAAACCTGCCACACTTATAGAAATATATGGAATTACCATAAAACCCCTCATGGCCATATGCAACCATATAATATCAATACATAGAACTAGCATAAAAACCACTTAACTCAATGTACGTGGATCTCAAGGATTATATGGCTGCTTTCATAAATACGGCGGGTCCGGATTTCGCAACCATAACAAAACTCCTAAGGCCTGACCTCCGATGAGGAGCGGACCGGATGCTCTTTTAGACTCCCTTCTATACTGGTTTTGGGTCCGATGTATATCGGCACTTGCCGTAAACAATAGTCCCGATCCTCCGACGGAACGCGGACCCGAAGCCTTCTTATACTCCTGTCTCTATATTGAATTCGGGTCTGGGATATCGGCAGGTTCGCTTCGGCGGATTTGTAACGCGAAGGTTTAGTAGACCCGATCTCCCTTTAGGTTGCTCTCTAATATGATTTCGGCTCCGGATGATTTCAGCGATCACTATAAAGAATAGACCCATTCCTTCGATGTAATGCGGACCCAATGCCTCCTTACATTTCTTTCTAAAATGACTTCGGGTCCGGGATATCGGGGTTATCGCGGCCTCTTGCGATGCGATAGTTTTGCGGACCTGATGGCCCATTCAACTGTTCTGTATATTATTTTGGCTCTGTTTATGGGTGTACAGTCCTAAGCTCTTGCGGACCCGATAACCTTTAATGACCCGTTCTATAATGATTTCGAGTCCGGCTTTTCGGCAGGTTCGCATCCTCCATTCTCCATTCCCCGATCGCCGATTTGGTGAAATATATATATACATATGCCATCGGGTCCATATGTGCCGAAACACATTTAACTTGTGTTGTTTCCACCAAAAAGGAAAAGGCCTTTGATTATTATAAATGCATATATGTAGATTTTGGGCGCTCAAACACTCCCGATAGCATTAATACAGGCATATGTGGGTTTCCATTGCCCGAACAACTCCCGATAGTATTAATGAAGGCATATATGGGTTTTGATCGCCCGAACAGCTCCCGATAATGTTTTCTGAGGCATATATGGCTCTTTTTGCTTCATTTGCTCCTTCGATGGCTCCTCTTGCTCCGATGGCTCCTCTTGCTCCGATATGCTCCGGTAGCTCCTCCGATGGCTCCTCTTGCTCTGGCACTCCTCCGATATGGCTCCTCTTGCTCTGATATATGTGGCTCCTCCGATATGGTCTGCTCCTCTTGGCTCCGATATGCTCTTTCTCCTCCTCTTGAATATTGCCATATTGACATCAATGACAATCTGTGTCCAACAGGATGATGGCGCATGTGTCCGGATTATAGGGAGCTCAGCGAGCTCACTATTAGAGATAAGTTTCCCATTCCTATCATTGATGAATTAATGGATGAATTGCATGGATCAATTTGCTTCACCAAGTTGGATCTTCGTTCAGGATATCATCAAATAAGAATGAAGACTGAAGACATTCTGAAAACAACATTTAGAACTCATGAGGGTCATTATGAATTTTTGGTCATGCCTTTTGGCCTTACCAATGCACCTTCTACATTTCAAGGTTTGATGAATTCCATTTTCAAACCCTTCCTTAGAAAATTTGTGTTAGTATTTTTTGATGATGTACTAATCTACATCAAGCCTTGGAAGGATCATGTTGAACATGTTGATAGGGTGCTACAACTATTGGAGGAGAAACAATTATATGCAAAAAGATCCAAATGTTTCTTTGGAGTACAAGAGGTGGAATATCTGGGTCATATTGTATCTCATGAAGGATTTAAGGTAGACCCCAGCAAAATTAAAGCCATTAAGGAATGGAAAATTCCCACATCCATAAAGCATATGCGATGATTTCTCAGGTTGACAGGGTATTATCGCAAGTTTGTTAAGAATTATGGGAGAATGGTAGCACCTCTAACAACATTATTGAAGAAAGAGGCAGTTTCATGGACTCCATAAGCAACAAAGGCCTGCGAACGTCTTAAAGAGGCAATGTGCCAAGCACCGGTCTTAGCTACACCGGACTTCACAAAAACCTTTATTGTGGAATGTGATGCTTCAGGAAATGGAATTGGTGCTATTTTAATGCAAGTTGAAAGACCCATTGCTTTTGAAAGTCATCCAATCAAGGGAAAGTTTTTACACAAAGCTATTTATGAGAAGGAAATGTTGGCAATACTACATGCGCTTAAGAAATGGCGACCCTACCTAATGGGAAGACACTTCAAGGTAAAAATGGATCATCATAGCCTTAAATACATTTTAGAGCAAATATTATGGTTCAAAGATCACTTATACCTCTGTAAGAATTCCCAACTCAAACAAAATATTCTTATGGAATTGCACGCTTCTCCCTTAGGTGGGCACTTAGGATTTTTAAAAACTTACCACAAGGTTAAGAAGAAATTTTTTTGGGATGGCCTTAAATTAGATATTCAAAATTTTGTGGCAGAATGTTTGGTTTTCCAACAAAATAAAGTTGAAACAATTAAGACCCTGGGTCTATTACAACCTTTATCCATTCCAAGAAAACGTTGGGAGGAGGTTTCAACGGATTTTATCACAGGTTTACCCAAGTCTAAGGGAAAGAGTGTCATCATGGTGGTAGTTGATAGACTTACCAAGTATGCACACTTTTGTGCATTATCACATCCATTTAAATCTAGTACAGTTTCTACTGCATTTATGGAAACAATTCAAAAGCTACATGGAAACCCAAATATTATTGTAAGTGACAGAGATCCCATTTTCATTGGAATTTTTGGACCTAATTATTTTCTTGTCTTGGTACTCAGTTAGCTCATAGCTCATCTTATCATCCTTAATCTGATGGGCAAACTGAGATAGTAAACAAATGTTTGGAAGGATATCTTCATTGCTTTGTATCTGATAAATAGACACAATGGGTCAAATGGTTGCCTCTGGCCGAAAAATGGTATAACACTTCCTTCCATACAACAACAAAAATGACCCCATTTATGGCACTTTATGGATATCAGCCACCATCCATCACATCATATCTAGGAGAAAATTCTAAGGTTCAAGTAGTGGAACATCACATCGAATATCAACAACAATTCCTCCAACTCTTAAAGGATAACCTCTTGTTGGCACATAATAGAATGAAACAACAGGCAAATCAACATCACAACGAAAGAAGTTTTGATGTAGGTGATTGGGTATTCCTATGACTACAACCATATAAACAAATGTCCCTCAAGAAAGCTAAGAAGGATAATAAATTATCACCAAAGTATTATGGTCCGTACAAGGTGCTGCAAAATATTGGTACTATGGCATATAAATTGGAGCTTCCTACAGCTTCTCGAGTGCACCTAGTTTTCCATGTTTCATGTTTAAAGAAGGTTATAGGCGACAAGCTCCGAGTTCAAACAATATTGCCAGAACTTGATGAGGAAGGAAAAATTATATTGGAACTGGAAGCAGTCACATAAAAAAGAGCTCGCTAGCTAAGAAATCGATAAATTTCATAGTATCTCATCAAGTGGAAGAACTTATCTGCTAAAGATTCCACATGGGAGGATGAGAATTTTATACAGAAGCATCTAGAACTACTCAAGCGTTGAGGACAACACTTTTTTGAAGGAGAGGGGCATGTGAGGTCCCTATAATACTAGTGATTACCCCATTACTATTGTAGTTGTATCCCTTATTAATATTTTTATGCCCCTATTTGTCCCCATATTGTTATTACTGTGCCCCATAAAATCCCTCTATTGTTATTTTTGTGGCTATATATTATTATTATTAGGTTGGCTGGGTTATATTGTGACTCCTTAGACTCCTATATATAGAAGGGAGGTTCTGTCATTTGAATCATCAAAGAAACATTCATTTGTGTAATGTAAAGGAGGTTGCCCCCTCGAAGACGCTGAATTCTAAGGTGTTGATGTATCTTTTCTATCCTTTTGTGAGCTAGTTCCATATCAGAAACATGAAATCCACTACATATTGGCTATCTAGGAAATGAAATAAGGCAAGGTTGTACATAACTTTCACTCTAGCAAAATCATCATGCCAATGAAAAAAATAACTAGCAAAAAAATTCATAAACCATGCATCATAATCCCAACATGATAAATCAAACATGCACATTGTTACCTACAAACATCCTCTTGTTGGTTTCTCTATTCTCAGCTCCTCTCTACCCTTTCTTACTATTTCTCAAGTCTTCTTCTTGGTTGAAACTCAAAGTCCTCTTCCAATAATTGATTTCCTTGCTTTCCTTTCTTGTTCCTCCTTGTGTCCAAGTGCTCCCTCTATATTGTTTATCTTTTTTTTCCTTTCTTTTTCCTAGAAGACAATGTTAGAACATTCTCTCTCCAATTTATTTTCTTTTCTTTTCTTTTTCCTTACATGCATATTTTCTTACTATTTTTCTTCTTTTCTTGTCTCTTCCTCATCTCCACCTGCTGAGGTGGAAATTTTTTCATTTTATTTTATTTGTTTTTCTTTTTTTCCTCATGTCCTTGCTTGGTTCTAATAAAAAAATTTCCCTTCTTTTCCTATTACCTCTTGCCAATGAAAATTTCCATATCCAGTAAATAATTAACCACAAGTGGATCCCAATTTAAAGTGCTTCCCCTCATTCAGCTTCAAATACATTTCCCATGAACTTGATTTAACTTTTTTCATTTATAATGTCCATACATTATTTACTTACATAGAATTTTAACCCAAGGTGGTTACAAACCCCTACCCCTTGGGGTAACATTGTCCTCAGTGCTCTATGACATTTATGACAAGGAAAAGGTGTTGAAAACATGACAAACAAACTACTTATTGGAGCTTTATAAACACAACTCGATATATTATTTACAATGACTTATATATAAGCACATTTGCTTCAACCGACAAATAAAGAAGGATATAATTCTTGTATGTGATTAACCATCTCCCACGTACCTTGCTCGGGCATAAACTGCTTCCATTGCACTTTAACTTACTCTATTGCTCATTCTCGGACCACAAGCTTCTTCTATTGTAGGATTCATTGAGGCCATGGCTAGAGCTATCCTTCTGGTTCCACCTATAATATAGACCAACTAGTCACATGATCAACATCATGTACATATCTCTTAAGCATAGAAACATTAAAAAAATCATGTATTTTCACTGGTGGAGGAAAACCAAGCCTATATGCCACAAGTCCAATCCTTTGAGGGATTTCAAAAGGTCCACAATAACGTGGTGCCTACTTGGTGCATGATCCAATCTTCAAGGACCTCTCCTCAAGCTTGATATGCAAATAGACATGGTCTCCAACCTAACAATTCTTAAATATTCTATGCCTATCCACATAAATCTTTTTCCAATCGTAAGATGTACTCCAATTATTTTCGATAGTCTACATCTCTTGCTCCATCTATCTCAACATATCAGGTCTAATCAATAACATTCTCATTAGACCACTCTAGCTAATAGGAGTATTACAACTACTCCCATAGAGATCCTCAAATGGACTTATCTTCAAGGATTCTTGATATCGATTATTAAACAAATCCCACTAGTGGAATATACTCTAATTTCCTTTGTCGATGCATGACATACATCGTCAAAATATCCTCAAGGATTTTGTTAATTCTCTCTGTTTTCCCATTTTTCTACAAATGATAAGCTATATTGAAGGCTAGTTATATCCACAAGCCTGCAAACAATTCCTTATAAAACTTAGAATTGAACTTGGCATCTCTATCTGATATAATCCTCTTGGGAAATCCATGCAACATCACTATCTCCTTAATGAATAATTGAGCCACTTCACTAGTCGAGCTAGTAGATTTTACTGCAATTAACTGAGGTACCTTGCTTAATTTGTCAACCACAACCATGGTGGAGTCATGCTAACTTGATGTACTTGGAAATCTTGTATTGAAATCCATGGAAATAACCTCCGATTTCCATTTTGGAATCTGAATAAGTTGCAACAAATGAACTGTATGCTTGCATTCATCTTTCACCTATTGAAATTCCAAGCACTTAAAAAAAAACAAAGCCACCTCTTTCTTAAAATTAGGCCATTAGTAGAACTTCTTAATATTTTCAAGGTCTTCTAGTTTCCTAGATGTCTGGAATATGTCTTGACATGAAACTCTCTCAAAATAAGCTTCTTCAATTCACAACTATTAGGCACATAGATCCTGCTCATGAATCTAACGAAGCCATCTGTTGTGAGGTAATACTCCTGTTGGAAATAATACTGAGAGGAGGGGGGTGAATCAGTATTATCACATCAATAAAACTTTTTCATTTCCATATTCAGATTCATACATGCTACTTCCACAACTTCTTATGATTCAGTTAGTTGATCCTTAATGAGTGCATTAGAACATTATCAACCATATTAACAGTAAACAAGTGCAGTAAAATAGAACAGATCATCACACATAAGACACACACATGAACACTAGGATATAAGGTGGAAACCCAATGTGGGAGAAAACCACCTGCTGCAAGTCATCTCAATCTTCTTCTTAATAAGAAAATCCTTTTACAATATTTTTGTACTGGTGCAGTCTTATACCAGTACGCAGGCTTCTACTTGCAGAGAGCTACAACCCCCATATTTCTTGTACTAGCCGATCCATTTACTAATACGCAGGCTGCTACCTGCTACAATGCTCCAAAGTTTTCAACTACTACTAGAAGGGAGCTACCACCCCCTTAGCTCTTGTACTAGCTAAGATACGTAGGCATCGGCCTAGAATCTTATCTCCTCCGGGTACCACATTTCATACATTTTCAGACTGGATACACTTGAAGCACAACACATAATCCGAAAGGCCACGTTTCATCCAATTTTCATACTGGACCCATAAATATCATTGAAGCACATAATCAATCAATCTTTTGAATCACCCAATCACCAGATCAATACATATACAAGGATAATATGTGTGTCAGCAATCAGATCTAGTCCATCAAATCATATAAGGATAAGTCATTATGAACCTGATCCATTCATCCATCAATACTGAAGCTAAACATAATCATTCAATCAATCACTTCTCATAATGTTGTTATCAGAACATAATACCAGTAACTAGACATCACTTCAAAACCCAGAACTCTTCAGTAAACAACAGAAGCAGCTAAAACATATTTTAGGAAAAGTACGTAGCTTCTTCAATGGAAACCTGTGGGTATCCTCTCCTGCACCATCTATTGATCCGCGGGTATCCGCACCTAAATAGGCTTCTGACCTGCGAGTGTCCGCAGTTGCGCAGTCTTATTCTCCGCCGGCATCCGCACCTATAGCTGCGGGTTGCCTGCATACTTACGCACTGCACCCATCTCTGGCCTGCGATCCTCCGCACTTACACCGATCTCTGACCTGTGATCCTCCGCACCTACACCGATCTCTGACCAGCGAACCTCCGCACTTTTTCCTTGATCTACCTATGGATCACCGCGCTTTCTCCTTCACTGACCTGTGGATCTCCACACCTGAAACCTATCGCACCTGCGGTCCTACGATTATAGGTGATTTTTTAGACTTCAAGCATACCCCAGACTATCAGATCTACAGATCTGATCTTGTGCCAAGGAGATCTCGACCCATCAATATATTTGCCTTATAAAGCTCAAGTTTCTCCTTGATTTAGATCTAGACATCACTCACCAACCAGAATTTCAGATGTTGCTCTCCTTAAGATATTCTACTCCTGAGTGAGATCTAGCAAAATGATCTTCTACCCTTTTATAGGCTAGGCCTTGCTCAAACCATGGACCAAAACCATAGAGATCCAATACTAGGAACCCAATACTTGGGATCAATTCTTTAGATGTAAAACCATGGACCAAAACCATAGGATCACTTAACGACAGCTTAAATACCATGGACCAACCATCAGATTCCCACACGTGCGCTTTTCTCTGCATGAAAGTGTGTGAACTTTTAGGACCGCACCTTTTGTTTTGTGAACCTGCGAACATGTCCGCACCCTCTGAATGGAGTACCTGCGGACCCAGCCTATGACCGCACCTATTGCATGGCGCACCTGCGAACTTCTTATTTTCTTCATTCTTTGTGGGCTGATCATCAATCTCTGCTACTGACCTGTTGTACTGTGATCTATCACCTATATGAGTTGCCATCAAGGACAACACTTTAGCCATAATGCCAACAATCTCCCCCTTTGGACTTGATGGTAAAGCTTACTTGTGAACTGTCATCTGATCCCTTTGAGTTGTCTGGCATCCCATGCACTCTGTCACATTTGATATCTCTTCCATAGATTCATCTAGATATATATAAGTGAGATGTTCTTCTATGAGAGGGTTGCCATCAAGTACAACACATGCATCATAATGCCAACAATCTCCCCCTTTGGACTTGATGGCAACAATACCAACTCACTCTCCCCCTTTGACATCAAGGGCAAAGGGCATACCAAGATATTCTCTTCCTTGATATACATTCTGTTGCGCATACTTCCCCTGAGTACCTGCTGTAATCTCTGAATGAGCTCCACCTTTGTATATTCCATGGTGCACCAATCTATCCATGCTCTTTCTGAGAACATGCTGAAATATGCTTGTTCATGCTCCCCCTGACTGTAAGCAATGTCTGCAAAAATATGTTCTGCAAGAAGAACATGACTCTATACATCATAAATGACCTTCCTATTACCAAAGACTCATACATACATCTATCTCCCATCACAATGGTGATATACCAAAAGTTTACATATGATAACATAAGAGAATAACATCATTCATCTCAGGCATAGTGGGGAAACCAGCATAGGCCATTACATGACCTGAAGAGATCTCATCAAGTGACTACAATAGATAGAGACACACTATTACAACATGAGTCTTGATATGACCTTTACATTGAATGATATACATGACATATATAACAGAGACCAAACACCTAAATAGGATCATGAATATCAGCAATGACACTGTATGATCTACTCCATAGCATCTGTCAACAGCAACTAGACTAGCAACTTGTATTAGTGCATGAATCATCAGGGTATGTCCATATCAACTCATCCTTTTGAATAGAATCATTCACATTCTATCATATGTGAGAAACACCGTAGCCATCTAGATCTGCATGAACTAAGTATCATCAATTGGGAATATCTGCATCAATCAACAACCTATCATCATATAAGTAAGAACTCATCATCATGTCTCCAACAATGCTACTTTGAATAATATATCCAGCCAACAATCCTCATCCATTTGGCATCATAACTGTAATATATGATCCTTATGCATATGATGACAACAGCATATGAGTGACTCATCATCAAGTAAAGAAGATGTGAATTCAAGCTATGTACTTTTCCTTATCCTTATGAAGATCACCATGTAAGCACCATGCATCCACAAATCTGATCAGAACACCAACTATGTAAACCCAAGAATCATATGAGATGGACAACTCATAGCAAAATATATCATATAGCCATATCACAAAGGACTATTAACCATAATTCCAACAATGCATTAAAAGCATATGCTCGCCCTAAACCTGTGCCATCTTGTGTACTGTCAGATCTGATCATGCATATCAGCAAGAAGTATCAGGTCATCATCATTATTAAGTTAGAAAAGAAACACTTCTAACCATCAAGTCATTTCCACACATCATCAGTAAATTGTAACCATTATCAAATAGCGCAAATAATAAACCGAATCATAACTGATCCTTTTCCTGAACCTGTCCCTACTGCCTTTCCTCAAACAATCATATATGCGACTATGCCATAACCAATTCGCATATATACGTGACTTCTCTTTAAGAAACTTGCATATGAGATTTAGGACACTGAAGTCTTACACTTCCAGCTCCCTCTGGTTCTGTTATGTCTGTATGTTGTGCTGTGCCGCCTCTTTCTGACTGTACTTCTTTCTTCTTCCACATCTTCAAGTGTGATGATGATGTTTTCTCCTTTTGGTATGTGCTCATACTTTGTTCCTGCATTCCTTAGCTGTATGTCCAAGCTTGTTACATGTGTAACATCTTACATGTCTCATATTTCTTCTATAGCAATCAACAACTCTATGACCAAACATATTGCAAGCAAAGAAATATCCATTAAAGTACCTTGAATGTGATGATCTTTCTGCATGATGGTCTTGAACCCTTCTTCTTCTACATCTGGCTGCACCATGTCCAAGATTATGACATACATAACATTCAACATTATTCATAGGAGGAGTAAAAGATTTTCATTGAAGAATTTCTTTCCTTGGTTGATGATGAGATTGACCTTTCATCTTCTTGTTGAGCATTTCAGATTTTGCAGTAGAGTCCCTTCTCTTACTTTGTGAGCTAGATTCACCTTCAATAGATTCATGAAAGCTAAGACCAGTTTTGATAGAAGGAGACCTTTGACTATTAAGAATATCATCCAAGACTTTAGTACTATCTTGAAATCATAAAAGCTTATCCTTTTCTTCTAATTTACCTTTCAAGATATTTACCTCAACCTGAAGTTGTTCTTCCTTTTCCAGACATTGCTTCTTCAAAATTTCTTCCTTCTTCCATTTGTTGCCTTAGTTTGAGAATCTCCTTTTCTTGTTCTTCATTCAGATCTTGCTGCATTTGACGAATTCTAAAGGCACATTCTAACTGAGAGTTTAAGCTGATAACTTCGTTTTCCTGTTTTTCAATAGTTAGGAGTAGATATTTATTCTGCTTCTTTGATTCTTCAAGTTCTTCCTTTATTGAGAGAATCGTAGCTTCAAGCCCTTCATAATAACTGGATCTATCTCTGAGTTTCTTGATTGTTGTGCTCTTTTCATTGACTTCATTTCTTAGAGATGTTACTTCATCCTGCAACTTTTGATATTTATCCTTGAATAACTTCCTTACCTTGCTTCCTTCCTCATGTTGAGCCTTTAGTCTGGTATCTACTTCTTTGAAGGCACCATTTTCTATGTTCAATAGATCTTCTTGATCTCTAATTTTGTCCATCAGCCTTTTAAATTCTGCCTCTATTTGATATGTTTCTTGCTCACCCATAAGAGAAAATTCAGTTGTTTCGTTATCACTTTCATCTTTTCCAAATGGATAGATAGCTGGAACATCAGAGGATAACACATTCATACCTGATAGTTCAGCTTCATTCTGAAATGATTCTGAATCTGAAGTGCTTCTTCCACATAATCCCCAATCGATTCTCCCACTGTCATAGTTATTTTGAGATGTCTTCTTCTGCTTAGGCACTTTCTTCTTAAGCTTCTTTCCCATTGTTCAATGGATCTCCTTCAAGCGATCAAGCTTCTACAAAAGGACCTACTTTGATACCAATTGTTGGAAATAATACTGAGAGGGGGGGGGGTGAATCAATATTATCACATCAATAAAAAAATTTCATTTCCATATTCAGATTCATATATGCTACTTCCACAACTTCTTATGATTCAGTTAGTTGATCCTTAATGAGTGCATTACAACATTATCAACCATATTAACAGTAAACAGGTGCAGTAAAATAGAACAGATCATCACACATAAGCCACACACATGAAAACCATGATATAAGGTGGAAACCCAATGTGGGAGAAAACCACCTGCTGCAAGTCATCTCAATCTTCTTCTTAATAAGAAAATCCTTTTACAATATTTCTGTACTGGTGCAGTCTTATACCAGTACGCAGGCTTCTACCTGCAGAGAGCTACAACCACCATAGTTCTTGTACTAGCCGATCCATTTACTAGTACGCAGGCTCCTACCTACTACAATGCTCCAAAGTTTTCAACTGATACTAGAAGGGAGCTACCACCCCCTTAGCTCTTGTAGTAGCTAAGATACGTAGGCGCTAGCCTACAATCTTCTCTCCTCCGGGTACCACATTTCATAGATTTTCAGACTGGATACACCTGAAGCACAACACATAATCTGAAAGGCCACGTTTCATCCAATTTTCACAGTGGACCCATAAATATCATTGCAGCACATAATCAATCAATCTTTTGAATCACCCAATCACCAGATCAATACATATACAAGGATAATATGTGTGTCAGCAATCAGATCTAGTCCATCAGATCATATAAGGATAAGTCATTATGAACCTGATCCATTCATCCATCAATACTGAAGCTAAACATAATCATTCAATCAATCACTTCTCAGAATGCTGTTATGAGAACATAATACCAGTAACCAGACATCACTTCAAAACCCAGAACTCTTCAGTAAACAACAGAAGCAGCTAAAACATATTTTAGGAAAAGTACGCAGCTTCTTCAATGGAAACCTGCGGGTATCCGCTCCTGCACCATCTATTGATCTGCGAGTATCCGCACCTGAATAGGCTTCTGACCTGCGAGTGTCCACAGCTGCGCAGTCTTATTCTCGGTCGGCTTCCACACCTACAGCTGCGGGTTGCCTGCGTACTTACGCACTGCATCCATCTCTGGCCTGCGATCCTCTGCACTTACACTGTTCTCTGACTTGCGATCCTCCGCACCTACATCGATCCCTGACCAGCGAACCTCAGCACTTTTTCCTTGATGTACCTGTGGATCACCATGCTTTCTCCTTCACAGACCTGTGAATCTCTGCACCTGAAACCTGTCGCACCTGCGGTCCTGCGGTTATAGGTGATTTTTCAGACTTCAAGCATACCCCAGACTATCAGATCTACAGATCTGATCTTGCGCCAAGCAGATCTCCACCCATCAATAGATTTGCCTTATAAAGCTAAGGTTTCTCCTTGATTTAGATCTAGACATCACTCACCAACCAGAATTTCAGATCTTGCTCTCCTTAAGATATTCAAATCCTGAGTGAGATCTAGCGAAATGATCTTCTACCCTTTTATAGGCCAGGCCTTGCTCAAACCATGGACCAAAACCATAGAGATCCAATACTAGGAACCCAATACTTGGGATCAATTCTTTAGATGTAAAACCATGGACCAAAACCATAGGATCAATTAACGATGGCTTAAATACCATGGACCAACCATCAGATTCCCACACGTGCGCTTTTCTCTAAATGAAATTGTGTGAACTTTTAGGACCGCACCTTTTGTTCTGTGAACCTGCGAACATGTCCGCACCCTCTAAATGGAGTACATGTGGACCCAGCCTATGACCACACCTATTACACAGCGCACCTGCGAACTTCTTATTTTCTTCATTCTTTGTGGGCTGATCATCAATCTCTACTACTGACCTGTTGTACTATGACCTATCACCTGTATGAGTTGCCATCAAGGACAACACTTTAGCCATAATGCCAACAATCTCGCCCTTTGGAATTGATGGCAAAGCTTACTTGTGAACTGTCATCTGATCCCTTTGAGTTGTCTGGCATCCCATGCACTCTGTCACATCTGATATCTCTTCTGTAGATTCATCTAGATATATATAAGTGAGATGTTCTTCTATGAGAGGGTTGCCGTCAAGTACAACACATGCATCATAATGCCAACAACTCCTTATCCTTATCAACTCTTTGCTGCAATCTCTTCTTTGGCTACTAGTACCTCTCTTCATGTTTCCCTACATGCAAGATATTCTCTTTCAAATATGTCCCGCAAGATCTCACAACTGAGATATGTTTCACATGTACTATCCTACTAACTGCATCTGTAACCTAGTTCTCCTTTCTTTTGATATACATGATTTCAATATGACACTCACTGAGAGTATACATCCATCTAGATTTCCTTGCATTCAAATTGGGTTCGTGAAACAAATACCTTAGTCTAGTATGATGACTCATCAAAACGAACTTCCTGCTAGGGAGATAATGTAACAACATCTTCAATGCATGAATGGTAGCTACCAAATCAAGATCGTGAGTTACATAATTTTTCTTATGATCATTCAACTTCAATGATTCATAGCAAACCACCTACCCTTCTTACATCAAGACTTCACAAATTCCTTCCTTGTAGATATCTATACACACCAAAAAGTCCTTATTAGGATCTACAATCCTCAAAACTGGAGCATTGGTAAGAAATTTCTTGAACTGATCAAAGCTATGCACATTAATTAGTCCACTCAAGCTTCTCTCCTTTCATCTGCAAAGATGTGATAGGATAGCCAATATTGGAGAAATTCTTGATGAAACTCCCGTAATAACCTACTAGTCCCATGAATGATATAACTTCATTCATATTATTTGTAGTTGTCCACTCCAAGATAGCCTTAATATTTTTTGGATTTATTGGTATCCGCTCCTTAAAAACAACATGTCCCAAGTAATGAATCTGAGATTGACATAACCTACACTTTTTGGGATTGGCATACAACTAATTCTCTCTCAACAATCCCAATATTGATGTTCGGTGTTATGCTTGTTCTTCCTTATTTTTTGAATATACCAATATCTCATAAAAAAATACTATCACAAAATTATCTAGGTAAGGACGCAACACACTTTTAATGATACACATGAAGGTGGCTAGAGCATCGGTAAGACTAAAAGGAATCACCACATACTCTTAGTGACCATACCTTGTACGAAATGTAGTCTTATAGATGTATTATTATTTGATGTGCACCTAATGGTATCCTGATCTCAGATCAATCTTTGAATATACTACAACTCCCTTCGACTAATCAAGAAAATCATCAATAGAAGGAAATAACTACCTGTGCTTGATAGCCACCTTATTTAGCTTCTTGTAATCAATGCACAATCTAAGAGTATCATCCTTCTTCATTACAAACAACAATGGTGATCCCCGGGGAGATACACTTGGCCATATATATCCCTTATAAAGCATCTATTTAAGTTCTAACTTCAATTCCAACAACTCAGGATTTCTCATCGTGTATGACACCTTAAATTGTGATGTTTCTCCATGTATCAACTCAATAGGGAAATCCACTTCCCTATGAGGATATAGGTTGAAATATATGTAGGGAACAAATCCTAAAAATATAGTAAAATAAGAGACCTCTTTAGGACTTCACCACCTCATCATCCAACCCTTTGTCACTAGAAACATGTACTACAAAAAAGAAACGTCCTTTTCTGCAGTTGCACTTAGTTTGAATCGTTGGAACCATCCTCACCAATGTAGGATTATACTCTCCCTGCAAGACTCTGTTTTCTTCATCCTCTTCCAGAAACTGAATGGCATTTTCATAGCAATCTACATTGGTCCTGTGAATAAACAACCAATCAAGGTCCAAAATCATGTTATATGAACCCAAAGGAAGAAAAATTAGGTTTGTTGTTGTAGGCATGCCATTAAGCTCAAATGCACAATAATTTACCCAATCATGAACTCTTCTCTTCGTATTTGTAGCCAACTGCACCAACCAAGATTGTACATGCATTCTCTTATCCATATGGCACTACTCCATTGACTCAAGGCTAATATAGCTATAATTTAATCCTGAATCAATCAAAATGGAAACAACTAGATCAAAAATCTTACCTTCCATATTGATGATGGATTCTTGGTGGTATTTTTGCATGTTATCAATTATTGCATATATCTAGGGAATGATATAACCTATATCCCCAACTGTTTGTGCCTCCTAAGCACTATAAATCTAAATCGTAGTACCCCGATATGATCGAAAATCCCTCTTGCGATGGTCTCCACCACAATTCCAACAATTCAATGGTTCTTGTCCACTTCCTTTGTTCTACTGCTCCATAGGTTGAGACCCACATCCTTTCTTAGCTACATTGGAATTCTTATGAGGATCCATATTTTCCTTCTAGCCAACATCCTAATTTAATTCTCGCTTGAGCCATTTTCCTTTACTCTTCTCATTATCCTTCTAGTCACACTTAAAGTCGGGCTTGCACTTTGAATGCTCATAGAAATTATTCAGCTTTTCGATGACTTCCTCCAATGACAGGGCTCCCCAAATTTAGTCTTGTCTTTGAATGATAATGGAAATACACTAATGAACCTTTAGATATTTACTTTCACATCCTTTAAATATGGTACATTTCTCAATATCTCTAGAAATATGGTTGTATATTGTAAATCTGACATGGAAACCATCTTCAGTTCATATATTTCCTTGGCCTTTCCATCGTAATACCTCTCTGAAGAGTCTTTCAAATTCTTCCCAATTTAGCTTCTCTTCCCTAATTCCCCTGAGATGCTTGACATCTTCCCACCAGATATTCATTTTTCTTTGAGACTAAAAGTGGTTGTCTTGGATTTCATATTCTTTGAGTAATACTGAAGTCTAAAAAATTTCCTCATTCCAAGAAGCCATGCTTTTGCATCTTCTCATTTGGTCATATCACCATCAAACATAGGAGGTTTGGATTTCTTAAATTCCTTTGGAAAATACACCTTCTCACTCCTCCTATGATGATGCTAATGGTGATGTCTCCTAGAAGTAGATCTAGAATAAAATCCATGCATATTAGTTCTCCTCTCAGGTGTATCCAAGATTTTGGCACTCGTTACTATATAATCACAGTCTATCATATACTATTTCTAAGACTAGATTCCATTTACCCCATTACTCACTTCTTCCTTTATATCTCTACAATTGGTCCTTAGTTTTTTATGATTCTATAAATATGAAGGCCTTTAAAGGATAACTTCGGCAACCCCAAGTTGCTTTTCTTGATATTTTACAATCTTTTCCTGGGCCTCAATTAACTACTCATTATTCTCTTTATAACTTCTAATATTTGCGTTTAAACTTCTTAATGCATATGTTAAATGAGGAGAGTCTCCATCTCCTTGCTGCCCAAATAATTTCTCCCATCCCACTAATTTCTTTTCTAGCATATACATGGAATCATATGAACTGTACTCAACCATTTTTCTCTCCATCTCTTGGCCTTCTATTTTCCCACAAAATACTACTATTAGATAAATTGAATAAAACTCATAATCAAAAGCATTGCCTCAATATTTTTCTAGTGAGACTATTGCATCTGCTCAGGTCAATACAAATTAGCATGATGCATAATAATATCAAGAACATATCAGTTCATACACGAATCAATATAATAACACAAAATTGTAACAACAATAATAATAAAATATTTGTCATGCATGCATGATAACCATATATATCTGCATAACATTCTACATTTACCCTAAGGTTCAGTGTTGTGAACATGCTATGATACCACTCTGTAACACCCCACCCCACATTTACCCACTTTAACATTATTACCAAGGTAAAAATGAGCTGAGAGTTACTATGAATGACCCAACCTCAAGATTCAATAATGGAAATGGGGTCCACTTGTTCAAAAAATATTGCAATCACCAAGAGACCCATGATCCACTACAACAAAAAAGTCATTGGCAAGGGTCATGCATGTGATGGAATTTTAAGGTTCATCACTAATCTCGCATATGGTGATGGTCCTTAAAAAAGCATTGTTGTAAGTACATATAGTTATGGTCATCTATGGTTTTCACCAAAGACATTTTTAGTGACACTTTTGGTGAGGGTTGTTAAAGGCCCATCACTAATTCTCTCTTTGGTGACACTTCTAGTGATGATCTTTTATTTACCCTCACTAATTCTCTTTTTGGTTACATTTGGTGATGGTAAAAAAATGTTTGTCATCATTGATCATTCCAATGAGTTTTTGACGACATGATGGGCATGCTAATATATTTTTTGTCAAAAGATAACAATTTAATTCCATTGTTGTGGATTCTTTTTCATTATGTGTCCAAGGCCATAGTGGCTAGAGTCAGTAAATTTGGTAAGAAGTAATTAGTGCGTATCATTTCCCTTAAGTAATGACAATATAATTTTCCTACGAGTCAACGGTTAAGACCATTGTTGTGGAGTGATTTTCATTATTTTTCCAAGGCCATAGTGGTTAGAGTTAGTCAATTTATTAAGAAGAAATTAGTGTGTATCAATTCCCTCAAGTAATGTGAATATAATTTTCCTATGAGTCAACGCATGAGTCATCTCTATTAGGTTTATTATCTAACAAAATCCCTTTAGATAAAGTTCCACTTGTGTGTGTAGAAAATGTACTATTTAATACATAATCAAGCTCTATAAATTATATTAATGAGAGAGACTTAACACTCCTGAACATTGTTGGCACATATTAACATGCTTTGGAACACACTAACTTTCCTTTGCACTATTGGGTGTGGTTTTTCACCTTTTTCTGCACATTCTTTCCCTTGTTTTGACCTTTCTGTCCTCCAAGCTTGTGCCCTTATATGACCAAACTCTCTGTTTTCTTATCTTTTTAATCCACTTTATTATCATGTTACTTTGCTATATTTTACCGAATAATATGAGGCTTTATTCCTTTTTGTGGCTAACTGGGAGAGCATTGAAGGAGTAGTTTGGGAAGTTCATCTTTTTCAGGTGTTGGTTCGTGCGAATGAAGCTATGAAGTAGACAAGAAACAATGACTAACTATAGGAAAGGGTAGAATGGTTCGTTGTTACACCCTAAGTGCCATTATAGACTACTACTATATACTGGGTGCTATTACAGGTTGTTGTTGTTGCAGGTTGCTACTGTTATAGGTTGCTGTTGTTACAGATTTCCATTACACATTGGATGTTGTTATAGGTTGTTGTTACACATCGGATGTTGTTACACCTCGTGTGGATCCGCTGTCACATCAACAGTGCTGTCGTCAATTATGCCACATCATCTTGAACCGCAATTTGCTCAATGTTGTTGCACCAAAACTGGAAATGCGGTTACTATTCCACATAACAGATGTCGGTAGTAGGATTGTTTATTTTTGAGGCAACAAGACTCAAGCATTTGCAACCAATGTATATTTATTTAGTAATAAGTTATAACTTCTTTGTTTCTTATCAGCATGAGAATCGAGAGATTCTCATGACTGATCTACTTTCTAATTTTTAGGTTGTATTAGTTATAAAAGACTCAACTTTTATGTATTGGAAGACGACATATAGAAGAGTACAGTTCCTTTCTTTAGGTAATCGTGAACTTATTCAATATAAATTGGCACTGTGATGATGTTACTTTCCAACTAATTCATTAATCAATTTTTGTGTTCATCCTATGCCCTGATGAGGAGGAAGGGCCCTCCTCTTTGGCAGTGATTGCAGTGATTAGGTATTGTTCATTTCAGTTTAGTTCATTGATTTATGGTTTCTTGTTGTTGTTGTACAAACCATGGATTGCCTTTGTTGTTGTTTCTATTTATGTTATGATGTTACATAGAGTTAATCAATAGAGTAATAGTAACCAGCTTGAACAGATGTTAGTTCTTGTGTGGTGTGCCTTTACTTCAATAGCTGTGAGTTGTGATTTAATTCTATAGAGTATTTTTAGTATCTACAAACATGGTTTGATTTAGAGATTTAGATTAGCGACATCTTTTACTATTTTTCTGCATTTTCTTATGCTTGGCTGGAGTGTATCGTCACAGACAAGGTGAACTCCATTGAAACAACAAGACCTACCATGGGTTGACAATTAATGTTACAGTCTGAGTCAATTAAGGTTGATTATAAGAACACTACATTTTGGTGTCATGGTCGGGGATGGCAAGTTGACTATACAGTCAGCCTAGTTGTTTGTTTAACATAAAAGTGCTCCTAGTCCATAGTTGTTGGGTTGTAAGGTGAGAGGTAAGAACCTGCGCATCGCTCTAACATACCTGGGTGGGCTCACCATTGTGATCACTAGGACGCTTAGGACATTTTGATGCTTTGATAAGCATGTCTTTAGCTCTTCAGTCGTTGGGCGGTAAGACGAGAGGTAAAAGCCTGCCCATCGCTCTAACATACCTGGGCGGGCTCACCACTGTTGAAGACTGAGGCACTTACAATGTGATTTAATACACATAGGGTCCATGTGTGCATTTGTAGGACCAATACAGACATTGAAATCACCCCCACTCTAATAATTCATTGGAATGACGAGTCATAAAAAGGAAATGAAGGGTGAAAATTTTGGAAGGAAGACATTTATCCAAGAATTAATCTCCAAGGAAGAAAATGAACAGTCTGGCTCTCAAAGGAATGCAAGGAAAACAGGGCTACAGAAGGCTGTTACTCCCATAGAGAAAGTAGAAACCTCGAATCCCTCCATCTAGGGACCTTATCGTTCTAAGGCTAGCACTCATACCCCCAAGGTCAAGGATTTGATTTATGAGCCATAAGGGGAAGTTAGTAGAAAGGATTTGAAGACCAAGGGTCAAGGGGAAACCAAGGGGGAACATTAGACACCTGAAGTGGAAAAGAACCTGTTGATTTATCAATATCTGTATACAAGTAGTGCAGTGAAACAACCAACCACAGTGGTATTTGAGGCATTAATCATGTCTGCAGGGCCATCACAAACACGGATCAAAGAACGTCTGCTACAGGAAGGGTTAGAAGAATTCATCATGGGAGACAAAAATGATATCAATGCTAAATTAGACACCACTGCCAACAACTTTGAGTCCTGAATCAAGAATATTAGAGGTGAAGCTCCTATGAAAAACATTCCTATATCATTCTTAGCATCCTTTTAGGGGATGACTATGGAATATCTAGATCCACTTTTGTTTGAGTTTGATGTCTTATGTAGAAGTTATTATTATACAGTAGATTCTTAGAAGCTTCCATTTCAGGGTGGAATGCTATGAAGGAGACGTTCTTGTCAAAGTACTAAGACTATTGTAGGACCAGGGACTTAAGGGAAGAGATATTTAGAATGGCACAAAAGGAGGAAGAAATCCTGGAAGATTATGTGGAACGTTTCCACTACAATCTACAGAAGTCTAAACACAGAGATATTTTAGACCGAGAAATCTTGAAAACTATATTAATTAGAGGAATGAGGGATGACTACCTTGACACCCTCAACCTATGAGGAAAAGAGGATATATCACAATATCCATTCGCTAAAATTATAAAGCTCTACCTATGATGCTCTCGAGGATCATCTAAAGGAAGAAGTATAATTCGGGATGCCTCTGTTGACATACAAAAATCTACAGGCAGAGGACTAACTAGAGTGGAGATCGGAAATTTGTTCGAAAATTTCAAGATCGATATCTTGGATTAGGCCCCGTTTCCATTTCATGGGATTAGGCCCCACTTCCATTTCAACGTGGAATGCTATGAAGGAGATGTTCTTGTCAAAGTATTAGGACTATTGTAGGACTAGGGAAGAGATATTTAGAATGGCATAAAAGGCGGAAGAAAGCCAGGAAGCTTATGTGGAACAGTTCCACTACAATCTACAGAGGTCTAAACATAGAGATATTTTAGACACATGAATCTTGAAGACTATATTCATTAGTCGAATGAGGGATGATTTCCTTGACACCCTAAACCTATTAGGAAAAGGGGATATATCACAATATCCATTTGCTAAAATTATAAAGCTCTACCTACGATGCTCTCGAGGATCGTCTAAAGGAAGAAGTACAATTCACGATGCCTCTATTCGCATACAAAAATCTGCAGGCAGAGGAGTAACTAGGGCAGAGATTGGAAATTTGTTCAAAATTTTCAAGATCGATATTCTCGATACTCTCTCAGCCCAGATAACAACAACGCAGATAAAAAAGACACAAGCAGAAGCTAACACACCCCTGGCCATGTTTTGTTTGACTTGTCGGAAGAAACATCCAAACAGGGAATGTGAATTGAATAGCATCATCCTGTGTAATATTTTCAAGTTGTAGCATTCAAAAAAGAAGTGTCTGGAGCTTCCTAGAATAAAGGAAGTACTCAGAGAATCAAGCGAAGAGGTGAAGTCTTCTTACTTCATTGCACCAAGGAGGCCATGGCAATCACTACCTCTAGGTATGTCTCAATAATTTTCCTCTTTCAATTCATGGAAAAATGCATATAATAACCAACCATATCCATGGAAATATTCTACCCCTCCTTCAGCTCAGTTCCCTTCACCCTAGAACCAATGGTATCCATCTCCTCTTGTTCAATATCGTCAATCCCAACCATACCCTTGGAACTAGAACTAGAAATGAAATGCCAATAATTCAGCTCTGGATGCACCAGCGATGCAGCAACAGCTGAAGTTACCTCCTTCCCAAGCTTCTTCTCCTCCACCACCTATGCAACCCCAACTACCTGTACGACCTAACCCAAACCCAAAAAATAAAGCAGCTCAGGGCATAGAGGCTCCTACGGCCTTCTAGACCTACTTTATTACACCCATGGAACTTAATGAAATACAATTGCGATTAGGCAACATAATTAACCTAGTCACTCCCCTATCATTACAGAGGAGGACTGTGAACCATCCAGAGGAGAAGCCGAAGGCTCTGAGGTGGCTACTGGGCTTACACCAACTGATATAGAGGAAGTTGTTACATCTATAATAGCCAACCCACAAAGAACTGCTACATTTGTAACAACTAATTTGGGGAAGGTTGATACACCTGTAACATTAGATTCAATTGTTGTCATGCAGGACCCCCCGTACCCTTAGAGACTAGCCAAACCTAGGATGACCTCACAGCCTGAATCTGATTTCCTTAGGGAGTTGCCAAATTTTATGTACGAATTCCCTTGTTGCAAGCCCTTAAATAAGTACCCATCTATGCCAAGACAATGAGATATTTTTGCATCAAGAAGCCAATGAGGAAGCCTAAAGACCCTTCCACCACACATGTGCTAGGAAAGTTATCTAAATTAATGTTTGCTCAGCCTCTCCTTACTAAGTGCCATGATCCAAAAAATCCCACAGTCACCATCTACATTAATGATCAGCCCATAACCAATGCATTGATTGATCTTGGGGTTGTCATTAACGTAATGACGAAAAATCTATTTATTGCTCTCAGGCTATAGGGACTCAGACACACTCCTACTGTGCTGGAATTTTCATACAGGTCTCGTGTTAAACCCAAGGGGTTGTTAGAAGATATAATGATTAGGATAGCTTCCTAGAGATACACATATGATTTCCTTATTCTATAGCCCAAATCCAATTTGGGGGGCATCCTTTGATCTTAGGGAGACCTTGGCTAGCCACTGGAGACACATTCATAGGCTACAGGATGGGATCCATGGTGATCTCAGATGGCCAGGCAATACAGATCCTTACTATTTATCCCCCAAAACGAAAAGTGGATTTGTACAACCCTTGCCTGGATGAGTTTGAGCCTGAGTCAAGTATTTCCCCACCACTCAAAACTTTGGGTAAAGACCAGTATTTCAAAGATGAGACAGAAGATGATGTTATTAAAGGTTTTATTAGTAATTCACTTTCTGTTGCTTATGCTAAAAATGAAAATGAGAGGAATATGTGGAAGATATAGATTTTGAACAAATGAGAACTATTCCGAATACTGCTAGCAGCCTAATTGAGATTGAATCTAGAAAATGTTTGAATTTTAATCCCAATTTGACTGTTGAACAAGATCAATGACTGTTATAGCTGTTATAGAAGTATAAAAAGGCATTTTCAAGGGATTAAATGGATATGAAAGGGATCCACCCTAACCTATGCACTCATTGTATTTATTTTAAGGATGGTTGCAAACCATTCAGATAGCCACAGTGCTACATGAACCATGCACTAAGGGAATTGGTGAAAGAAGAACTACAAAAATTCCTTAGTGATAATTTAATTTATGCAATATCTGACAGTCAGTGGGTGTCATCGCTTTTCATCGTTCATAAAAAGAATGGCAAGTGGAGAGTCTGTGTTATTATAGAGAAATCAACATGGTCACTCAGAAGGACCATTTTTCATTACCATTTATAGATCAGGTCCTTGATACTCTCTCCGGAAAGAAATACTTTTCATTTTTGGATGGATTTAGTGGCTACAATCAGATACAGACTGCCTCGGAAGACCAAGATAAAATGACCTTTACTTGTCCTTGGGGAACCTATGCATACAGAGTGCTACATTTTGGGCTCTGTAATCTGCCAACAACCTTTCAAAGGGCAATACTGGGAATCTTTTCTGAATTATTGAAGGACTCTATGGAAATATTCATGGACAATTTCACACCTTATGGAGATGCTTTTGAAACAACATTAGTCAATCTGGAAAAAGAGCTAGAGCGATGTGTATAGACTAATGTTGTCTTGAGCACTGAGAAATGTCACATGATGATTACTAAAGGGACCGCACTTGGACATTACATTTTTGCTGATGGAATCAAGGTAGACCCTACAAAAATAGAGGTAATTCTAAGGATTCAAACCCTCAAAACACAGAAAGAGGTACATAGTTTCTTGGGGCATGCAGGGTACTACAAAAGATTTATAGAATATATTTCAAGAATTGCATCACCATTATTTTCCTTGCTCATGAAGGATGTTGATTTCTTGTGGACAAGGAAGTGCGAGAAGGCCTTCTTAAAGCTAAAATGTTGTGTATCAACAGCTCTGGTCTTGTGACGACCTAATTGGGAATTGTCGATTCACATAGCTACAGATGCATTGGATATTGTTGTAGGTGTTGTTTTGGGCCAACTGGAGGATAAGAAACATTATGTTATTTACTACATAAGTAAAAATATAACTCCAGCTGAGCTCAACTGCACGGTGACTGAGAAGGAGTTCTTAGCAGTCGATCATGCCATCAATAAATTATGGCATTACATCACCGAATATCAATTATTTGTACACACTGATGATTATGCCATTCAATTTTAATTGAATAAGCCAATTACAAATGGTAGGATTACATTCTGGTTATTTCTGTTACAAGAATTTGATATCACTATTGTAGATAAGCCTGAAAAAGACAATGTAGTAGTTGAATTTCTTTCTAGGCTAACAATTGATGACAATTTCACTCCTATTGAAGATTCTTTCCTTGATGAATATCTTTTTGATATTTATACTTACTCACCTTGGTATACAGATATAGCCAATTATCTTGTTGCAGGGAAGTTTCCCCAGTATTTATCCTCCAAGGAGAAAAAGAAAATCATACAACAAAGTGCTACATATACCTGGATAGATGGGAACTTCTATCACACTAGACCTGATTTACAGATTAGACATTGTGTTAGAGAGGATGAGGTCTTTGATATCCTCAAAGCCTACCATGAGGAACCTTACGGAGGACACTTCGTAGAAAAATAGACAAGATACAAAGTCATTTCAAGAGGATACTACTGGCTAACAATATTTTAGGATGCCAAGAAGTTTGTGAAGTAGTGTGATAGTTGCCAAAGGATGGGCCAACCACTGCAATCAAATGAGATGTCGTTACAGCCCCAAATCATCACAGAACCTTTTGAGAAGTGCACTTTATATTTTGTAGGACCGATCAATCCTTCATCTAGAGGGAGATCCTACATCTTGGTGTTTACTGACTCTGTCACAAAATGGGTTGAGGCAAAGGCACTAACTAGAGACATGGAGTAGGCTATCTTAGAATTTTTGCTTGAAGACATCTTCATCTGGTTTGGTATATCTAGAGAGATAGTCATAGACAGAGGACTGCAGTTCACATCTCATAAGATTCGGGTGTTGGTCGAAAAATATAAATCCATCATAGAATCACAATTCCTTACCATCCACAGGTGAATGGCTAGGTAGAAAGCACTAATAAAGTCATTGAGGGAATCCTTACTAAGACTGCGGCCAGTCATTGAAGAAATTTGCCTGACAAACTTCCAAAAGTGTTATGGGCATACAGGATTACATGGAGGAACACCAATGGATTCTCACCATATGAACTTGTGTATGGAAAGAACCCTTTATTCCCCATTGAATTTGAAATCAAAACACTAAGGACAAAATTGCAGGTCAATTTGGATTTGGCTACAGCACAAAGGCAAAGATTGAACCAACTCAACGAACTGGAGGAGAAATGGTTGGCTGCTACCCAGCGAACAAAGATTATCCAACAACAGAGAGCTAAGTGGCATGACATATTTATAAAGAAGAAGTAGTTCCAGAAAGGATATTGGGCTCCCTTATATGACTCAAGGTTTAAAGACTTCGAGGGTAAGCTTTGCACCAGATGGCTAGGTCCTTATGAGGTAGATGCAGTCTTTGACAATGGGACTGTAAATTTGGTAACCATTGACAGTGCAAGGATATCATTACTTGCAAATGGGCACCGTCTTCGGTTGTATCACAAACCTACCTCAAATGATTCATTTGTCAACATTGTCACAAATTTGGATCTACAGATGGTGGGAATAGGGTAAAGCCCCCCTGTGCTAAAAAAATTTAATTTTTACAGTAAGTGTAATAGCTAAAAACCACTTGGTGGTGGCTGTTACACAGTCCAAAACAAAATAATAATAATAATAATAATAATAACAACAACAATAATAATAACAATAATCTAGTTGTGAAAACCTTTGTCAAGCATAGATAGACACTTCTGTAACAGTTGAAAACCACCTAGTGGTGACCGTTACACCCTCTGTAACAACATTTGTTATTTCAATGTATATCATCCAATAAGTGTTGTTACATGATCTTTTGTTCTTTATCATTTTGAAGAAATTAAATTAATATATATCATTCATCTTGGCTGTTACACCTGTAACAACTGATGAATTTTTAGGAATAAAACGAGATATTATATTGTAATAAACAACAAAAACATCATTGTGAGCCTCGTCATCAAATTTAAGTTTGCACGTTTCACTGCCTGAGGATGATTCGATGTCGCGTCGCCCATTACTTCATTTCAGATCAGCTAGGTACGTCATCAAAAAGGTAATATTGAATTCGTTTTATTTTGTAATTATGGCAACTTAACATTATTATTGACGGCTGAGAATGGTTGTCATAATTAAGCTTTGGGGAACAAATCACATCACGACATGATAGTCACATGATTTTTAATTATTTGAAAAATCCAGTAATTAAGGCATGTGACCTAGTAGTTATCATTATTTAATGCCGAATCATACCAAAAAGGGTGAGGGGACCATTGATGAGACCTCCCCATGACTCACCATTAAGGCAAAATTCATTGAGAAATATGAACCATGCGTGCCAAATATTAATCCAAAATCTTCACCTGCACTACCCTGCCACCCTACCATTTATCCCTGCTAGAAGCACTGAATCCCCATTAAAAGTGTTTGGAGAGGAGGAAGATAGTAGTACAGGCTGAAACAGCTAGAGTGTGTGCCAGAGGGATGGATAAGAAACTGAAACAACATTGAATTGCATAGGCAATGGGAGGAGAAGCAATACGGCATGAGCCAGGGTCCATAGAAGCCTTGGAATATTACCTTGAAGCATGTTAGGTTTTCAAGGATGCAGGCTGGTTCGAATTCTTCCAGAGATTGGAAGGATTGGACAATGGTGTGGGCATGGAATTTGCAAAGAACTTGGAAGGAAACCAAATGGAAGTTAGAGGATTGAAATTGGAGGTCATGGAAGAAGTTATCACCAAAGTAATAGGATTTCTAGCAGAAGGGAAGAGATGGTTTACTATGAAGGTTAATGACCCCTCACTGAAAGGGAATTTTCTTGAGGAAAGTGAGTCATTGGTTAAGAAAGGTAGGGGAATTGATAGGCTGTCACTCCCACAGGCACGGGAAGATGTTTCTCTCTTCCTCATTAAGTACATTACTTGTGACAAAAGGGCAACAATTGTGTTTAATTACCATTTCCCATTGTTGAACCATCTCCACCATCAACAGTTGATCAACCTTCCTTATTTCTTGCTCAGTAATATTACACATATGGTTGTGGCTGTGAAAATTGGTGCACTTCCAGAAACGTGTGTTATGAACCATGGCCTTATTAAACTCATTGTGTTGGATGTCTTGAACTGACAGGGAAATAATTGGGAAGAGTTCATGAGGAAAAGACCTAAGACCACTCGCAAAAGGCAAACAGAAATTGTTGGGGAAACTCGAGAAGAGACAAAGGAGAAACCCCAGTCCTTGATAGTGAGGGTTAGCAAGAAGTCGATTGATAAACTGATTTGTGATAGAAGGATGAAGTAGAGAATAATGATTAGTGGGCACCCAAAGTCCTGATCCATGTCGAGAAAGGAAAAAGAAGAAGTCGAGCAGATGGACAAGGAGTAAGCTCAACCAGAAAAACCTCCTACACCTGGTAAGAGTGAAACCTAGTCTTTGTTGTTGAAAATTGAAATTTTAGAAAAAGAAATTAAATAATTGAGGGAATAGCTAGTAGTAGGAAAGGCAAAGCCAAAAGCCCCAAGGCTGGATACTTTGGCAGAGGCCGTGGACAGGGCCAAAAGGGGAGATATCCCAGGCACTTTATGTGTAGCCTATCCTTAGAAGTTGGTGGAAGCTGGATTCAAAGTTTGTGCAATAGACACTAGCTCGAAGGGGATTAAAGATGAAAACTTGGAATCTGTTATAATAGAACCTATTAAGGACGTTGCTGATACACAAGAAACAACAACAGAGACAACACAATCCACAGGAATTGATCAAGCAATGGATACATAGGAACCCTTGGATGACACTGTTGTTTTACCAAGAACAATAGTGGAGGAGGAAATCAGCCAAGAGGAGGGAGAGAAAGAAAATATCCATGAGTCTATGGTCACTGCTGCTGTTACACAAGAACTAATAGCATAGACTGAACCTAGTCTAAAGGAAAATTATGAATAGAAGCATGCGAATATTACTGCTGCCACACAAGAACCAATAGTAAAAATGGAAGTTAACTAGGAAAATAAAGAAACTGTGATAAAAACCACTGAGGAAGTTGTTGTTACACAAGAACCAGAAGCTGAGGTGGGATAGTTCCACCCTCAGGAGGATGCCACACCTTTAATTGATGATGCATGTGGGGGAATGCCAGGTCCTGTTGAAGGATGGCATTCTAAGAAATTGTTGTTATTGGTAGAGCTGTAAAAGTGGAAGCAGCTAGCACTCTCTCTGCAGGAGGGAGTGATTCCACTCAAGACGCATAAGAGAATGATGGATTACCTGAGAGAAAAATGGTTAAAAGAAGAATGAGAAAGGGAAGAGGAGGCACAGAGGCATAAAGAAATTATGAAGAAAAAGGATGAATAGCTGCATCATCTGCATCGGAAGGTCTCTGACCTGACGTTTAATAAGACCAAACTCCATGACCTTGCTCTAAACCTACTAGCATGTAGGTGGTCATCCCCATCATACACTATGTTCCAATGGGAACGTTACTACTTATTCCAGTTAAGGGCAGTTTGTGAGAACAGGTCCTATATGGGTTCTTTAACCCACACTTTTTTTGGAAATTTTATATTCTTGTGATTTTCATTATTAGAATTTGTTGTTCGAGTTGTTCTTGCACAATATGATGTGTGAACATGTGAGCACAAGGATGGTGGAAAGTGTTATTTTTTCATGGGAGACTTGCAGTTGCAGGAATTCCTCTCATTTCTGAGCAATCAGATTGAGTGGCAACTGGCCAAGAAAGCAATAGAGACCAATGAGGAAAATACAACATTGTGGGTTAGGCTAAACCAAGAATGGCTTATGAACTCTGGCGAGAGTTCAGATAGTTCCTAAGCAATCTGGAAATCGGAGATCAGTCAACCATTTACAGAAGGAGAATCATGAGGATCGGCCTCAACTTGTTTTCAAACATGAGTAGCCAAGCGCTAGTCGTATGTCCCAAGCACACTCAGTCCCGTAGTGAAAAATTGTAGGAAGGAGACCCCTTTGAGTAAAAGAATTTTATGGTTGTTGTTACACGGGCGCCAAAATATGCTCTGATTGTGCTAACACTGGGGGCGTTTTTGATTGGCCTCAGGTTCAAATTCCCTTTGATATGGTTTCCATTGGAGGGGTATCAACATGATTATTGGTTATGCGATTATGAGGAGGAATCTTGGCCACATGAGTTAATTTCTGATCAAGGATTCAAACCTCCAGATGATGATACTACTGGTGGCTACAATTTCATAGATTTCCAACAGGGGCATAGTAGAAGGAAATGAGATTCTGCATGGGGACATGCAGTTGCTTCAGTTGGGGGGAGATGTTGGGTGTGGTTTTTTACCTATTTTGTGCACATTCTTTCCCCTATTTTGACCTTTCATTCCTCCAAGTATGTGCCCTTATATGACCAAAATTTCTTGTTTCTTACATTTTTAATCCACTTTACTGTCATGTTACTTTGTTGTATCTTATCAAATAATATGAGGATTTATTAATTTTTGTCGCTAGCTGGGAGAGAATTGAAGGAGTATTTTTGGAAGTTCATCTGTTTCAGGTGTTGGCTCATGCGAATGAAGCTATGAGGCAAGAAGGTAGCAAGGACTAACTATAGGAAAGGGTAAAATGGTTTGTTGTTACAAATTGGTGTTATATACTAGGTGTTGTTAGAGGTTGTTGTTGTTACATTTTGCTGCTATTATAGGTTGTTGTTGTTACAGGTTACTGTTTTTATAGGTTGCTGCTGTTACAGGTTGTTGTTATTACAGATTTTTGTTACACATTAGATGCTATTACAGGTTGCTATTGTTACAGGTTGCTATTACACGTTGGATGCTATTACAAGTTGTTGTTACACATCGGATGCTATTACACCTCACGTGGATCCGTCGTCACATCAACAGTGTTGTCGTCAATTATGCCACGTCATCCTGAACCACCATTTGCTCAATGTTGTTGCACCAAAGTTGGAAATGTGGGTACTATTCCACATGACAACTGCCGGTAGTAGGATAGTTTATTTTTGAAGCAACAAGACTCAAGTAGTTGCAACCGATGTATATTTATTTAGTAATAAGTTGTAACTTCCTTATTTTTGATCAGCATGAGAATCGAGATATTCTTAGGACTGATCTCATTTATAATTTTTGGGTTGTAATAGTTATAAAAGACTCGACTTTTATGTATTAGCAGATGACATATAGAAGAGTACCATTACTCTATTTCTGTAATCATGAACTTATTCAATATCAATTGGCACGTTGATGTTGTTACTTTCCAACTGATTCCTTAATCACTTTTTGTGTTCTTCCTGCACCCTATTGAGGAGGAAGGGACATCCTCTTTGGCAGGGATTGTAGCGATTAGGTAGTGTACATTGTAGTTTAGCTCATTGATTTATGCTTTGTCAGTATTGTTTTACAAATCTTGGATTGCATTCATTGCTGCTTTTGTTTATCTTATGTTGTTACACAGAGTTGATCAACAGAGTAATAGTAACCAACTGGAATAGATGTTAATTCTTGTGTAGTGCACCTTTACTTCAATAGCTACGAGTTGTGACTTAATTCTGTAGATTTTTTTGTATCTACATGCATGGTTGGATTCAGCAATTTAGACCAGCAACATCCTTTATAGTTTTTCTACATTTTCTTATGCTTGGGGGGAGTGTATCAGCATAGACAATGTGAACTCAATTGAAACAACAAGACTTACCTTGAATTAAAAATTAATGTTGCAGTTTGAGTCAATTAAGGTTGACTAAAACAACACTATAGGCACCTCACATGTCTTGGAACATATTTGTACCTAGAACACCTTGCCATGACTAGGACACCCAAGCACATTTTGGCAAGCCCTAGCATAGCATAAAACTCTCCTAGCATGTGATGGAATGCCATATAATCCCTCACATTCCCTGGAACACTTTTTCATACATTAACATACATTAGCACTTGGCACACATTGGCACTTGGCATCTATTGGAACCTACTATTAGTGTGCCTAGGATACCCCTTTTGAAAACGATAAAGTCCTCACTTATGGACCCTCTTATTTTTTCATTTCCTTGCATTTTAGATTGGTTCTTCCTTATGTTTCCTTGACACATATTGGAATACCCTTAGACCCTATACATCCTAGCATGCCTTAGCATCTCTCATGTATTGACATGCCTTGGCACTATTTGGCACATGTTAATACACACTAGAATGCCTTAGCACACTCTGACACTTCTTGACATGCCCTGATATTCCCTAGCATGAATTATAAATTCCTAGCATATCTTATCAATCCCTCCTTGGATTTCCATCTAGCACTCATTAACACTCCCTAGCACACCCTCATATTCATTTACTTCCATGATTTTTGAGCTATTGCTTCCTTATGTTTCCCTAGTTCTCCCTAACACTTCTGAGCATGTAATAGCACACTTTGGCACACCTTAGCACAATCGACATGTGCTACCACTTCATAACATGTGTATCACTATCTAACACACATTGGAACTTGGCACATGTTGACACTTGTGAAGTCTTAGAATGTATAACACTCATTGAGATGCCTTGGTATGCTTTGGGATGGTTTAATATTAAAGTTATTTTGGATCAACTATTGGAAATTAGATGAGAAGTAACAGAGGAATATTTGGCACTTAGAATTCACT
Source organism: Pinus tabuliformis (assembly GCA_031772625.1). NCBI lineage: Eukaryota > Viridiplantae > Streptophyta > Pinopsida > Pinales > Pinaceae > Pinus > Pinus tabuliformis. Next base: position 356,294,784 of record CM062814.1, on the reverse strand, counting down.
AACACTTGGAAGTTGGCACGTATTGGTAGCTAGTGTTGTTGTTCCTAACATGACCCTCTTAGAAAAGGTAAATTGATGAGTTATTAACCCTCTTATGCATTCATTTCCTTGTAGTTTAACTTGTTTCTCCTTTTTGTTGTCTTGATAGCCCCTGACACGTATTGTGACACCCTTGCACATCTTTGCATGGCTTAGCACTTAGCACATATTAGCATATTTGACATGCCTTAACACTATCTAGCACATGTAATCATTCCCTAGCACGCCTTGGCACTCACACCCTCACAACTAACCTTACGTTTTTTCATGACTAGGGAACTGAATCAAGTCCTTAGGTACTACAGTTCATGTGACAATGTCTTGCTTCCATCGTAATTTACCTATTACATGTAGATCGTGCCATGTTCAGCTAAGAACTACCTATAACTCATCTTAGGCCACTCATTTCCAAGTTGAACTTGTCCCACTTAAGAACTTACCAAAATAAGGATCACATCTAGCCATGGCCATAAAACAACTAAGCAACATAGATTACACAGACAATATTTCACATGTATGTCTAGTTCATGTAAACAATAGAGAATTAGCTAAGACTTTGCAAGAACCACAAGATGCAAAATACACACATGAGACAAGCTGACATGAGCCGAGTGCCCGAAAACTTATACACAACAATGTACATTATGAAATTATCTGAAATAGTTTAAAACATGATCATTTGGCCAAAATGTGCCACATGTCATATAAAAATAATAGCTAAAGGAAAAATAGTGTTGTGCTTATCACAAAGTATCCCTTTGTCTAAAACTTCTTTATTGAGCCCCTTATCGCAACTATAGTCTTTTCTCTTGAAAATACTTTTATGAACTTCTCCTAACACACTTTGTGCTTATCACACTAGAATTTACTGACACTCCTTGACACACACTCTTATTTGTTCACTTCCATGCATTTTGACCTAGCTCTCCCTTGTGATGCCTCGACACTCCCTAACACTCCTCAAGATGCAATGATATTATCCGACATGTGCTAGTGCATCTTTTCATTACCTATCATCTGCTGAGCCTCCCTAGCTACCATTCCCTCGTAACTACCCTCACTTAATTTTCAAGTTGGGAACCCAACCAAGTCCTTGTTTACTACAAGAGCTTGAGCAAGTTACAATTACTACAACTAGACTATGTTATTGAATTGTGTAGCTTGCGAGGCACCCCACAAGCCTAGTGAGATGGGTTTGTGTGAGTTTGGCTGCAAAAGGATTTGTCCGAAAGGAACCCAAGTGAAGGGATTTTAGAACTAAGAGGGGGTTTAAACTCTAAAACAAAAATGAAAAGAAAAATTAATATTTTCTAAGGTCTACGTGGATAAAAATCATATGTTCTAGAGGGTTCCTAAGAAGCCTAGCTAGGAAAATCTATTTAAGGAGGCATTAGTATGAAGGAAAGAAAATGAAGTGAGTAATGTAGTCTAAAAGTAGTCTGAGTTAGAGGGCTAAGTGAGGGTTTCTAAAGGGATGCCATGATCATCCACCAAGAGAAAGATCATCATGTGAAGGTTCACAAGAATGTCGCATACCTTAATGGGTTCAAGCTAGGATGTAGGATGGCATACTATTGGTTCTCTTCTGGTAGATCGAGCTCAAGGGAGGCAGCTCATGAGAATTTGGGCATGTGATTTGACCATTGTTTTTTGTGAAGGCCGCATCAAATTCTGAAATAGTAGAGAGGGTTGAAACCCTGTCTTAAGGCGGTTGGTAGGTTACAAGGTTTGTGATAAAGACGAAGACAAATGGAGGAAGAACTACACCAGAATTTAGGTACAGATAAAAAGTAGCTACAGGTGTAATATTGATTTAGGTAACCGCAGTTTCAGGGTCATAGAGATCTAAAGTTTAGGTCAAGATTCAGTAAAAAAAATTCCCAGAATCTATTGATCCATATGAGCTAGCTCAAGTCTATTATGGAGGAAAGAATTCTTGTTTTTTGTATGGGTGGATAGGATTTGTTCTAAAGAATTTAGAATATAAGTATATTGCGCTAGTTAGGGAATTTTCCAAGCATGTTCAGTAAAAAAGGTATGCCCTTGAGGTTGTGACAAATTTGCGTAGAAGAAGAGGGGTCATGACACTTAGAGAAAGGTTTATATCTGTAATATAAACCATATATCTGGAAGATGGTTTGCAAAAGTATGTCTGGAGATAACAGATCCAAAACAGGGTGAAGGATGAGTAGAATTTTTAACGGAAGAAATGTTCCATATCAGGAATGGATTGACATGAAGAGAAGTTGATTTTGGTGGACTATCCATAGAGTTTTGGACAAAGATCTGAAGGAGTCTATAAAACATTAGTCAATGGATTGTTAGTGGATGATTTGTGACCCTAGTTCATTCATCTACAAATTGTTAGAAGTATGATAAGTGGAGTATTTTATATTTTTTCATAGATTGGACAATAAAGAAAGTGGTACACAATAATAGTGTTTTTGAGAGGACCCGAATCACTATTAGGTTGAATATTTAAAGAACCCTAAATGAGGGTAGTGTTTTGTGACCTAGATTGGTAAAATAATTAACTGTGGTTGGGAAAATAGATGGTAGTCCTTGTAGAGTTGAAGGGTTGTTAGGTGAATGTCAAAGAAGATCCTTAAGTCCTCTACTTGTGAAGGAAAACAAGACTGGTAGAAGGGTATGTGTATTGGGCCTTAGGATGTACACACTTTTAAGCACTAAAGTAGCACTCAAGTGGGCTAGCCAACTAGCCCTAGTTCATTGTATTGTAGAGGATTTAGTCAGTGAGAAGAAGGGTTACATCCATATGCCTATACTTGTCATCTCGGAGCAACAAGATTGAAAAAATTGGCATACAAAAGATTTGTTCACAAATGAAGCTGTGAATAGTTGGTCAAAGACTCTAAGTGTTGCAGACCTTGAAGGAAAAAGGAGGTAGCTAGAGGGAAAATTTTGTTGATACGAGTTTAGTAACATAAAGGAGTTGAGTTCATTGATAGAGGAAAATTGAGGAGTTGAAAAATTGGAGGTAAGAGGACCTGCCAAATGTGTTCAGGACATGTGGAATGAAAGGGTTATGTGTGGCCACCATTAAGAAGTAGGTTAATTATTGTCTTATTCAAGGTAGATTTGTTTTCAAATGAAAAACACCAAAACCCTAGTTGTATTCCTCATATTAATGTGATTGTAAAGGGCTATGACCCTTGGTATGGGAGCTTAGCCTATTCTATTATAGTTTGTAATATAACAACGAAGGTTTTGAAAAAGTTAAAAATTGTCATGTGCACTAGTTGATTACATGATGTGTGTAGATTTCATTGTGCAAAGTAGATGTGTTGTGTCACTTAAGTGTGTTTGCATCAAATATTCGAAGACAAAACAAAGTTTCTCACATGCCATGGAAATTCAACATATGCCTTGTTCACCTAAGAACTACTTGTAACTCATCTTAGGATACTCATGTCCAATGTCAACTCATCCCACTTAACAAGTTACCAAGACAAGGCTCATCACATCTAACCATGTCCATAAGACAACTAAGAAACATTGTTTACATCTTGACATGCCATAACACCTAAAATGTCTTAGAATGCCTTAGAACTATGTGGTGTGTGTTCCGTACATTCCTTGGCATGCTTTGACACACCCTAGTACACCCTAACACTTCTTGACACACCTTTTTAGTTTAGCATACCTTGTCACTACCTAGCCTATAACTTTATCACTCCCTCCTTAACACACCTAGAACTCATTGACACTCCTTGTCACACACTATTATTTGTTCATTTCCATGATATTTGACCTAGTGCTTACTTTTGTTTCCTTGACACTCCTTAACACTCCCTAGCATGCATTGGCACACCCTAGCACTTGGCATATCTATGCATGTCACCCTAGCACTCTAGTAGTCATTGCCACTACCTAGCATACCTTAACACTCTCTCCTTAGAACACTTAGAGCTTGTTGACACTCCTGGTCAAAAACTCTTATTCATTCATTTCCAGGCATATTGACCTAGTGCTCCCTTGTGTTTCCCTATCACTCCTTAACACTCCTTGGAATGTGCTAGTACACCATAGCACATAGTACATATTGGCATGTTGTCCTGGCCTCTATCATGTCTTAACATGACCTAGCATATCTTATCACTCCCTCCTTAACACAACTGGAACTCATTGAGACTTCCAATCACAAAATCTGGTTTTCTCATTTCCATGCATTTTGACGTAGTGCCCTTGTGTTTCCTTTGAAGTCCCATCTAACACTTCCTTGCACGCATTGGCACATCTTGGTCGCAGGCCACCCTGGAACTCTAACATTCCTAAACACTTGCAAACGTGCCTTGTCACTTCTCCTTGGCACACTCGGAACTTGTTTACACTCCCTGTCACACACTTTTATTCATTCATTTCCATGCATTATGACCTATTTCTCCCTTTTGTTTCCGTAGCACTCCTTAAGACTCCTTGGCATACATTCACACACCCTAACACTTGGCACATCTCGACATGATTTCATACCACTCTATCATGACTTGAAACTACCTAGAATACCTTTTCACTCTTTCCTTAGCACACCCAGAACTTTCTAAGAATCCCTGTCATACACTCTTATTCATTCATTTTCATGCAACTGAAGCTTTTCCTCCCTTGTGTTTCCTTGGAACTCCCTAGCATGAGTTGGCGCCATACCCTAGCACCTAGCACATCTTGACATGCCCTATCACTTCGTATGTATTGGCATGCCTAACATGCCTTGGATATATCTAGCATGTATTATAACTTCCTAGCACTTCTTTCATGCCTTCACACTCCGTAGTTGTCAAGCCCTCATAGATAGCCTTAGTTTTTTTGTGACTTGCGAACCCAACCAAGTCATTGAAAAATTAGTGTTGTCAATAGCCTAAAGTATCCAATTTTCTAAAACTTGTTTTTCCATCCCCTTATCATAATTGTGGGCTTACCTTTTACAATTCCTATTTTTAAATTCTCCTAACACACTTGTTTCTCTGGACACTTTGAATTCATTGACACTCCCTAGAAGACACTCTTATTCATTCGTTTCCATGCACTTTCACCTAGTTCTCCCTTGTGATGCCCTGAAACTCCCCAACACTCCTCAACATGAATTGAAATTGTATGGCATGTCTTAGCATGCCTTCTCACTCCTTGACATGCCTTGTCACTCCTTATCTATCATGCCCTCATAACTACCCTTATTTTTTTAAGACTTGGCAACCAACCAAGTCCTACCTTGACTACAACATCTTGAGAAAGTTATGGTTACTACAACTATACTATCCCTTGTTCACCTAAGGATGGCCTATAACTCATCCTAGGTTACTTATGTCCAATCCTAACTCATCCCACTTAAGAAGTTACCAACTCAAGGCTCACATCCAACCATGGCCATAAAAAAATAAGAAACATAGTTTACATCTTGACATGTCATAGCATCTGGCACATCTAACAATCCGTTGGCACTATGTGCCATGTGTTATCATACCCTACGCTCCTTTCCATGCTTTAGCTCTCCCTAGCACACCCTAGCACTCCCTGACATGCCCTTGCACTCTAACATGCCTTGGCACTGCCTAACATATAATCTTGTCAGTCCCTCCTTAATAGACCCGGCAATCATTGTCACTCACTATCACACACTCTTATTCATTTATTTCCATTCATTTTGAACTAGTTCTCCCTTGTGTTTCCATCACACTTCCTAACACTCCCTGGCATGCATTCACACACTTTGGCATTTGGTACATATTGGCATGTCGCCCTAGAAATCTAGCCTTCCTTGGCACTACATAGCATACCTTGTTACTCCCTCCTTAGCACACCTACAACTCATTGATAATCATTTTCACACACTCTTATTCATTGATTTCCATGCATTTGAAACTAGTGCTCCCTTGTCTTTTCTTAGCACTCCATAACATGCCTTGGCATGCATTGGCACACCGTAACAACTGACACATCTTGGCATGTTTCCCTAGCCTCTAACATGACTTAACACTACCTAACATACGTTATCACTACCTCCTTAGCACACTTGGAACTCTCTAACACTTCCTATCATAGACTCTTAATCATTCATTTGCATGCATTATTTTCACTTATCACTCCCTTGTGTTTCCTTAACACTCCTTAACACTTCCTAGCACATGTTGCCACACCTTTGCACCTGGCACAACTTGGTCGTGTGCCACTTTGGCATGCTAGAAAGACTTGGTGCTACCTAGAATACCATGTCACTCCCTCCTTGGCACACTTGGAACTCGGTGACACTCATTGTCACACTCTCTTATTCAGTCATTTCCATGCCTTTAGACCTAGTGCTCCGCTATGTTTCCTTTTTACTCCCTAACAGTCAACACACATTGGTATGCTTTTCCTTCACTCTAGCATGCCTTGGAACTATTTAATATATATTGTCACTCCTTCCTTAGGTCACCTGGAACTACTTAACACTTCATTTCCATAAATTTGAAACTAGTGCTCCCTTGTGTTTCCTTCACACCTAACCCTAACATTACCTAGCATGTGTTCACCCCACAACCTAACACTTGGCACATCTTGGCATGCCTTAGCACTAAATAGCATACCATGTCATTGCCTCCTTAACACACTTGGAACTTGCTGACACTCCCTCTCACATACTCTTATTCATTCATTTCCATGCATTTTGACCTAGTGCTCCCTTATGTTTCCCTAGCACTCACTAACACTCTGTATCAAGCATTGGCACACCGTGGCACTTGGGACATGTCGACATGCTTCCCTAACACTCTAGAATGCCTTAGCACTAGCTAGCATAGCTTGTCACTCCATCCTTAGCACACCTGGACATCGCTAACACTCCTTATTATGCACTCATATTCATTAATTTCCATGCATTTGAAATTAGTTCTCCCTTATGTTTCCCTGGCAATAGGCCCTAACACTTCCTAGCATCCATTAGCACCACACCCTGTCAAGTAGCACATCTTAGCATGCATTAGAACTTGGCTTGTATTTGCATTCCTATCATGCCTTGGAAATTCCTAGCATGTGTTAGTACTTCCTAGCATTCCCTATCACACCTTGGCACTTTGTAGTTGTCATGCCCTCATAGTTAGCCTTACCTTTTTTGTGGCTTGGGAACCAACCAAGTCATTCAAAAAACAATGGTGTGCCCAACCCAAAGTCTCCCTTTATTTGAAAATTCTTTTTCCAACCCCTTATTGCAGCCATAGTCTTTCATCCTACAAGTTTTATTTTGAACTTCTCCTAACATACTTCATCCTTGTGACACCTAGAATTCAATGACACTCATTGGCACACACTCTTATGCATTAATTTCCATGCATTTTGACTGAGTTCCCCCTTGTGATTCCCTAACACTTCCTATCACTCCTCAACATGCATTGGCATTGTTTGGAATGTGCTATCACACCTTTTCATTCCTTGGTATTCCCTAATGCTCATTATATATCACACCCTCACAACTACCCTTACTTTTTTTGGGACTTGGGAACCTAACCAATTTCTTCCTCGACTACAAAAACATGACCAAGTTTTGATTAGTACAATTAGACTATGACTTGTTAACCTAAGAACTAGTTATAACTCATCTTAGGCTACTCATGTCCAATCTCAACTCATCCCACTTAACAAGTTACCATGTCAAGGCTCACATCCAACCGTGGCCATAAAACAACTAAGCAGCATAGTTTATATATTGACATGTCATAGTATCTAACACATCTAACAATCCCTTGGCACTATGTGGCACATTCTATCATCCCCTTCATTCCTTGGTGTGCTTTGGATCTCCCTAGCACACCCTAGCACTCCCTGACACACCCCATCACTCTAACATGCCTTGGCACTACCTAGCATATAACCTTGTCACTCCCTCCTTAAGATGCCTGGGACTCACTGTCACTCCCTATCACACACCATTATTCATTCATTTCCATGCATTTTCAAATAGTTCTCCTTTGTGTTTTCATGACCCTCCCTAACACTCCCTGACATGATATTGGAAAGAGGATGGATAATTTTATTTTTCAACAAGTTTAAAGAGGGTCATTGGGTATGAATGGGGTTTGGAGTATCGACTCCAACCCTTTCATGATTAAGCATCGGACCCTTATTTTTTATCCCACTTGGGAGAGACTAAACAAGGCCCCTATCTAGGTTTAAATTCTGGGACTAAAAGTACAATTATGGGCGAAGTAGACTCTCAGGGAAATTGGAAACAAGCTAGGGGAATAATTGGAGGTTGACCTAAATTTTAAATTCTATGTGGCGATAAAGGTGGTGAGGGTATCAATAAATTCAAATATCAGAGACTGGTTATGGGGTGAAATGAAACTAAAACATGAATTCATCACTTTTATTAATACTTTAGACTACAAGGGCATACCATTCAAATTTAATATATGTCACAAGCATGACCAAAATTCTACAAACTGTGCACTGGGGTTCCATGGAAACAAAGATTAGGAAATATCACCTAAGAATTCAACTATTTAAGAATTAGTTCTACACTAAATGACATATACCTTCTAACTTTTAATATGTTTATGAAATTTCACGTAGGACCCTTAAATTCAATGCCCTATAACACCTCTATTGGTGGAATAAAAGGCATTGAAATAAGAGGTAAACTCGATTCCCCTTCACCTTTGTTAAGACTTCTTGAGACACCTATAATACATACTCCTCCTTTGCCTCAACATGAAGTTTTGATTTTTTCCACTTCCTTTGCATACCCTCCCTTCAACGACATCCTCATAAGAGATCTGATGGTTGAATATGATGACAACAAAATGGGACACACGGGGTATTGAAAATAAATATTTTATCCCCTATAGCCCATAATATGTTCTCAACACATAAATGAAATCACAAACTAATAAATTGACCCAAATATAGATCTCATCCTTCAAGGCCAAACTCAAATAGAAAGAATCACACCATGGATTAAGCACTGGCATTGAGTTTTGTTAAAATCAAGGACCTCCTTTTAAGATTGTGACCTTGTTTTAAGCATTCTCAAATGGGAGGTCTAAAACCCACATTAAAGAGGGGAGATTTTAACCTTAGCCTTTGCAACCTTTGACCAAGATGAATCTACCTAATGGAAGAGATTATATATGTTAGGTATTGGATTTCTAGAGTACCCAATAAGTGCTTTTGAGGCTAAATCCCTAGCCACAACTAAAATTTAGACCTATTTGAAGAGCCAACTTGAAAAATCCTCCTAAAAAGAGACATTTTCACTTCCTTTCAATTAATTTACAAGAAACCTCAACACCTATCTATTATTTTCCTCTTCAATTCTCCAACAAAAAATCATTAATCTTATATCATAAACACTTTATATTGGTAAGAATTGTAGTCATTTTCCTCAACTCATGGGGTACCTTTACACCTCAAGCTGTGTAAGTGTACCTAAGTTTATGGCACAACCCATCACACTATAATATGGTTCTAGCTATCTCCTCCAACTTAAGGAATAACACACCTTATGATGCCAAAGGGTTAAGTCATCTCTAACTCATTGGATTTTTTTCTTTATGGAACACATTCTATGTTGGCATTGTGGCACTAATTTAGAGCTATGGCACAGGTGTTGTCTTTGATGGCAACTCACTTTGGTGACAGATCTCATTACAGGCTCTCAGAATGAAGGAAAAAGATATATATGCAGGTTCACCTAGATGAAGGCGCATATACACGCAGGTTAGACGTTACAAAGGCGCGTGTGCATATACACGCACTTTCACACAAGGAAAAGCACGTATATGTTGGAGAACTTACTTTTCGTCCATGGTAGTTAGTCCTTGGTATTTGAACCTATGGTTTTGGACCATGGTATCTCGTCAGAAGTGTTGATCCCAAGTATTGGGTCCATGGTATTGTTTTATTATGGTTTTGGACCGTGGTATTGTGAAAGGCCTAAGACTATAAAAGAGGAAGGAGATCATTTGGCAAAGGATCATCTGAATGAATTGAATATCTAATAAGTGCTAGATCTGAAATATTGGTGATTGGGGGTTATGGTGCATATCCAGATCTGAATGAAGGAGGAACCTTAGCGCAAAGAGAAGGATAAGTTCTATTGATGGGTCATAATCTTTAGGCTTGAATGATAATATCTTTGCATGATTTTGATCTGTTATATGTGGCGCATGCTTGATCTATAAATCTGATAATCTGGGCTAATTAGTGTCTGAATATTTGAAAGAGTGAATTATCTTTTATAGATCTGTACGCAGGTTAAGTGAAGCGAAGGCGCATATACACGCTGGTTCGGTGAATAAAAACACCGTATATGCAGGTTTCTCCAAACACAGAAGTGTATGCACGTAGGTTTCAGGTTATTAAGTAGCATATATCTTTTGAGTTGTGATCTAGCTGCTTTTGTTTATTGTTGTAGTGTTTTGGGTTCAGAATTTGGTGTGTGGTTACTGTTACTGTGTTTTTGGTACAACTGTCAGAGATGTATCTACTTGATTCAGTTCTAATTGGTGAAAAGGAGATTGTTTGATACAATTTTTTTTTATGATTGATTGATATTCATGGATCCAGTTTGAAAATTTATGAAACGTGGTCCCTTGAAGAAAGAGAAGGTTGTAGCCTTCTGTAGGCCAGCACCTACGTACTAATATCTTGGCTAGTGCAAGAGCCAAGGGGGTTGTAGCTCCCTTCCAGGAGAAGCTGGAGAACAAGAGAGGGTTGTAGCTCTCTGCAGGTTGTAGCCTGCGTACTGGTAAAGAACTACACCAATACATTGTAAAAAGAAGTTTCTAATTAAAAGAAGATAGAGACGAATTGCAGCAGGTGGTTTTCACCCACATTGGGTTTCCACCTTATATCTTGTGTTCTTGTGTGTGTGATTGTCTTCAGATCTTCTTTACTGTTTCTAGTTACTGTTTATTTGATCCTAATACACAGATTAATGATCAACATCAGTGAGATAAATTAAATTATAAGTCTGCATTGCATACACGAGTTTCCTTCTCTGTAGTTGCGTATATACACGGTTTTATCTAACTGAGGTAGCGTATATGATCTGGGTTTGAAAAAGAAAATAAGTGACTTGATAATACTAATTCACCCCCCCTCTCAGTATTATTTCCAACAATTGGTATCAGAGCAGGTCCTTCTGAAGAATCTTGATCGCTTGAAGGAAGATCCATCATCATGAGCAACTACAAGAGAGAAGCATCAATCAGCCCACCAATTTTTGATGGGACCAACTTCGTCTATTGGAAGTTAAGAGTTACAGCCTATATTCAATCTCTTGGTACTGAAGTCTGGGATATCATAGATACAGGATACACTTTTCCTTCAGCAACTCCTACAGATCCGGCTGGTAAGAAGCAATATGAAACAAATGCAAAGACTGTCAATACTCTATTAGGATGTCTATCTCAATCAGAATTCGTCAAGGTTATGTAGTATAAATCCGCAAAAGAAATATGGGACAAGATTGTTTTGAGCTATGAAGGAGATGAACAGGTAAAATGAGCAAAACTTCAAACCCTCAGAATTCAGTATGAAAATATCAGAATGCACAATGATGAAAGTGTGGCTAACTATTTCCTTCGTGTAGATGAGATTGTTAATTGTATGAAAAACTTGGGTGAAGAAATAAAAGAGGCTGTTGTGGTTGAAAAGTTTCTAAGATCTTTGTCCCCTAGGTTTGAATCTAAAGTTTCTGCAATAGAAGAAAAAGAGAATCTACGAAAGCTTACCATGTCACAGTTGCATGGAATTCTGACTACTTATGAAATGAGGAAAGGAGGACCATTAGACAAGAGAGAAGCTATCTTCAAGGCTTCAGGCAAAGGAGATTACTATGAGTCAGACACGTGTCAGAAGAAGAAGAAGAATCAAATTTTGTCAAGAACCTTCAACGGGGTGCTGGAAGATTCCGAGGTAAGTTACCTTTCAAATGCTTTGCTTGAGGAAGATTTGGTCACTATGCTGCCAAATGTCCTCATAAGGATAAGATTGACAAGGGGAAGGAACCTGTTAGATGGAGCAAGAAACAGAATGTAAACAAGAAAAGCTATTACACTCATGAAGATAGTGATGGACTTTCAAATAGTGACGGAGATGAACAATGTAACAAATATAAACTTTTAATGGCTTTTGCAGATGATGATTTTGTGGATGCTATAGATGAAGAAAGTCTTTATGAAGATATTTCTAGACTCAAAATTTGTTTAGAAGAGAAGAACGTGATCATAGATACTCTACAACTCCAACTTGCTGAAAAGGAAAAACATCATGAAAAGTTAGAATGTGAAATTGTGGGACTAAGAAAAGAGATTGAGAAAACAAAAGCTCTTAATATTAGATTTGTTAAAGGATCTGACACATTAGATGAGATTATCAAAGTGCAATGCTCTCCACTAATCAAGACAGGTCTGGGATATAATGAAAAAGCAACTCAAGTGCAGAAACCATCTACCTCCAAGAGTTATCTTGATGCTGCAAGGAGAAGTGAACAAAAACCCAATGGAAATCACCAGGTAAATCAGGGACAATCTACCTCAACAATGAAAAAAGACTACCAGGTAAATCGAGGGCAATCTACTTTAAGGACAAACAGAAGCTACAACCAGCCACAGGTAAAACCTTCTCAATATGCCTCAAGAATGGATGTCAATAGGAACTACAATCATTTGGCTGGTAGATTTGATAATCACACGAGTTTCTTCAATGACCAATGTTTTTCATGTCATAACTTTGGTCACAAAGCAGCTTAATGTGTTGCCTATAAGACAATCATGACTAGAAAAGCTCATAAACAGAGGAGTATGACTGGAATAATGAAAAGGACCTACAACAACTTCTCTGCGCTTGAAAATGAAATAGAATGTTCTATTTGTAACAATTTCGGTCATGAAGATTCTGAATGCAGGAGCAGGTTTTGGTAGAAAACTCATAAGGAGCAAGCCTCAAGTGCCAAATCATGGAGAATCAAAGAACCCAAACCAGAAAGATGTGGTATAGCCTTATATGTGGAAGGGCAAGAAAATCAATGGTACATCGATAGTGGATGTTCGAAACATATGACAGGTGATAAAGAAAAAATTTAGTCATATAGTGCCTTAGAGAAGGAGAAGAAGGTTTGCTTTGGAAATCACACCCCTGCTCTCATAAAAGGTAAAGGTTCTTTTCATTTGAAGGAAAGGGTCAAAGCTGGAAATGCCATGTATGCTTATGGATTAAAGAATAATCTATTAAGTGTCAGCCAGATGTGTGATCAAGGAACTGAGGTAATATTTCGATCAAATGGATGTAGTGTTCGTGATCTTGATACAGGAAAAACAGTGATCAAAGGTGTAAGGACTCCAAATAATTTATACATATTCAAAGAAGGACAACATCAATGCTATCTGAGCAAGAATGATGAACACTGGCTATGGCATAGAAGATTGGGGCATCTTAGTTTCTCACAGATAAGGAAAGCATGAAAATACCAGGCAGTTTGTGGTCTTCTAGAGATCAGAATCCCAGACAATACAATATGCAAATCATGTCAGTTTGGTAAGAAAACCAAAAATAACTTCCCTGAAAAGGAAGGATCAGCCAGCAGGTCACTTGAACTTGTCCATACTGATGTATGTGGTCCAGCTAGGAAAAGGTCACCTCGAGGAGAAGAATAATTTATATTATTCATTGATGACTATTCTAGGATGTGTTGGATAGGACTTATGAAGCACAAAGATGAAGCCTTTGAAAAATTCAAATCATTCAAAGCCTTGGTGGAGAACGAATCAGATCTCAGAATCAAATGCCTCAGGTCTGATCGAGGAGGAGAATTTACCTCGAATGAATTTTTCGATTTTTGTGAAGAACATGGAATAAGAAGGGAATTCTCTACAGCTAGGACTCCTCAGTAAAATGGAGTAGTGGAAAGGATGAACCGAACGATTCAACAAATGGCTCGTGCAATGCTTGATGAGTCTGGAACTCCCGCAACTTTCTGTGGTTTAGCCGAATTTGCTGCAGTTGTTATTCTCAACAAGACAAATGTCTGGGTGAAAAACACTCAAACTCCTCATGAGCTCTGGTATGGTGAGACTACTTCGGTAAAACATTTCAAAATTTTTGGAAGCAAATGCTATATTAAAAATAATGATGAAAATCTTGGCAAGTTTGAACCTAGAGCAGATGAAGGCATTCTCCTTGGTTATTCTCCCTACAGCAAAGCATATAAGTGTTACAACAAAAGACTTGGAAGAATTGTTGACAACATTGATGTAGTGGTTGATGAAGAAGGAAACATTCCTAGGCAAGTGAATTCCGAAGATTTCGAAGATGATGAGGACTATCCTTCAACATCAAATCAAAACTGTGATGAAGAAGAAGCTCAAGAGGCACTAGAAGAACAGATAAGAATAGAAGAGAAGATTTCATCCAGGTACGTTCAGAAGAATCATCCAAAATCTCAAATTTTGGGGCAGAAAGAGGCAGGTATACAAACAAGAAGAACAATTGCAGAAGCCTCAAGCTATTTGGCCTTGCTCTCCTCCACTGAACCACAAAATGTAAAAGAAGCGTGCAAGGATGAATGTTGGGTCAAGGCAATGGATGAAGAACTTGAGCAGATCGAAAAGAATAACACTTGGGAGTTGGTTCCTAGACCAAAATATAAGAATGTCATAGGGACAAAATGGATCTTCAAAAATAAGTTGAATGAAAATGGGGAAGTGATTAGAAACAAGGCCAAACTTGTCTGTAAAGGATATGCTCAGCAAGAAGGAATAGACTTTGAAGAAACTTTTGCTCCCATTGCTAGACTTGAGGCCATCAGAATGTTCCTTGCTCTCTCTAGCTTTCAGAAGTTCAAAGTATTTCAAATGGACGTGAAATCAACCTTTCTGAATGGACACTTAGAAGAAGAAGTGTACATTGAGGAACCAGATGGTTTCATTCTTGGGAATGATCCAAATCTTGTATGCAGACTAAAAAAGGCTCTCTATGGTCTTAAACAGGCTCCAAGGGCTTGGTACTACCATTTGGACAAATATCTTCATCAACAAGGTTTTTCAAAAGGTTCAGCAGATAGCAATCTTTATATAAAAATTGAAAATGACAAATTGCTAACACTTTTTGTGCATGTAGATGATATTATCTTTGGCAGCAATGAAGAAGCTATGAGTCAAAGCTTTGCCTTGGTGATGCAGAAAGAATTCGAAATGTCTTTCCTTGGAGAACTAACATATTTTCTTGGATTGCAAATCCAACAAAATGAAGGCAGTATCTTTTTGTCTCAAACCAAGCATCTCAAGCAGATCTTGAAGAAATATGGCATGGAATATGCAAAACCAGTATGTAACCCCATGGTTATAGGATGCAGCCTTAGTGCAAATGATAAATTAGCAGCAGTGCATCAACCAACCTATAGATCTATGATTAGAAGTCTACTTTATTTGATAGGTACCTGACTAGACATCATGCATGGAGTGGGAATAGTTGGAAGATTTCAGGCAAATCCAAAGGAAACTCATCTTCAGGCAGTGAAGAGATTTTTCAAGTATCTTCAAGGAACTCAAAACTATGGGTTATGGTATCCTAGAGATACAGATCTCACTCTTCATGCTTATACAGATGCAGATTGGGCTGGAAGCGTGGATGACAGAAATAGCACAAGTGGTGGTGCATTCTTTATGGGTTCCATATTAGTATCTTGGTTCAGCAAGAAACAGAGTTCGATTGCTTTATCTATAACTGAAGCGGAATATGTCGCTGCTGCATCTTGCTGCACTCAACTCCTTTGGATGATGCAAACCTTACAAGATTTTTAGATCACTTGTACACCACCTATACCCATCTTATGTGATAATACAAGTGCAATCAGCATTTCAAAAAACCCAGTCATGCATTCAAAGACCAAGCACATACCGATCAAGTATCACTTTCTCTGGGAATAAGTGTTGGAACAAAAGGTCAAATTGGAGTATGTTCCTTCTAAGGAACAAGTTGTTGATATTCTCACCAAACCACTGCCCAGGGAAACTTTTGAATACCTCAGATAGAAGATTGGAGTAGTTGATGCATCATCTTGCTATTAAAACTTGTCTGTTTCAGAGAAAAATTGGTGTACGCGAGTTTCCTGAGGAGGATCCGCGTACATACGCCGATTTGTGCAAAGACAGTCGTGTATATGGAGGTTTGATGGATATCAGTAGGGACAGGCTCTGGTTGAATATATTCTGATATGGGTCTGACAGAGACCATCCGGCACAGGTTCAGGGGGAGCAAATAAACTTCTAATAATACATTGTTGGCATCATCTTAAAAGCTTTTGGTTCAAGGTCACAACTGTTGTTGGTTTCAGGTGGAACAAATGTAGAGGGAGAATAGAAGGAAATCTTGGTTGCTGATCTGAATGGTGATTGACAGATGTTGCTGATATCAGTTTTTGGCGACTTTCATAAGTCTTACTCTAGATATTTCGTCTATATGTCATGTATCTCTTTTATGGTGTCAAGGTCATGTAACGGCCTATTTTGGTTTCCCCACTATGCCTGGGATGAAGATGTAATGTACTTGGTTGACATATGTAAATTTCTGATGTATCCCCACTTGGTTGGGTGATGGATGCATGTATTGATTCTTTTGGTGATAGGAAGGTCTTTTATGATGTCTAAGTCATGGTTCTTCTTGAAGAACATCTTTTTGCAGATCTTGCCTACAGTTAGGGGGAGCATGGTCAACACAGTAGGGTAGAGATTTTAGCATGTACTCAGGGGGAGCACAACCCTTTGCCCTTGATGACAAAGGGGGAGAATGACTTTGAGGTTCTTGGGGTTGCCATCAAGTACAAAGGGGGATATTGTTGGCAATGTGGCACTGATTTAGAGCTATGGCACAGGTGTTGTCCTTGATGGAAACTCACTTTGGTGATAGATCTCAGTACAGGCTCTCAGAATGAAGGAAAAAGATATATACGTAGGTTCACCTAGATGAAGGTGCGTATACACGCGGGTTAGACGTTACAAAGGCGTGTGTGCATATACATGCACTTTCACGCATGGAAAAGCGTGTGTATGTTGGAGAACTTTTGGTCCGTGGTAGTTAGTCCTTGGTATTTGAACCTATGTTTTTGGACCAGGGTATCTCGTGAGAAGTGTTGATCCCAAGTATTGGGTCCATGGTATTGTTTTATTATGGTTTTGGACCGTGGTATTGTGAAAGGCCTAAGACTATAGAAGAGGAAGGAGATCATTTGGAAAAGGATCATCTGAATGAATTGAATATATAATAAGTGCTAGATCTGAAATATTGGTGATTGGGAGTTATGGTGCAGATCTGGATCTGAGTGAAGGAGGAACCTTAGCACAAAGAGAAGGATAAGTTCTATTCATGGGTCATAATATTTAGGCTTGAATGATAATATCTTTGCATGATTTTGATCTGTTATATGTGGCGCATGCTTGATCTATAAATCTGATAATCTGGGCGAATTAGTGTCTGAATATTTGAAAGAGTGAATTATCTTTTATAGATCTGTACGTAGGTTAAGTGAAGTAAAGGCGTGTACACATGCCGGTTCGGTGAATAAAAATAGCGTATACGCAGGTTTCTCCAAACACAGAAGCGTATGCATGTAGGTTTCAGGTTATTAAAGTAGCGTATATCTTTTGAGTTGTGATCTAGCTGCTTCTGTTTATTGCTGCAGTGTTCTGGGTTTAGAATTTGGTGTGTGGTTACTGTTACTGTGTTTTGGGTACAACTGTCAGAGAAGTATATACTTGATTCAATTCTAATTGGTGAAAAGCAGACTGTTTGATGCAGAAATTTTTTTATGATTTATTGATGTTCATGGATCCAGTCTGAAAATTTATGAAACGTGGTCCCCAGAAGAAAGAGAAGGTTGTAGCCTTCTGTAGGCCAGCACCTATGTACTAGTATCTTGGCTAGTGCAAGAGCTAAGGGGGTTGTAGCTCCCTTCCAGGAGAAGCTGGAGAAGGAGAGAGGGTTGTAGTTCTCTACAGGTTGCAGGCTGCATACTGGTAAAGGACTGCACGAGTACATTGTAAAAAGAAGTTTCTAATTAAAAGAAGATAGAGACAAATTGCAACAGGTGGTTTTCACCCACATTGGGTTTCCACCTTATATCTTGTGTTCTTGTGTGTGTGATTGTCTTCAGATCTGTTTTACTGTTTCTGGTTACTGTTTATTTGATCCTAATAGGGCTCTCTCTGGTTGCAGGTAGGCTAGGACCTGCAGCTAAAACATTGATTAGTGGTTACCTCGGCCGTATTCCCTTTAGGAGGTAGGGAACAACCTGAGTGATAACAACACAGATTAATGATCAACATCAATAAGATAAATTAAATTATAAGTCTGCATTGCATACGCGGGTTTCCTTCTCTGTAGTTGCGTATATACGTGGTTTTATCTAACTGAAGTAGCATCTATGATTTGGGTTTGAAAAAGAAAATAAGTGACTTGATAATACTGATTCACCCCCCCTCTCAATATTATTTCCAACATTCTAGCTAGTGCTCATCAAATACAATGCACTAACTCCACTAACAAACACCAAAAGTCAATGACACCATTAAGACATGGCATGCACCCAAGTTCTTAGACTACACCTCCATAAAATACACCTTCAACTTTTGATATCCCAAAATAGTAATATCCTAACCCAATATGACCTATTTTTTGGATTTGTATAATTTTCTCCTTCTTAGATCCTTGCACCTCCTTAGCACTCCATGACAAATCTACTCCAATGATCACCTTCCAAGTTCCAACACCTCCTTTCAAAACATGACATAACCATCTATATATGTTGCAACAACCTTGTCAACTTCTTTAGCGGGTCACACATGTATTTCACATTTCTTCTTCATCTTGCAAAGTGGTTGTGTGAAGGACAGGGCATCAACATTGATGAAGAAATATTCACTTAGTGACAGTGCCAAGTTTCCTTCATGCAACTCTTCAAATGTCTTAAGTTTTTTTCACAACCATTCCACCTCTTCAACAATTGTTAGATTATTCGTAAATGTGAACTCTTTCCTCAAGCATGGCATAACACTAGCATCCCAAATGTGCATGCCCATTGCATTTGTTACTGCCTTGCTACAATTGTATTATCACACTGCATAAAATGAAACGTTCACGTCTTAACGAAAAAAACCAATTTTTCTTATGACAACATAAAATATGCAAGTGACTAGGAGAGGACTCCATTTTCTCAAGATGAAACAAAGTGTCTTAAAACCCCATTCACACAATAATTTGAATTTATTTTACATAGAGATGGATACATACCCTACCCCTTCCAAATTTGTCGTATGACTTTTAAGAAACTAACACTTGTTTTTAACTATTAAATCCACTTACTATATACTATCTTTTTCTTCCACCCACTTAATACGAAAGAATACATAATGCTTTCACTATAAACAAGTAAAAAAAACTTGTTCCCTCTGAGATATTTTAAATGCTTTGTAGTAAACTTTAACAACAAAATCATTGCATATAAACCCTAACCTTAAAATTATATAATTATTGTTATTATGATAAATACCACTATGTCATAAATGTTTTGGAACATAAACCAAAAAAATATGTAAGAGTGAGAGTAGATAGTTTCTCAAATACAACTAAATTTTTATCTATTATTTTTTGGCAGGGGAAACTTTCAACATTTTTGAAAAAATTAAGCGCTAATTCATTTACGCTCATATTTGTTCATTTTTCAAAACTGGGGAGACAAAATGAGATTGTGGAGTGTTGTGAATGTGAATGAGGGTTTTACTAGTGGTAGACCTGGTATCGAACCCCACCATCATATCTTCAGTCTATTGATGGCACCGAGGTATGTTCCATTTGTAACTTCAATGCATTTTCACCCCACATTTAGTCTTCCACACATATAGTACATGCACGTTAGGTTTATGATTCAAAATCCATTGCTTTTTTCGCTGCCATGCTTGCATCTTTAGTCTTTAATATTTGTGCTGCATTTTTTTGCTCTTGCACAGATTCCATTTAAATTTTGATGAGTTCAGGAGGCCATTTATCATACCAAAAGGAGAAGGAGCAGAAGACTTGAGTAAGAGGCTTAAATGCTCAGAAGTCCAACATTGTGGCCACCATGTCTGTTGCAAGAACCCTGCAACCCTTAGTTAGCCCCAAGGGAATTGACAAGATGATGTAGAGCCTCAATGGCGATGTTTCCATTATTAAGCTCTTGATCCATTTGTTCATTCTTTATTTTTGGATCCATGAAACCCTTTAAAATTATAAAAATTAGTAGAATTTACTTTAAAATAGGTATGGCTCATAAGTAGAAATTACTTTAAAAAGATTGTAGATATTTTGCAAGTAGTGAAATAAGAAAATACTTTGTGATCTTCTCACTCTGTATCATAAACCGCAAGGCCCACTAACCTAAATTCTCTACATACGTTGTTTCCCTCCTACAGAAGCTCTCAAAATTGGTAAATGTGTTGAGATGTCACTAACATTGAGACATAAAAACTTTCAAGGAATCTACCTTGAATAGAGGTAATTTTCAAATGGACCAGTCCCTTCAAACCATACCAATTTTTGCACTTTCACAAGTCAGCCTTGTTCCTATTAGCTTATATTTTTTATTGAATATCAAGTTCTTCTTTTCTTGTCCATCATCTTCAAGAAAAATTATAGGTTAGCTCCAACAAAATGTTAACACATTTTGGTGTTAGGTTTTCCTTGCACTAAATACTATCACAAATATATATATAATATTAATCAATATTTACCTTTCTAGATCTCGATCTACTGAACAAAAAGGTCTACAGGTGATAAATTTGATTCAATGTTGCGCTTGAATCTAGCTATACCTTCTAGAAACTATCATGGAAAATGATGCAAGAACAAAACAAGAAATAAGTAATAGCTATAATTGAAGTGGACAATAATTTGATAAGAATTGATTTTGACTAAAATCTCCAAATAGCATATCAAAAAGTGAAGTTTGAGTGCAATGTCTGACTAAAGGAGAACAAGGAAGGCTTATTCCCAATGTAGCCTCTCGTCATAGGTGCCTTCACATTGTTGGTATTTTTGACAGCATTAGTGTATGAAGATGAAATGGATTTCATCAACCCGGAACTTGGACTTTTAAAGTACACAGCCCTCACAGAATTATTTGCAATCATTTTTAACAGAAAAGGTTAACTTGGCCCTATTTTCACCATAGATTCTAGAAGGAGAATGATTGCATATGTGCTAGGGAATAGAATTCAATTTATGTTAGAGAGCAATAGGAAGTAGAAACATAAAGGATCAATCTAAATTTTCTTAAGTAGGTTTAAGAGCCTATGCAAATCCAAGTGACAAATGAGGTTGAAATGGATTATTGGACAATAGCCTGCAGGGGTGGAAAAAATTCATGTAACTTGGATGAATGGCTCAGATTATGCGGTGTGCCAGGGAAGTAAGGTTTCCATTAATTTTTTTAACCTCATTTTATAATGACTGACAAAGATGCAGAGCCAGGCCATAGTTTGTATGAACCTACAACCAAAAAACAAAACTTGACCTAAGTCTAGCCCATGAGGAAACTAACACCACAACAACCATATCATTCCTTAAGGAATTACTCAAGAATTTACTTAATAAGTATGATGTTGAAGACCTTTCTATTGTCTTACAAACTGTGCAACTACAACAAGAAAAGAAAATTCATCGAGAAGCAGACTCATAAGAAAAGGAAGACTGACAGTTAGCAGGTGGTCATAGAATGTACCAAATATGTAATGTAGACATCTCCCATGAAACACCAATAGCTTTAGCTATAATAGGGATGACTACAACTCAAGATTTTAGAAAGGATATATTTAAGCCTACAAAGGAAATTAAACAAATTAAGAATGATAGCCAAGTTGGAATATCATGTATAATACTATAAAACTTCAAAGGATAGACTAACTGAATTTGTCACATTTTCTCCCATGCATGAAGACTAAATTGTGCCTCTGATCCACGATTTCTATGAATGAATTAATCTGTGAAAATATCTATTTTCCATCATGATAGCCGTGAAAGATTTGTATGAATGTTTGGTGGCTAATATGGAAAAGATGAAGTAGCTATTGAATAAGATTTTCGACTCACCAAAAATATACAAGTTGGTTGCTACCAATGTAATTCTGCTTAGCTGAAATCAAACCGAATTTCATATCCTCAAACATGAGACAAGTTGAGTATTATCATTGTATACATTAGAAGCCTTAGATGCTTTGTCATGGGATAATTACAAATACTTGAAGGAAGCCTTGGAGATGGAAGCGCCTAATAGCATATTGATGCTTTAGAATGAGAACAGGTCTTTCCCATCAAGGGATGTTATGAATCTGCTAAGAGAGTATAATGAGAAGAAGATGAAAGAATTCACAGTAAATGAATATCAGTCCTTTTGATTTGGACAAGTTTGTAACTTTGTATAGGATCCTGGCATAGTGAGGGTATTCTTAACATATTATGGTCGAAGACTAGGCCCCATCCATGACGGCATTAGAAACAAATTTGACTTCATAAAGTCCAAAAATGATAATGCAATTTTTAATAATACTTTTTCTTCACAATCACCATATGAAAGTGTAACAACAGTATTTGAATTGGACAAGAATTTTATAAGAATTGATTCTGACTAAAATATCGAAATAACATATCAAACAATGAAGTTTGACAACAACGCCAAACTAAAGGAGAACAAGGAAGGCTTATTCCCAATGTATTCTCTCCTCATAGGTGCCTTCACATTGCTAGTGTTTTTGATGGCATTAGTGTAGGAATATGCAATGGTTTACTCAAGATGAAAATTGGCCTTTTAAATTACGCAACCGTCATTGAAATATTTGCAATCATATTAAAAAGAAAAGGTTAACTTGGACCTATTTCCAACATAAATTCATGAAGGAGAGTGATTGCAAATGGGCTAGGGAATACAACTTGATTTACGTGAGAAAGAAATAGGCAATAGACATAGAGAGGACCAAGTAAAATTTCCTTAAGTAGGTTCCATAGGCCATGCAAATAAAAGTGACAAATGCGCTTCAAATGGATTATGTGACAATCATCTACAGGGGTTGCAAAAATACAGGTAACTTGGACAAATGGCTTGTATTTTGTGGCATGCCAGGGTAGCAAGGTTTCCATGAAGTTATGAAACCTTATTTTAAAATGAACAACAAAGATGCAGAGATAGCCCATAGTTTGGGAGGACCTAGAACCAGCAAACAAAATATGACCTAAGACTAGCCCATGAGGGAACTAACAGCACAACATCCATATCATTGCTTGAGGAATTACTCAAGAATTTACTTAATAACGATTATGATGAAGACCCTTCTGTTGTCCTAGAAATAATGCAAGTACAATAGGAAGAGAAAAGCCATCGAGAAGCATACTCACAAGAGAAGGAAGACTGGTAGTTATCAAGTGGTCATAGAAAGCACAAAATCTATAATGTAGACATCTACCAATGACATCTAGTAATAGTTTCTCTTGACCCAATGAAAAATTCACTACATTGCCAATGTCATCCGTTTTATTTTGAATACTATCTAATTGAGATGATATAGTGCTAGCCACTTCAGTGATTTTAATTTATGTTTGTGAAGTTAATGTTTGAAGGTACCCTATGTCTTCTCCTAATCTTACATATAAATTTTGAAGATCAACCATACTAGTATCCATAGTCTTCTACATATCGAACTATTGTTCTTGCAACTTAAATTGAGTGCCAATTATTTGATGAGATTGCTAAAAAAAATGGAATTATGCTAATCTATAACATTTTTTATTTTATCTTCTACAAACTTTAAAATTGAGCGAGTAGTTCTGCTTGAGAATCAATAGAGTCCAGAGAATTATTGTTTTCATTATAGTACTCGAATAGAGAATCTGACTACGACTCTATTTTAGCCAATTGTTTCACTACCCAATGAGCGGGTGACTTCAACTCATTCCCTATCCTTTATATATCTTTCTTGAATTGATATCTGTACAAATGATGGCATATAACATTTGTGTTGAGGAAGAAGGCTAGGTACACTTTGTGGGAATAATCGTATAATCCCTTGAGATAGTTGAGCATGAGAGTTGAAGTGGGACATTGTCAACGTGGGTGCCTGCTAGATTTTCTCTAAAATAAGTTAGACATATACCATGCGAGTCTTCATTTCTTCTCCTCATCATGCATGATATGTGC
Source organism: Pinus tabuliformis (assembly GCA_031772625.1). NCBI lineage: Eukaryota > Viridiplantae > Streptophyta > Pinopsida > Pinales > Pinaceae > Pinus > Pinus tabuliformis. Next base: position 356,270,537 of record CM062814.1, on the reverse strand, counting down.
GTAGGAAAACAATTAACTGTAAGGCTTCTGCCAACATTAATTGGATAGTAGCACTTTATCTTTCTCTGCCAATCAATTCCTTGCATTGTCTACCAACTCGCCCTTGATATTGTTAAGGGCTTCAATATCAGACTCAATACCATATGGATGTTGATATTCATTTGTAGTACTGCATGTTCTCTTACTATTAGAGTTATCATTATCATTGTAGTTTTATGAAAATAACTAGCCCCATGAACGAGCCCCGTAAAATCCTGTGTATGTTATGTTCAATGTTGTTGCTATCTCTATCAATGCCATATGTAATCTCCTGAGCCAACCCTTGGCTAGGCCACTCAAATAACCCTTGCATTTTAGCTTATCACCCAAAACCCTAGGAAAAAATTAAACCAAGACTAAATATATATTGACCAAATACATGTAGCATATTTCATTGTTCCCACACATAACTAGAAATTTTATCATAATTTAACCGCAATACACAAATTGAGATTAATGAACCATAAAATTAAAGAACAATTTTAAAATGCAATGGAATATACATAAAACCAGTTCTCAAATACTTATTTGTGAATTTTGTGAGATGGCTATGGACTTGTGACATTCTTCCCAACCATATACCTTGTGGTTCATAAATTCTCAATTGTGGGTCACCCTAGAGCTGGGGCTCCAACTCCACCAGAAATTTATAAAAAAAATTAAAAACCCTAGATAAGGTCCAAGGTGTTAACCCAACAACCATGTAGCTCCAGGGCTTTAGGCACCATTGAGGCTAATTGCCAAGGTACCAACCCAACAAATATATTGTTCTAGGACTCTAGGAACCTTAATCATCCCACAAACTGACATTGAGTTCCCCCCAAAAAATCCATTGCAGTAGGCCATAATATGACCAACAAACCCTCAGAGAACTAAGCTCCCTGGAGCAAGCATAGGGGCTCACACCATAAAAGAGGCATCAATATGACACAATATATAGGAGTCTAAGAAGTCACAATATAACCTAGCCTACCTAACAATAATAATATGAAGGAAGAAAATAACAATAGAGGGATTCTATGGGGCACAGTAATAACAATATGGGGACAATAGGGGCACAACAATATTAATAATGGATACAACTACAATAGTACTAGGGTAATCACTAGTATTATAGGGACATAACATGCCCCTCTCTTTCAAAAAAGTGTTGTACTCAATGCTTGAGTTGTTCTAGATGCTTCTGTATAAAATTCTCATCCTCCCATGTGGAAGCTTCAGCAGATAAGTTCTTCCACTTGATGAGATACTCCGAAATTGATTGATTTCATAGCTGTCGAGTTCTTGTTTCTGTGACTGCTTCCGGTTCCAATATAATTTTTCCTTCCTCATCAAGTTCTAGCAATATTGTTTGAACTGGGAGCTTGTTGTCTATAACCTTCTTTAAAAATGAAACATGAAAAACTAGGTGCACTCGAGAAGCTACAGGAAGCTGCAATTTGTATAAAATAGTACCAATCTTTTGCAACACCTTGTATGGGCCTTAACACTTTGGTTATAATTTACTATCCTTCTTAGCTTGCTTGAGGGACATTTGCTTATATGGTTGTAGCCGTAGGAATACTCAATCACCTACATCAAAACTTCTTTCGCTGTGATGTTGATTTGCCTATTGTTTCATTATATTCTGCACCAACACAAGGTTATCTTTAAGAGTTGGAGGATTTTTTGTTGATGCTCGATGTGATGTTCCACTGCTTGAACCTTAGAATTTTCTCTTAAATATGACGTGATGGATGGTGGCTGATATCCATAAAGTGCCATAAATGGGGTCATTTTTGTTGCTATATGGAAAGAAGTGTTATACCACCATTCAGCTAGAGGCAACCAATTGACCCATTGTGTCTATTTATCAGATACAAAGCAACGAAGATATCCTTCCAAACACTTGTTTACTATCTTAGTTTTCCCATCAGATTGAGGATGATAAGATGAGCTATGAGCTAACAGAGTACCGAGATAAGAAAATAATTTAGTCCAAATATTTCCAGTGAAAATGGGATCTCTTTCACTTACAATAATCTTTGGGTTTCCATATAGCTTTTGAATTGTTTCCATAAATACAGTAGAAACTGTATAGTCTTTAAATGGATGTGATAATGCACAAAAGTGTACATACTTGGTAAGTCTGTCAACTACCACCATGATGACACTCTTTCCCTCAAACTTGGGTAAACCTGTGATGAAATCCATTGAAACCTCTTCCCAATGTTGGCTTGGAATGGATAAAGGTTGTAATAGACTTGGGGTCTTAATTGTTTCAACTTTATTTTGTTGGAAAACCAAACATTCCACCACAAACTTTTGAATATTCGATTTAAGGCCATCCCAAAAAATTCCTTCTTAACCCTGTGGTAAGTTTTTAAAAATCATGAGTGCCTTCCTAAGGGAGAAGTGTGCAATTCCATAAGAATCTTTCGTTTGAGTTGGGATTTCTTACAGAGGTATAAGTGATCTTTGTACCATAACGAATCATTTTGTCAGCTAAATTTATCAAATGTACTAGAATCATGTTGTAACTTTCGAATAAGTGCCCACACTTCTTCATCATTCTTCCATTCCTCCCTTGCCTCATTTATCCAATCTGGTTGGATAATAGAAATGGCACAAAACAATGCTTCCAAATCCTCATCCTTTCTTGAGAGTGCATTTGCCACCACATTTTGCTTCCCTTTTTTGTAGATGATTTCAAAGTCATAACCCAACATCTTTGTGACCCATTTTTGTTGCTCTTCAGAGGATAATCTTTGTTCTAAAAAGTATTTGAGGCTATCATGACCCATTTTTACCTTGAAGTGTCTTCACATTAGGTAGGGTCACCATTTCTTAAGTGCATGTAGTATTGCCAACATTTCCTTCTCATAAATAGATTTGTGTAAAAAATTTCCCTTGATTGGACGACTTTCAAAAGCAATGGGTCTTTCATCTTGCATTAAAACAACACCAATTCCATTTCCTGAAGCATCACATTCCACAATAAAGGTTTTTGTGAAGTCCAGTGTAGCTAAGACCGGTGCTTGGCACATTGCCTCTTTAAGATGTTCGAAGGCCTTTGTTGCTTCTGGAGTCCATGAAAATGCATATTTCTTCAATAATGTTATTAGAGGTGCTGCTATTCTCCCATAATTCTTAACAAACTTGCGATAATACCCTGTCAACCAAAGAAATCCTCGCAAATGCTTTATGGATGTGGGGATTTTCCATTCCTTAATGGCTTTCATTTTGCTAGGGTCTACCTTAACTCCTCCATGAGATACAATATGACCCAGATATTCCACCTCTTGTACTCCAAAGAAACATTTGGATCTTTTTGCACATAATTGTTTCTCCTCCAATATTTGTAGCACCCTGTCAACATGTTCAACATGATCCTTCCAAGACTTGTTGTAGATTAGTATATCATCAAAAAATACTACCACAAATTTTCTAAGGAAGGGTTTGAAAAAGGAATTCATCAAACCTTGAAATGTAGAAGATGCATCAATGGTAAGGCCAAAAGGCATGACCAAAAATTCATAATGACCCTCATGAGTTCTAAATGTTGTTTTCGGAATGTCTTCAATCTTCATTCTGATTTGATGATATCCTGAACGCATATCCAACTTGGTGAAGTAAATTGATCCATGCAATTCATCCAGTAATTCATCAATGACAGGAATGGGAAAATTATCTTTAATAGTGAGCTTGTTGAGCTCCCTATAATCTAGACACATGCGCCATGATCCATCCTTCTTGTGCACCAATACTACTGGAGTAGAGAAAGAACTTTGACTAGGTTGAATTATACCAGCCTTTAGCATTTCTGTAACCATACGTTCAATTTCACTCTTTTGGACATAGGGATATCTATACAGCCTGATGTTTCGAGGAACACTTCACGGAATCAGATGAATAGCATGATCATGATCATGAATAGGTGGGAGACCTTTGGGAGTCTCAGATACCTTGGAATGATTGTCCAAGAATTTTTGGAGATCTGGAGAAATAGATGATTTCGATGTGGAAACATCTAGCGAACATAATTATGCAATTACACCTCTTTGTTCATTTTTTAGAAGCTTTGTCATACCGTTAGAGCTAATTATCTTTCCCAGTTTCCCTGCAATACCCTTTAATTCAACTTCATTTCCTTCTGCAGAAAATTTCATGAAAAGTTCTTGAAAATTAAAAGCTATTGTACCCAAGGGTTGTAGCCATTGGACTCCTAGTACAACATCATCACCTCCCATTGGAATGGAAAGCATTGGGCTAGTCAATACATATTCTCCCATAGATAGCTTGATCTTATGGCACTTTCCAAATAAATTTATTGTTCCTCCATTTGCAACCATCACTTGACACTCTGGCGCTGGATATAGGAAGCAATTCAGTTCTTTTGCTACCTTACAATGAATAAAATTGTGGGTACTTCTTGAATCAATCAACACTATTACCTTTTTCTTCTTGATTTGTCCTTCTATCTTGATGGTTTGAGGAGTGGTAATTCTAGCCAATGCATTAAAAGATATGGTTGTATTCATTTATTCTTTATCTAGGCTTTGTTCCTAGAGTATATCCTCTTCTTTTGACCTTTCTTGCTCCTTTTCTTCTTCCTCTTCACAATCTATGTAGAATAATATCTTCTCAGCACACTTATGACCTTTAGTGTATTTGCTATCACAACTGTAACAAATCCCTTTTGCTCTTTTTTCTTCCAATTTTTGTGGTGTCAACCTTATAGGTTGTGGAAGACTAGGGGCAACAACACTTCCATCTTTATAGTTGTGAGTGGTATGCTTCTTGGTTGCCATAGTTTTCCTCTCCATTTTTCTTGCTAACCTGAATGCCTTCTCTAATTAATCAGGTTCCCAAAGGCGAACATCATGTCGGATATTATCCTTTAAAGTCCCAATGAACACATCAATCCTATGCTCCTCTGGAATATTTTTTACCCTTATGTTCAATTTTTGGAACTCCTCAATGTGCTCCATTATTGAACCCTTTTGTTTGAGACTTATCAATTGGCTAAAAAAAGTGTTGCTTTTTGTATCTTCATAATGTGCTGTCAATTCTTCCATAAAAATTGCCCAACTGATAATTTGTTTACAAGAGCAAAGCCATTGATACCATACAAACTGATTTGGTTCCAAATATGAAGTTTCAATACATACCTTTTGTGTGTTTTGCACATTATTGAGATCGAAAAATTGCTCCATTTGTAATATACATTTTGTGGGATCCTTGCAATCAAACTTCCTCATATCGATTTTTGGAATATGGTGGGTCTCCGATCCAACATTAGAGTCCATGAAATCATGATTAACATTTCTTTTGTTCGCATCATGAGTTTCCTTTACTACCATTTCACCATTAGTAAGTATTTCTTGTAGAAAATTTGTCAAATCTGCCTTCAAATCTACCATTCCTATCTTCAAATCTATCTTAAAATCATCCATCTTAGCTTCCATGCCCTTCATCTTAGATTCCACGCCATTTATCTTAGCTTTTGTTAGCTTTTGTGAGAGTGACATTTGTTGCACTTGGTCTTGTAATTTTCATATATCATGTAGCATTTCTTCCTCTTCTTCATAGTCATGCTAGAGCTTTCAGGTTGTTAACTAGGTGTTTACATTTTATTTCCTCAGGGCATTAGTTATCGATAACAATGCTCTACTATGCCCTTTGAATTCCTTCAAAATAATTTTTCAAATGAAGCTTAAGAAAAAAATATAAAAAATCTACACACCTTTTTTCACTTTTTAGGAACTCAATATTGCCTCTAATCTATCTCTGTAATTTCAGATCATCCAGTCCTAAAATTGCATCCTGAAATAGCCCTCTGTGTCCTCTTTCCAATGCCACCAGTCTGATCCAAATTGGATTCTCCAAGAAAAGTTATGCCAAATCTCACACAATGACTTGATTATAGACTAGTTTATTAGAGTGAACTTGTATGACATGCCATGTGTTCCTGTTTCAACCTTTGGCTCTGAAAAATATATACAAGAAACTAAATTCAGTCCTATTTTTTTACCTTCTTACAAAATTTCAATCTGGTGCTCAGAGAGAAAGTTATGATGATTTTCCCCAGGTCACCTGTTTGGAATGTAATTCAGGAGTCTTCAAAAAGACCAACTTCCTCAGATCATATCTCCACAAATATAGTGCGAAAAGCTCTAAAATTTGGACCCGAGCTTCAGTCTGATTTTGTCCCAAATGGGTTTTCGTTTTTGCTTATAAAACGTTGTAGAAAACAATTTATAGTGAAAATTCCTCGATGACCTATTTGGAGCAGCGAAACCCTAGAATCCAAAGCTCTGATACCAAATATTATGAAACTAGCTCACAAAAAGATAGAAAAGATAGATCAACACCTTAGAATTCAACCTCTTCAAGGGGGAATCATCCTTTACATTACACAAATGAATTATTATTTGATGATTCAAATGACAAAACCTCCTTTCTATATATAGGAGTCTAAGGAGTGACAATATAACCCAGTCGACCTAACAATAATAATATAAAGGCACAAAAACAACAATAGAGTGATTATATGGGTCACAGTAATAACAATATGGGGACAATAGGGGCACAACAATATTAATAATGGATACAACTACAATAGTAATGGGGTAATCGCTAGTATTATAGGGACCTAACATCTCAAATACTTATTTGTGAATTTTGTGAGATGGCTACGGACCTGACATTTTTCCCAACCATATACCTTGCGGTTCATAAATTCTCAACTACGGGTCACCCTAGAGCTGGGGCTCCAACTCCACCAGAAAGTTATAAAACAAATTTAAAACCATAGACAAGGTCCAAGTTGCTAACCAAGGGGCTCTAGGAACCTTACTCGTCCCACAAACCGACATTGAGTTCCCCCCAAAAATCCATGGTAGTATGCCATAATAGGGCCAACAAACCCTTAGAGAACTAAGCTCCCTGGAGCAAGCATAGGGGCTCACACCATAAAAGAGCCATCCATATGACACAATTAACTGAACAACCACACCTTGGCTTCTCCAGAGTCCAACCTCACGACTTAGTTATGATCAATCAGTAGTAGAGTCCACCTTAGGACCCACTAGCTAATTAGTAGTCCCATTTAGGATCAACTGAATGAATCCCTCTTCTATAAATACATTTCTCTGTTATTTAATATTATAATATTACTTACCTTTTCCAAATGAAATTTTCCTACTATGGAGTGATGGGTCCCCCATAATACTTTTTCTAGGTACGCCTATAACCATTAGATGTTTATTAATATACATAAGTTAATCATTATTTACCACATCAAGTTTTCTAGTCACATACCATAAAAAACCACACACAAGTGAACAAAGTGTCCCCCAACAAATAAACATAGATACACATGTGTGTATTGCCCCAAAAACAACTCTTGAATCACCAGCCTAAAATTCACACATACACTTTTCCATGTATCATTTGAGGGGTTCCTGATCAAGGGCGTTACATTCCCCTCTCCCTTATTTGTGCACTATCCTCATTGCATTTAGATACATGCAAGGTCAAAACCATTTAATATTCATTGTTTCTTCCTACCAGGTATTCAATGCATGCTATTCTTCAGTAATTCCTAATTAGCCATCAAGAAAGAGATTCCATAATCATCATCATGAAATATCTATGTTTCCTGCATAAGCTTGTAATATTTAAGACTTAACAATTACTCAAAAAAAAAAATTTACATTCATTAAAAAAATACTTATTGTTGTAGTGTGCTTCTCCAGAGTGCGTTTCCCTGACTATGAAAGATACTTATGCACTTTATAAGAAATGACATATATTTCCCATTTAGCTGGTGTAGTATACTATTGTTTTTTATATTTGTCAAAACATAAAATTGGCACCACTATATTGAACTCTGCTTGCAAAACTTGAAACATTAACCTTATTCTTCACTGCCAATGTGATCCTCTTGATACTGCCTTTATTTTGATGGTCTTTTTGAAATTCTAAACATGGTCAAACTGGTACCTTTTATATAGCAAGGCCTATCATTCCTGTAGCCCTCTATAGTTATAGCTGCTGGAAACCATGCCATAATTTAGTGTACTTGACCCTAGACTTGGTATTCCTTTGTATGCCACACAATTCATAATTTCCTGGGATCTGAACAACTTGGTAATTTCCCTTTTCATGGTTCTAAACAAAAATTCGTTTTCCAATTGGTAGTGTGCTTTTTCCCTTAGTGTTTTTGCCCATCAACTCATTAGAGCTTCAATTCAATTTAGAGAGCACAACAAAGTAATTGGAAATTCACAGTGCACACACAAAACACAATTTTGTGGATGTGATTTCACAAAGAAATGTAGTGGAAAACACACCCATAGTTGACTATTAAATTTAGGCCTCAAACTATTACTCGCAAGCCTCAATGGGCTCTTTATTGCAACAAAATATGGGTCCTTGTGACATGTGAAATGACATGTTGCCAAGAGCAGATGTATGGTGATTTTGTGGATTTTGCTAACAAAACTCCTTGAGGAAGCATTAGAATCCTAATCTTAACCCCATCATTTCCCACAAACATTGTTAGACCTTCATGAATGGGGTCTCCTATCCACAGTCGTTGTTTAGGCTAAGTACTTTATGTGAGGAAATCCTGCCCCAATGCACTTGTACATTGTCTTTAGCATATAGTGTATAATATTGCAACCTATAATACTACAAGATTTTCCTATAAAAAAACACACTAAAAAAAATAACTTACCATGGAATCAAAAACCAAACATTGCATCCGTTGTAATTTCGAAATTGTTGGCCAGTTGTATTGGTAGCTCCTTTGGTGACAAGGATTGAATAGAAATTCCTTCTAGCTAAGTAACAAGCACGTGATAAAGAGGTTTATTTCTCTATTTTGGATAATATACTAATGACATGTATCCAAAATGATAAAGGTGGCATGTAGCCACAAGTCTATCACCACCATTGTTACCAGGACCACAAATGACTAGAACCCAACTGTTGTCATATAGCTTGTAAACCAAAATCACATGTCTCTTGACCTGTGTTGTAGAGATTACTGAACTAATATGAAGCGTAGTCATTGAAATATTGACCACCATGGAGGATCGATCCCACCATGGCTAACCAAAGAGTTCATCGATTTATTTGCAATTACCAGTAATCATGACCACTATCTCAATCTGTGCCATGGAGTAACAGAGGATGTGGTCATGTTTGTGATGAGCCTCATCATTGGGTAATTATATGGGCCTCAATTCATCTCCTAGCTTAGTCAAATCAACTCTTCTCACAACTTATTACATGTTTTGATTATATTGTAGGAATTTACAGGGTAAGTTCCTCAGAAAGAACACCAAAAGGACACCGCTCACAACCAGATCTCAAATCAATACACCAGTATTTTTAACGTGGTTAAAACCCTCAAAGAGGGAAACAGTCCACGGCCTATCCCAACGTGGGTACTACAGGCAATTTATTAATCAAAGAATGAAAATTTACATAAGCTTCTCTCATGCACGGATTACCCGAACAATGACCCTCCATGCGCTTTAAATAGAACTCATGGACCAATCGGGTGTCAAGCCACGGATCAAGTGTCGGTAATACCGAGGAGAGAGTGAACCGTCGGATCACTACATATCGTGACCGTCGGATTGTAAGTTACAAAATGTACAACGTTAAAGAAACACACTTTACCTAACTCTATACATAACTCTATACTAGACCAAGTTGAACTTAACTATTTCCTATGTGTCGGAATATCCTAACATCCCCCCTTAAGAACAACTTGGGATAGGATTGAAGGATTTACAAATATGACACAATAGGAGAAGGAAGGAGGCACTAGAGCCTATCCCCCCTTAGTGACAACTTCCTGAACTCCAAGCATATATCGAAGTTTAGTGAACTTCGCCTCTGTGAGAGCCTTTGTGAAGATGTCTGCAACCTGATCATCTGTTGAACAATATTGCACTTCAAGAACATGGTCATGAATGAGCTTTCTGATGAAGTGCATGTGTAGTTCAATGTGTTTGCTGCGCTGATGCTGGACTGGATCTTTGCATAGCTGAATGGCACTTTGATTATCACACCAAAGTGTGGTTGGATGCTGCTGCTCAAAGCCAAACTCTGATAGGATCTGACGAAGCCACAAGGCTTCCTTACTAGCTTCCACGGCACCACGATACTCTGCTTCTGCTGACGAAAGAGAAATGGCAGCCTGTTTCTTACAAGCCCATGTAATAGGTCCTGAACCAAGAGTGAAGACATAACCGGCAGTAGACTTCCGATCATCAGGGTCACCAGCCCAATCAGAATCAGTGAAACCAACTAATAGAGGAGCTGCTTTGGCACTGTAATGAATCCCAAACTGTACTGTACCTCGAACATAACGAAGTATTCTTTTAGCTGCTTTCCAATGACTTTCACGGGGGTTTTGCATAAAACGAGCAACAAGGCCAACAGCAAAGGAAAGATCAGGACGAGTATGGGTTAAATACAAGAGTTTTCCTACAAGTTGACGGTATAAGGTAGCATCAACTTCAGGAGAAGTACAAGAGACTGAAAGTTTGACTCCAGACTGAAAGGGAGAAGGGGCTGGCTTACAGTCTTCCATGTGAAAATGACGAAGAATATCACAAGCATACTTGGACTGGGAAAGGGAAATACCCTCCTTGGATTGCAAGACTTGAAGACCGAGAAAATAGTGTAAGTGTCCTAAGTCTGTCATTTCAAATTTCTTTTTAAGGCTGGACTTCACATGGTTTATAAGGTTGGGATCACTACCAGTAAGAATAAGATCATCAACATAAAGAACAAGGATGATAAGAGAGTTGCCCACTTTCTTGGTGTAGACAGTATTGTCAGAATAACACCTAGAAAAGCCAGATTCTAAAAGAAAGCTATCCATTTTGGCATACCAAGCCCGAGGAGCTTGCTTGAGACCATAAAGGGATTTCTTAAGTCGACATACAAGGCTGGAGTCTGTTTGGATGAAGCCAATGGGTTGTTCCATATAGATTTCTTCATGCAAGTCCCCATGCAAGAAGGCAGATTTAACATCCATCTGATGGACTTCCCATTTTAAAGAGGCAGCAAGGGAAAGAACAAGGCGGATAGAGTTCATTTTGGCAACAGGGGAGAAGGTTTCAGTGTAGTCAATGCCTTCAACCTGTGAAAAGCCCTTAGCAACAAGACGAGCTTTATGTTTATCAACTTTCCCATCTGGTCCATACTTGGTTCTGTAAACCCATTTACATCTAACAAGTTTGCGTCCCTTTGGTAGAGGAACAAGATCCCATGTATCATTTGTCAACAATGAATGATATTCTTCATTCATAGCTGCTTCCCAATGTGGATGGCCTGAAGCTTCTGCAAAAGTGTCAGGATCATGATTTACTGGAGCTTGAGCCAGTAAAGAAGAGGCTCTTTCAAACTGAGAACGTGTACGTCGCTGATCTGTAGGATCACCGGCAAGATCACCTGCTGCATCCCGAGTAGCACGGACCCATCTTGGAAGTTGAGGATCTTGAGAAGGGGGGGAGGATTATCATCCTCACTTTCATCATCTGAAGAAGAAATGTTTTCAAAAGTAGAAGAGATAGGAAGAGGTGGCACATCCGCCGGACTAGGCTCGCAGGCCGATTTATTTTCATCAAATTTTACATCTCTTCTAATGATAACATTTTTGGACTTAAATGGAATAAGTCTATAACCTTTTACATCTTCAGAATATCCAACAAAAGTACATTTCTCACTCTTAGGTTCTAAAGCTTTATGCTTTTCATCTGGAATATGGGCCCATGCTTCACTTCCAAAAACACGAAAGTGACTTACATCTGGTTTAATGGAACTCCAAGCTTCTTCTGGAGTGATATTCTTTAGAACCTTAGTAGGAGTGCGATTGATTATATAATTTGCACAATTAATTGCTTCGGCCCAAAAACTAAGACTGAGTCCTTTAGATTGCAGCATACAATTAGCCATTTCCTTTAAGGTGCGATTTTTCCTTTCAGCTACACCATTTTGTTGTGGAGTGTATGGAACAGTATGTTGCATTTGAATTCCATTTTCGGTGCAAAAGTTGATGAATGTGTTTTTAACATATTCTCCACCATTATCAGTTCTTAGCTTAAGAATTTGATGTCCAGATTGTTTTTCAACAAAGGCTTTGAAGGCCAAAAATGTGTTAAATACTTCGCTCTTGAGTTTTAAGAAGTATACCCAAGTGCGTCTGGAGAAATCATCAATGAAAGTTAAGAAATACTTGCAGCCAGAGAATGAAGCAACAGGAAGTGGACCACATAAATCACTGTGCACAAGCTGTAAAGGGGCTGAGGCGTGCCAAGAGGCACGTTTTTCAAAACTGTCCCGATGATGTTTTCCGAGTACACATCCGGAACAAACACCATCTCTGCAAGATACCATAGGAAGACCTGTCACCATATTTTCTTTACATAGATGCTGAAGGGAGCGATAGTTTAAGTGACCAAATCGCTCATGCCAAAGTTTGCTCACTTCATCATTATGAGCAACAAATACTGAGGGAAGATTTGATGACCCAAAGTTGTGAAACTTATACAACCTTGTGGAATCATCAGCAATACCAGTAGCTAGAATCTGTTTAGGATCTCTTAGATCCTTGATTACAACATCATGAGGTGAAAATTCAACAATTTTACCTTCACCTGAATGAGTTATCTGATATACAGATAGAAGGTTGCAGGATAAGGTTGGAACACATAATACATCATTAAACTGACCATTGTCTAGATGAACAGTTCCAGTCCCTACAACATTAAGAGATCTATCATCACCAACATATATATTTTTGGTGTTACAATCATTTAAAGAAGAAAACATGGCTTGGTTTTTGGCCATGTGATAAGAGGCTCCAGAATCAATGAGCCACTCATGAGAATGAGAAGAAGAAGATACATTTAATGCATAACCAGACTGAGATGATTGACAACGACATGCAGAAAGTGCCATTCCGGAAGTTGAAGTTGAAGTATGCTCCACATGGATGTTATGTTTCTTCATTGCGGCTTCCAAGGCTTCCATCTTCTTAAAGCATTTAGATTCTAAGTGGCCATCTCGATTACAAAAGTTACAATGTCTATCAGTCTTCTTCCATTTGTTTTTATTGGTCTTATCATTTTGCTGAAATGATCTTTCATTTTGAGGCTGAGTTTGCTTAGGACCCTTGTTTGGTTTAGGACCATTCTTTTAGGATATGACTTCTTAGGATTCTTTGAATTTGGTTGCTGCTGGGCGGCTAACGCTTTCTTGGAAGAGTTTCCAAGATTAAGAAGACCAAGGTGTAAGAGTTTTTCTTGTTCTCTTATTAAGGAATCACAAAAGGAGTCAAAGGAAGGGGCCTTGTAGTCTTTTCCTTGACAAATGAAAGCTTCCCTTGTAGAATGGAAAGTGGAAACAAATACAGAGTAGGCTGGTCCCAACTTAGTAAGGATGGAATAAATAAGGTTACTATCTTCTTTCTTAACCTTAACACCTTCCAAGAGATATCTAAGGGTCTTGAATTTGGACAAGAAATCTTCAATGCAAGAAAAATTATTAGGATCCAAAGTAAGCAACTCATTTTCAAGTTGATGGGCTCTAATTTCATTTTTAATCCCAAAAACTTTAGTGATTTTTTCCAATGCTTCATGAGGAGTCTCAAGTTCTGCAATATGGAATCTAAGATCAGGAGAAATAGACATCCCTATCAAACCACGTGCTTGATCTTGTCTATTTTCCCATTTTGCAGCCTTGTCTTCATCTTTTGGTTTCTTCTCTTCGTCTGTGGCTATTCTGTAAAGACCTTTACTTCTAAGTAAATCTTCCATGTAGGCTATCCATTGGAAGTAGTTAGTGCTGTCAAGAATGACTTGGCATGGACTTTCCATTTTTTTAAAAAAACTGAAGCTAAAGATGCTGAAAGTAAGTGTTGCAATGGATATATCTCGAAAAAATAGGCTGTTTTAAAAAAAAATGGCTCTGAAAAAGGCTTCCGGATGAAGAAGTTATGGCTTTTTGAAAAACAATTGTTGAAGTTGCCGGCAAAGTGCGCGAATGTGCGGGAATGAAAAAAAATCCGCCCCCACAAAATGGAGACTTGAACCCAAGACCTCTACTCTCTTAGAATAGCTTTGAACCAATTGATCTATACAAAAAAATTGAGAGAGAGAGAGAGAGAGAGAGGGGGGGGGGGGGCCTTGGTTTGCGTGCTTGCCTTGAGAAAGCTCTTTTTCCCTACAAAACACAAAACACAAAACCCAACACGGACATGCAAAGAAAACGAACCTTATGGCTCGAAGTTAGCTTTACCCAAAAAACTAAATATTTTCAGAAATTGAACCTTGCGGCTCAAGGTTAGCTTTAGCCGAAAAACTAAATATTTTTCTCAATGTTTCTGATTTTCCGAGATCACACTAAGGTGCAGGGAAAAGAGCATACGCATGAGAAAAATCCTTCCTTTCTGTTTTTGATTTGCCCAGATCACACAGAGTCGCAGGGTAAAGAGCATATGCATAAATGAAAGGTATAGATCCGGTTAAAAAAAAACTAAATAAACCGAAACCGAAATAAGCAGAGAGAAAATAACAGTAAACTGCAAATAAACACTGTATACCTCCCGATCTGAAAAATGACGCAACTAGGGCTACCGGAAACCTTTTCGCGTGAAACGAAAGGGATTCCTCACAGGAACAGATGCTCCAAACACAACAGAGCAGTCCTCTCGGCCTGAAAGCAGTCAGAAATAGCAGATCTAGGAAACGGCAGTCGGATGCAGTTCTACCGGCTTCAGATTTGGATCACCAACGGTCGCGGCGCTCAAATAGCTCTGATACCATGTAGGAATTTACAGGGTAAGTTCCTCAGAAAGAACACCAAAAGGACACCGCTCACAACCAGATCTCAAATCAATACACCAGTATTTTTGACATGGTTAAAACCCTCAAAGAGGGAAACAGTCCACGGCCTGTCCCAACGTGGGCACTACAGGCAATTTATTAATCAAAGAATGAAAATTTACATAAGCTTCTCTCATGCACGGATTACCCGAACAATGACCCTTCATGCGCTTTAAATAGAACTCATGGACCAATCGGATGTCAAGCCACGGATCAAGTGTCGGTAATACTGAGGAGAGAGTGAACCGTCGGATCACTACATATCGTGACTGTCAGATTGTAAGTTACAAAATGTACAACGGTAAAGAAACACACTTTACCTAACTCTATACCTAACTCTATACTAGACCAAGTTGAACTTAACTATTTCCTATGTGTCGGAATATCCTAACATATATTTTGTTTAATGGGATGAGTTAAGGTGATATATTATGCCTAGTGGACTAATATGCACTGAATGGAGGTTTGGAAGAGAAAATAAAGTACTTGTGTGAAGACAAAGGTTTCAAACTGTAATGGGAAAAGGGAGAGATATATTAGGAGGTAAATCCTCCTCATTTACTCCTCCCCCATTCGAATATTCCTCCATTAATCACACCAGCTCAGAGTGAAAGTAGCCAAGTCCTGAAGATCAGAAGGCAGCCAAGCAATTGATAGACAAAGACTTAGTTCTTCTCAATTTTGGGAGCCTAGACTCCCTAGATTTAAGGAAGTTGTTGGAGACTTCAGTTGTATAATCAAAGAGGCCTAGAACCTCATTAGGATTCAAATTTTTGTTGTAAAAACACTAGTTATTTTCGAGCTCCAGACTTGTGGAAGACATTGATGTAATTTTTCTTTTGATAATGAAAATGATATTTTTCTTGATCCAACACTATGTCGACTTAGAGGGATGAATCTCTTGGGTTAGGGCCCAACCCTAGCAACAAAGGCTCTTCTCTTTTTATCTGTATTCTTAGCTTAGTTTCATAGATTCATGGTTAAATTGTCTCTAGAAGTATTTCATTGCAAGTACCATGGATTTGATTAGTTGTTTATTAGTTTGCTTCCATTTGTGCTTTACTTCAGTAACAGGTTAGAATAGAAGAAAAGAAGCACCAGAAAGTTGTGAGTAGGTGTCTTGGCCTCACCTGTTCCCTCAGAGATCATGATTTGAGGAAAAGCCCCTTATGTAGCCCCAAAAAGGCATATTTCCATTTCCTCATAAGATTTAGAGTTTAATGTACTTAAACAAGCATTTGATCATTTTTGCAAGTGTAGGATTTGATTTCCATCTCTTCCATCTTCATTCTTTCAGTAGATCTCATCCATGATTCCATTTTATTCAGTGCTTTTCCTCGTACATGAAGTAGACAACTAGTTTATTAAATTCCGCTTTTCTAGCTTGTTAGAATTCTTCTTGTTTACATGACTTTGTGGCAATTATAAATCTCTGGTGCAGAGTAGGTACATCATAAATCTAAAGGGATCTCA
Source organism: Pinus tabuliformis (assembly GCA_031772625.1). Lineage (NCBI taxonomy): Eukaryota > Viridiplantae > Streptophyta > Pinopsida > Pinales > Pinaceae > Pinus > Pinus tabuliformis. The sequence continues at coordinate 356,254,131 of CM062814.1, read as the reverse complement.
TAGCAGGCAACCACCTTCCAACTTCATCTATTCATAATCATCCATTGCTTTCACCAATATCTTCACCAATCTCATCATTTTACATAGAAATTCCTCCAAGCATGTTAAGCGAATGCAATCATCTCCTTACCTTGGTATTGAGTTCTGAGTAATCCTAGGCATTTTCTCACTCCATTCCACCCATAAACCACCTTCCCTAAGCCTTCCAACACCTCTAGCAACCATCATTTTTCTCTTGACTATATCTTGTACAAATACATGGAATCCTATAGGTTTCTAGTACATCTTGTAGGTTTTCCTATAGTGGCCTATTTTGAGGCCAAATCAAGAGAAAACCTCTAGGAAACCACAACAAGTCATCCAAACTTCCCAACCATCTCCTAAACATCCCAACCATCCACCAGCATTGCTAAGCCACCTACCACATGACCAAAAGAGATTAGGGTTTACACTTGATTTTCTAGAAAAGGAATAAAATGAACAAACATATTTATTTCAATCCTTTACAGGCACAGTAGTGATGTTTGATGTATTGAATTTCCATGCTTTAGATAGTAGCATTTCATACATGTTGGCTTGGAATTTTTGTAAAGCATAATTTCTCAGCAGTTAGTTAGAGAATGGTGTGTTTTTAGCATAGGATTTTAGTCATTTTCCTTATTTGTAGTAGATAAGCTTTCTCCTAGAGTAGATCTCCCTTTCTTTCATCAACAATCAAGCTTCTTCTGAACCCATAGAAGTGTCACTTGAAAACCCTAGTGATCTCTTTCCAATTAAACATTAACAAAAGGCAGAACCATCACTTTTACTTGTGTATACAACACGGTCACCTCCATGTTTTGTATGAACCCCGGGTTGATAAACTAAAGCTAGTAGCTCTAGGAGTTGCAGCATTCTTACTGCAACACTGGTGATCATCACTTTTTGGCATTGTTTTCGGGGACATGTCTGAGTACTATGTGAATACTACTCTCTTTCTTCTATTTCTTGTTTCTAATGTTCTTCACTTAATTTCATTTCTGCAAAAGTAATTAAGTTTACTTCCTTTTTCATTCTGCATCCTTTGCTTTCCTTTCCATTTTGCAAGTAAGATTTCAATCAAGTAGTTATTTTTTTCATTCAGTTAGTAGTTTTCATTCATTATGAAATTTCAATTTTGTAATCACTTTCAAAGTTTGAAAAAAACATGAAACCAAACAAAAACATTTATTTTCATGCCTCGTAGAAATAGGGATAACTTAGGGAAATTTTGCCAAATACCCCCACTACTTCAAAGAGCCAACCTTCCCTCTTCTTCAGTGGTTGTGAACTGGAGGAACCCTTAGGTGAGCAACTAGACATATTTGAAGAACCTACAAGGGAAGAATAAGAAGGAGAACCCATTCTTATTGAGCCTATGGCTGAAAACAGAAATGACAAGGGAAATAGAGAAAGAGTTGAGGGTGCCTTCCTCATCGGGGAAACCAATGGGGATACTAAGATGAAAAATATAAGCCCTTCTTCCCTTTATAATTTCCATGGCCTAACCACAAAAGACCAAGAAACTTTCTTATTTGAGTTTGTTGTCATATGCCAAACCTATGACTATACAAATGATGAGCAGAACTTGAAATTATTTCCATCAACTCTCCAGGATGTAGCTTTGCATTGGTTCATGGTTTTACCTGCAGATAGCATTACAACTTGGGATCAAATGCAACAAGCCTTGAAAAACAAGTATCGGGACTACTATTGGTATAAAGACACTAAGGAGGAAACTTTTAAGATGACCTTAGGCAATGATGAATCTCTAGAGGATTATGAAGAAAGATTCCAATTTAGCTACAAAAGGGCCAAGTGCACACTTGACACTGAGTCACTGAAGTTCGTCTTGCTTTGAGGATTAAGGGAAGACCTTCTAGATACCGTGCACTTGTTAGCAAGAGGGGATATCTACGAGGTACCCTATGAGGATATCAAGACTGTATTTAGAAACCATTCTAGGGTAGCTAGGTAAAATGATAGGGGTAGTCAACCTATGGTCAGTCCCTCCTCTTCCAATTCGTCCATCAAGGGTGAAATTGGAAATATATAGGAGGATTTCAAAAGTGAGATGATGGAAACCCTTTCCCTGTAGATCAACATTATGCACTTTAAGAGAAAGTAGGAGAAAGTAGAGAGAGCGTTGCCCATTTTTTATCCCAGATGCACCAGGGAGCACCCTAGAATGAATGTCCATTGAATTCTATTGAAATTTGCTCAGTCTGTGAAGAAAACCACTCCACAGATAAGTTCCGCTCTTAACCTGGACCCAAAGTTTTATATCAAGGAGTTGAAAGGGTCACTAAGCAGCTCTACTACATAAAGCAATGGAGACCTCATGAGCCTATGCCATAATAGCAGGGGATGAAAGGATCATCCCATGCATATTACAACCCCAACCAGACCACATCCATACCTTCTTGGGGACCCCTTGCTCATCCTTCTTGGTCTACACATCCTCCTTGGTTCTTTTCACCTTAGTATCATTCCCAACCAGCCAGCCATTCATTTGAACCATATGCTCTGCCACAACCTCAATGGAATGCACCGCCCCAGGGGTGGAGGCCCCAATAAAAAAAAAATTGTAGCTTTCTTGCCTTCACCACCTGCCCAACCACATATTTTACACTCTGATCCACCTGAACAACCCCAGATGCCTGCCCAGGAGAGTATTTGCGAGACAACCAACCTCTACCTCAACCTAGGGAAGCGGAGGAAGAGAGAGTGGAAAGTGTTCTTAAAGTAAATAAACTACCCTTTCCTAAAAGATTAACCCACCCACACGAGCCTACCCTAGAAGTGATTGAACTTCTGGGAGAAATTAAAAACCTATGTGTCAAAATTCCACTTCTCCGAGCTATTAAGGATGTACCTATTTACAACATGTTGATTAAGGAGAAGTTCTTCAACCATCCAGGGAGGCAAAAAAGAGATGCCCCTATGAATAATGTCATTAGATAACTCTCATACTTAATGCCGGGGTAGGTAATCTATCCAGAGTATTTGGACCCTGAAAGCCCTGTAGTAGATGTGCACATCAACGACAACATTGTCCCACACACTTTGATCGATCTTGGGGCTACAATTAATGTGATGACCAAGGACACCATGCTCAAGATCAACCTCCAAGGTTCATTGAGGAAAACCACAACAATTCTGCAACTTGCGCACCACTCCACAGTGACCCCTGAGGGGATTGTGGAGGATGTGATGGTCTCCATTGATTCTTTGGAAAACCCTGCATATTTTTCTCCAGCCTATGGCTAAGCTTACTATTTACCCTCTCATCTTGGGGAGGCCCTGGTTAACCACTGTCGATGCTTATATTAGCTGGAGAGCTGGAAATATGACCATCAAGAATGGGCATATGTCCAAGAAGTTACTCCTATACCCTCCTGCTTAGTCATCTCTAGAACATGACTTACCTTTATGGCTAGAAGAGGAGGAGGAAGATGAAGTTTATTTCACCCAAGTCTATACCTTAGAAATAACCATGGGAGGGGGATAGAGGGATGAAGGTAATTTGATAGAACACATAGTACAAAGTCCAACCCCTGTACATTATCCTTAGAGGAAGTAGTAAAGGAAACCCGAAACAACCATCAGTGTAATCTATGCTTAGCCGATTCCAACCCTATCCATGTCAAAACCATAGAATTTGGTCCTCAAAGAACTTTGAAAATCAATCCATCTCTTTTTGTTCTCCAAGAAGAAAAGTTGTGCAACATGCTAAAGGAACACTTGGATTCGTTTTCTTGGAGTTACCGAGAAATGAAGGGAGTGCACACCTCGGTGTTTAGTCAACATATTTATATCAAGGAAGGTTGTAGGCTAGTCTGGCAACCCCAAAGGAGGATGAATCCAAATCTTAAAGATATAGTCAAAGAAGACCAGTGCAAAAACTCCTAGATGCAAGATTCATTTACCTTATCTCAGATAGTGACTGGGTCTCTCCTTTGGTGTTGGTTCCAAAGAAAAATGGTAAGTGGATGATTTGTGTCGATTAGAGGGAGTTAGAAAAAGCCACAAAGAAGGACCATTTCCCTCTATATTTCATCGATGAAGTGCTAGATGGTCTGGTAAGGAAAAAGTTTTTCTCTTTCCTAAATGGATTCAGTGGGTACAATCAAACCCATATCAACCTAAAAGACCAGGATAAAACTACCTTCATGTGTCCTTGGGTTAATTTCACCTGTAGGGTTCTTCCTTTTGGCCTATGCAATGCTCGTGCCACTTTTCAAAGAGCAATGCCAAGTATCTTTGCCGAGTTAGTCCATGATGCGATAGAAATCTATATGGATGATTTCACACCTTATGGAGGTGATTTCTAGGAGGCTTTGTCCAACTTAGGTAAGGCTCTACACAAATGCATTGAAATGAACCTGTCCCTTAGTCTTGAGAAATGTGATTTCTTGATGACTACAGGGACCATGCTAGGTCATTCAATATCTCAACAAGGAATGCAGGTGGACCCAAACAAAATAGCTATCATCCAAAGGGTCCCACCTCCACAAAAGCAGAGAGATGTCATAATTTTACTAGGGTTAGCTAGATACTACCGAGCATTTATTAAAGACATCAGCAAGTTGGCTTCTCCTTTATTTGGGTTATTGGCCAAAGAATTTGAGTTTGTATCGTCAAAGAGTTGTCAAGAGACCCTGGACACCCTGAAGGGAAAGTTAACCACTGCACTGATTCTCCGAGGCCCAAACTGGGCCCTTCCTTTTCATATTCATGCTGATGCCTCACAAAAATCTATAGGAGCAGCCCTAGGCTAGATAGATGATAAATTGCACTATGCCATTTACTTTATCAATAAGAATCTGTCAGATGCCGAACTAAACTACATAGTGACTGAAAAGGAGCTCCCTACTATTGTGCATTCATTAAACAAATTCAGGCAATATATTATAGGTTGTCAAAAATTTGTATATATTGACCATGTTGAAATCAAATATTTAATGAATAAACCTGATGTGAATGCCTAGATTATTAGATGGTTACTTTCATTATAGCAGTTTGATCTAACTATTGTTGATAAGCCTAGAAACGAAAATTTTGTTGCAAACTTTTTGTCCAGATTAACTTGTCCTACAGGTGAAGAGGGAATGGTTGATGATCAATTACCAGATGATCATTTATTCTCCATTTCAGTTCTCTCTCCATCATTTTCTGACATAGAAAACTATTTTGTATCTAAATAGTTCTGACTGAATCTATCCTCCAAAGAGAAAAGCAAGATTGTGAGGAAGAGTGACCCCTGCACCTGGATTGGGGGAAACCTCTTCAAACTTGGCCTAGATCAAATTCTGAGAAGATGTGTTAGGGAGGAGTAAGTCTTTGACATCCTTCTGACATGTCATGATGGGCCTTGTGGAGGTCAATTTGCAACAAAGAGGGCAACATTTAAAGTGTTACAAGTTGGGTATTATTGGCCGACTCTTCATCATGATGTGAAAATATATACTAGTCAATGTGATCAGTGCTAAAGGATGGAAAAGCCTACTCCAAGAGATGAAATGCCTCTGCAACCTCAAGTGATTTTTGAGCCATTTGACAAGTGGGGCATGGACTTCATTGGATCTATTGACCCTCCTTCCAAGCAAAAGTAGTATATCATTGTGTGCACTGCCTATCTGACTAAGTGGGTTGAAACCAAGGAAATTAAGGCAGCAACAGAGGAGAATGTGGTTGAGTTTAAGGGAGAATGTATTTTACAAATTTGGGTACCCTAGAGAACTCATCACTGATCAAGGCAACTAGTTTACCTCCAACATGATTGAAGACTTGCTCAGCCAGCACAACATCAAGCATAGGACCTCTACTCCCTACCACCCACAAGCTAATGGGGATGTGGAGGTGACCAGCAGAGTGCTACAAGGAATCTTGACCAAAGTGGTTAGCAGCAACAGGAAATATTGGGCTAATAGACTAGTTAAGGCCACTGGGCCTATAATATCACTTGGAAGACCACCACTAGATTCACACACTATGAGCTGGCCTATGGGAAAAAGGCCCTATTTTCCATCGAGTTTGATTATAACGCATTGAAGATGGAAAATGAACTAGATCTAGATCTCAGCAGTGCACAATAAGAGAGATTTCTCTAGTTGAATGGTTTAGATGAATTGAAAATGCAAGCCCTCCTACACATAGAGGTAACTCAACTTCAGAGGAAGATCTCGCATGATAAGAACATGAAGGATAAGAAATTTCAAGAAGGTGATTGGGCCTTGTTATATGACTCCAAATATAAAGATTTTAAAGGCATGTTAAGGACAAGATGGTTAGGGCGTTATGTTATAGAGAGATTTCATGACAATGGTTTAGTGTAGATCAAAACAATAGATGTAGAGGCCATTCCTTTACTTGTTAATGGGCACATACTGAAAGTTTAGAAGAGGCCATTGTCAAAGAAAGAGTTCATTGATGGTATTAATAAAATAGTGATGGTGGTGGAACAAGTTTCAGCTCCTGCCTCATCAAGTCAATGAAAAAAAATAAGGAGAGTTGGTGAAAACCTCCCTTGAGGTGCCCAGGGCAAACAACTAGAATGAACACCTCTTAGAGGCAGACTAGTTGTTTTCATATATATATATATATATATATATATATATATATATATATATATATATATATATAATGAAAAAAGGAAAAATCATGAAAAAAATTTGTTTGTGGGTCAGCAAGAGGATGATCAAAGAACAAAAGAGAATAAAAAAGGGACCTATTTCACTCACATTTTTATTTTTCAACCCATCATCATTAACCACTCCACCATTTATTTCATTTTTTTTCTCTTTTTTGCTTCAGTTTACAAGGGGACTATGTTTTCTACAGGATCCCCCATAAACCTACAAGATCCCCTGTAAACTTACAGGATCCCTTAGAAACCTACAGGATGATCTTGTAGGAATTAAAGTGGCTCAGGAATCCTACAGAAAGTGACCCTAGGGTGAGAAAATGACCCTCCATGGCAAAAAATAAAATCCCTACATCACTACCATACCTCTCTCCACCTTGATCGCCCCTGCATTTATCATAAAAAAAATCAGTTCTCAAAAAAAAAAAACACAGTCCTCAAGAGAGAACATTGAGGAAAAATGAAACAGAGGGCATAACGGAACAACACCTAAATGTATTCCTCATTATTCAAACTCCTAGAACTCCTCTCTACCCATGTCATCATCTTCAAAATCCCAGTAGAGGAAATGATTAAAAATTATTAGGGAGAAGCAACTACAGGACATCATGTAGGAAATCCTGTAGCAGCTTAACCCACAGAATAAAAGTCATGAGTAGCAACAAGATTCCAGAATGAAGATCCAAGGGCAGAAGAAGCTCAAGAGTAGTAGCACATCCATCATCCTCAACACCAAGTACCTGCACATCAAGGGAATCATCGGAGGGAAATAAAAAAAGGAAAGAAAAATAAGATGCAGCCAACACACAACAAGCACCTAATGTCTTCAACAAACTACAACAAGATATTAGCACCACAGGTAAGTATCTCGCTTCACTCTCTCATTTGCATTATGTAGTCAAAAAAATGTAAAGTTTGTGAGTGAGTTGGTTTATAATCGAAAGGTGGCCAGTTAACTTGGGCACCTTCGTTCAGTCGATGAAGACAAAACAGTTGGTCCTCCCACATGTGGTAGCAGTCAAGTCAAAAAGAGAGAGGAGAAAAAAAAAAGCAGTTAAGTCTATGGATGCATGAAGTGGGAGTTGATTATGAGGAGAGGGGAATGATGAGGTGGTAGTGGGGACCAATGGTCCAAAAATAAAAAAACATACCTTGGCTACCAGCACACCACCTCACTCAACCCAACCATAAGAGGAAATAATCATTCATTGCCATGCACTTATGCATTCATCTCCTTGACGCTCACTCTAGCAAAGTCGCTCTCATACCCATGCAATCTACAAAAGGGGAAAATTCCACCTTTCTCCTACACAGGACTTCCTATAGGATTACACAGGAAATCCTACATGATCGCATAGGAATCATACAGGATATAGTCAAACAATCTATAGGATTGGACGACAGTAGCTTCAGAAGGGGACACACAGGGGTTGGCTACGACAAACACCACGAAGAGGTAGGCTCTTTATTTACTTCCCTATTTCCAAGTGAATTTGTCAGATAAATCTCCTAGTTTGAGTGAATTTGGCAGCTGTGTAAGCGAATTGACTCCACAATTATTTCAGTCCCATTTACTTCTGCATTAAAATTTGTATCAAATATCTTTGATCCTCAAACTTCATCCTCCAAAATGACAAGGGGGCTTAATAGAAGGGAGCCCATTAATACTGTGAGAATCCAGCAACACCCTCATGTGTTATAAATATTCACAAGGAATAATTGGATGGGGTATTTTGACAAATTAACGGTCTATGTTCATGGAGTGGCCCGAGCATTTTCTCTCTCCCTCATTCCACTGAGTAGAGCCCTTGCTATTGTTGTAGTGAGAGGCCTCTCCACTGATCTCACCCCTGAAATTATAAGCATAATTACCACGCTTCACCTAGGAGTGCCTTGGAGAAAGGAAGACAAGAGAGATAGCTAGACTTCCAAGAAGAAATTGTTTTTAGAGGGAGAAGAGCCCATTGAGCACAAAAATGGAGTAAGAAGAACAAGCCTACCATACCCTCAGAATAAGGTAAGATACCACCTTATTAAATACATATCATGTGAAGGTAGGTATAGTGTGGTTTATGGATATCACTTTAGGCTTCTTAAAGAATTGAGGTTTGGATTAGAAACACCTCCTCACCACAGGCTCAACATACCATACTTCCTTTGAAATCACTGATAGATACAAGAATAAAGGTGTAGGAGGGAAACCATGACCAATTATCCCACCATGGGTTAATTAGAATCATCATAGAAGATTCCCTCCACAACCCCATAATTCCTATCCAATGGGCAATTTTCAGAGATGTGCAGACAAAGGAGGATATCAAAGCCCTCACATATGACATTAGCCCTACTGTTAGTGAAAAGGATGAGGAAGAAACTGAAATAGATGGAGAAGAAGGAGAGAGGGATGAACATGAGATAGATGAGGATAAAGAAGAGGAGAAAGCAGTGGAGAAAGAGAAAGAAGGTGATGAAGAAATAGAGGAAGATGTCAAGGAGGAAACTGTTAAACAAGATGAGGATCTAGAAGGAGAAGAACAAGGGAAAAACATAGGGGAAAATGGCAATGGAAAATAGGAGGAAAAAGACAAGGAGGAATCACCTAGGGTGCCTCAAGAACCCTCTGAGAGAGAGGTAGTAGCTATCCTCACTACCCTTACTACCCCTTGTTATAGACATTTTTGTGCCTTGCAGCTCCAATCATGAGATGTCCATAAACCAAGGGCTCCTAAGTCCCTAAAAGTGTTGTTCTAACCCCTAAAGGAACAAGGTCAACAAATTACAGCTTCTCCCAGAAGTTCTCCACGAGAAACTGCTCAGAATGAGTCAAAACAGGATCATTTCAGCTGCTCCACTAGCCAAGTGCGTTGCATAGCACCTAAATCCACTGGCTAGGTGCATTGCAACGCACCTAAATGCACTATCAGGGTGCGTTGAGCAGGAAATGACAAATGGCAGTGTCATTCCGCGAGGTGGAGAGACAATGGAAGCTTCTAGAATCTTCTCCTATGACACTTGCCTCACTGAATTCGACCAAGGATGAGTAAGAGGCCTTCAGTCTCTAAGTGGAAGCAAGAACTGACAGAGAGAAGCCACTAATCAAATCATAAGCTGACTCATCCTCCTTGCATACATCTATATATGGATCCCTCATCCTAGAGATCCAGAGGCTGGAATTTTGCACATTGTAAGGAATTGCTGTTGGTTTTGAGACACATATCAAAGAATTGGGTGATCTATGCTTTGTTGGAGGTGAAGAGGGGCTTCTTTGTTGGGAGGTTGATGATGGGTCAGGAATCATCGGTTGTAACTCCTCCTGGATCTTCTTGTATATCAATAAAAACTATTTGAGTTTCTCCTCTATGCTTTTGTATCATTGATGCTTGTTACATTTGTATGGTTAACTTAAATCTGATCCTAAGTTATTTATGAATATAAATCCATGTCTTTGTATAGTTTTCTTCTTCTGTGATCTTACAAGTACTTGGTGAAGCATGGCAAGTAAGGGAGCAGGTAGCTGGAAGCTGTCAAAGAGGAGAGAGATTGGATCAAAGGACTAGCGCAAGACACAGGTTGGTTCTTCCTATTCCTCTTTGTTTATAGTTCATAAAGGAGATACAAAAGTAGTTTTCTCTGTTTGTTTCTAAGGCAGCTGTCACACCTTAGTGGGATAGAGCAGTTCTAAATAGACACTTTTCCCGGTAACAAAATGGCGACTCCGCTGGGGACCGAGTCTAATTAGTTTGTTTGTGTATCTCTTGTTGTTTGTTTCATAAACTTATAAGTAGCATTCGAACTGCATTTGCCATATCAAATGAAAAGTAGACATCTGCTGCTTCAATCCATTCACTGAATCTGTTTATGATTTGAACAACTGATTCATAGACTATTTGATTGCCCTTGTGATAGCTCTTAGACCCTCCTTAGATCTACCCCTGATTGTGCATTACTGATTGCTTTTACTCGGCCAAAAACCAAAGACTAAACTGCAAACCGTGACTCAGAACCGAGATAGAATTCTCGTTTCTGCCCCAACGCAGGCACTGTGAAGAGGTTCTGCATTTCAACGCACTTCCCGAAAGGGCAACCTGCGCTGCAATGCAGTTTCTCTGTGTAACAGGTGCGCTGATCAGCCTAGCCCTGTGCAGTTGAGGTTCTTGTGCTTCATTCTTTTCAGTTTTGTCTCTGAGTTTTGCAGCCTGTGATCAGTGTATGACTGTTTCAAACCCCTTTTCCTTACTGATATTCCACCTCATTTGTACAAAAGAACTGTAGATGTTTTTGTGTGTTTGTTGAGTCGTTTACAGTTTTCCATTGCAAAAGTAGAATAGTCGTACTGTCGTCCTTTGATTTAGATCTGTCGCAAGTGTCAATTTCGATCATAGGAGAAAGTTTATTTGTTGTTGATGGTCGATTATGCATTTACTATTGCCTTTGGTTTGAATTTGTGATTTTCTAGTGTCAAAACGAGTATTCATTTCAAAATCGTAGAGTGTCGTAATCGTCTCTATCTTTTGATTTCGAAAAGAAGCTTGTTTGTGTTTGTCGCTTAAAAGCAAATTCAGATTTGTACATCAACTTTCTTTTTAGCATCAATACTAAGAAAGTGAAAAACAAATACATGCATGTGCATTTGCATATAGACAGTCTGTTTGGCTTGATTTAGGAAAGTGCATTTACAGTGTGCTCTTTGCTCTTTGTGAAAAGATTGTGTCTTTCTTTTCCCCTAGTAGCTAGGATTTTCATTGCTAAAAAGAGATAAAAGTTTGTTTATCATCTTTAGATTTCATTTTAGGAATTACATCTACATCTCGTGGTGAACCGAAAAGGCAAACTTCATAAGAAATATCAACTTAAAATAAATTCAATGAATCTAACAACGCTTTGGAACTTAACGCACAACATTTAGAGGTCTAGGCTAGAGACGTATTCCGACGTCGTAAATCCTGGTAACTGTTGTCCTCACTGATGGTTGGGTGATTCCTCCACTTTGAGACGATAAGTGCCAGTACGGACTTGTGCTCCCACATACCGTCGAGTATATTTTCGGAGACCCCTATAGGCTTAAATCCTTTATCCATAGGAAGCCGTGTCGGTCGCCCTACTGATCGCAATGCACTGAACACAACATTCGGGAAGATTGACTGTCGTACCATAAAAAGTATTCTGCATTTTTGTGATTGGTTTGGTACTCCCTCTACCTAGACCTCCAGAGCAGTCCCTTTCGTTCCTTTTCAGACTCTTTAACGGAAAAGGTCCATCTGAGCACTTTTCACTTCAGGCTCATTAAAAATCGAAGGAGACTAGAGTCATCTTTTGTTTTTTCTCGACTCTTAAAAACTGAAAAAACAAGTTGTGTCAAAGCGTATAAAAATTTATTTTAAACGGAATATTCATACCCCTTTCCTACGTTGATCTTGGGTTGAGAAAATGGAGTCTACCAACCAAGGAATTCCCCTTGGTGGAAATCCTAGTCCCTTCTCCTCTTGGGGAGATGTTGGTGCACCCCATATGGCCACATTGTCGCTTCCAGGGCTGACAATTGGTTTTCCAGTATGGCTCTTCTCAACCTCTGTTGTTCAGAACACCACTATTCCTGAACAATCGAATCAGCAATTAGACGAGTCCAGAGTTGCCCACCAGCCTTCTACTTCCTCTAATTCTTCCTCTCCTCCTTCCTCCTCGCTTGATGGGGCTGGTAAAGCCAAAAGTCAAGTTCCTAAGGAGAAGAAGGAAAAGAAGAAGAAAGAGAAGAAGAAGAAAGAGCCAAAGGCGAATGGGGGAAAACGAGTGTCGTCTAACGAAAATCCACACACTGCACCGACCAGGCCTAAATCGCCATGTGTCATTTGCAAAGGAGACCACTTTCACAGAGATTGTCCTTGCATCCCTCGGATATTAAGGGACTGGTCTCCTCGTTTGCACAACCCGGTGTCGTCAACCTCTTATGATCATGTTGAAAACACACCGTCGACTAGTAAAAGTGAAGCCCGAGGACAAAAAGGAAAATATAGACTTCCTTGTAAATTGTGCGAAGGCGATCATGCCGTCCACCATTGTCCCTTCTTAGACGAAGCCAAAAGAGTTTTGGATGATCGTCCGGTTTCACCGTTACGACTTCCTCCTGGATATAAAAAACTCTTGCCGAGTCCATCACTAGTTGAAAATCCGGCTGGCCCGCTCAGGTGGTCGGCTGAAGCACTTATCATTGAAGATAAACCATCTGGATCCATACCAGACGAAAGTCAAAAGGTTGAGGCGGCAGTTGACCCGGTCTTCCCTTCAGAGGTTTCATCTTCAGATGATATAGTCACTGAAGAGAACAAGGATGACACCATCCAAATTCTCTTCATAAACACAGACTTCGATGAACATGGGGGCAATTTACCCGTTCCTTTACCGCAAGAAGGAAGTTCGTCAGAGCCGTACCCGGCCGTCTATTCGGTCCAACCTCCAAGCAACCTAGTTGTCTCCTTCGACTGGAATCAACTAGGCAGACCCCGTTTACCAGCAAGCATACCATTCCGAATTATCATTCAAATATATAGAATGGTTATGGCTAGTACCATCATAGATGAGGAGGCTTCTGTGAGTATCCTTTCCTCAACTGCTTGGAAAGTGCTTGGTTCGCCATCGCTTTTGCCTGAGATGAGAAATCTGATGGGCTTTGATAAAGGAACCAGTCGACCTTTAGGGATCCTTCCCGATGTGCCCATAACATTGAGAAGGAAGATAGTTCGCATGAACGTAATGGTAGTTCAAGGACCCTTGGATTATAACCTACTCCTTGGATGAGACTATATTTATTGCATGGGAGCAATTGTCTCCTCACTCTTTAGAGTAATGTGTTTTCCGCACGAATGAAGAGTGGTCAAGCTCGTGAACCAGCTTTCATTTCCCGGATCACGCAGAGCAAATAGTCATATACCATCCCTGAATGGTATTTTCACGCAAGAAATGTCTCAATCTCCAGTCCGTCCTCCCGATAAGCGCGAGTAATTCAGAGGGATATGACTGAAACCCTGGGGGCATGCATCCTGGTTTGCTTCGGCAGGAAAACTTTGGGTATAGGGTAGGTTTCTGCAGGAGAATATGACTAGTCTGTACCCCCGTCCGTGATTGGAAGAGGGGGTTATTTTGGAACAAGATTCTCTTGTCAAAGTTATGTGAGTTGGCGCGCATCGTCGCTCACCTTTGTTTGTTTCGATAGACATCGCCGAAGAAGTGTTTTGTTTGCAGTGTGAATAGAACAATCTTTGGGTAACTTGTAAGAGGTAGGCCTCTCTCGGTAAAACAAATGTTTTGGTAGAAAGAAGTAGAGGTAACCTTGAAACTCTGTTTTATACCTGGGGGAATGCAAACCTTTTGGAGGGCAAGCAAAGAGCGATTATTTATCTGTTTTTTAGATTAGTCGTCACCTAACTTGCATAAAGAAATGATGTGGGGAAAAACTCTAAAAATTGCCGTTTTATATGAGACATTCTTATCATATGACTGGATTAATCGAGCAGTGTTACCGCGAGGTTCAAGCTCGTTAAAAAATAAACCCGGACCGAGCAAATGTTTCCACCCGCGTTTAAGCTCATTAAAAAATGAACTATTCCCTGGTAAATAACCACCGTGAATGTAGTACTTCAGCCATTAAAGCCTTGGTCGTGCTTGCACCGCCACCTCCACTTTTTCATTGGCCGATCATTCACCTCCATTTGATTGTTTACCCTTTTTGAGGAACAACGGCGAAGAGTGATTTCACTAGCCATCCTTGTGAGACTGCCGTGATTGGAAAATTCCAAACCTTACCTGGAATCAGCTGCTACCCATTTTATCACTCGTTCCTCAAAAGACGAGTGTTCTTTAAGCTCTTTTCAACTGACTCGTAAAATATGAAAAGATTGCCGAGTCCTTGGCCTTCCAGCTTGTTAAAGGGATAGGAAGTGCTATCCCTCCTCTAGATTTTAATCTTTTTGGACCTGAGGGATTATTGCACAAAAAGATCGAGCGCTTGTTTTGTTCGGCTCGTTAAAGCTATCGAAAATTCATCCCTTCTGTATTGTTTTATACTTTTTCGGACTTAAGGGATTAGATGACGAAAAAGGAATTTTGGAGTTACCCTTACGTACCTTTTCAGACTCTCTAAAAGTGAAAAGGACTGAGTTATCTTTGTCGTTAAACTCGTTAAAAAGATTAATAGCGACAAACTTGTCTTTAGACGAGAACGAGTTTCACTATCGCTAGGCTCGTTAAAACATATCGATGGGTTTGCCCGAAGGGCAAATTATAGAACAAGCATATGTTATCCTCCTCAAGCTTGACAAAAATAAAGAGGTACTGGTCAGCAATGACTGGGGAAAAATTGGGAAGAAAACTCAAAGAATCTTTATTGGTAGCAAGTCGCTCTTGAACATGACACTTCCGCTCCGTGCCCGAGTCGGGTTGGGTTGTTTCATTCACCGGTCACATCGCCATGGTCATGCCATACCATCCACATTTGGGGTTAATGCTACCAATCCATCACATCAGTTTCACCGATATGTTCAAGAGAAGTCATCCAGAAAGGCCACCTGTGTCCCGCCCACTACCATACATTATACTCCATTCTTTCATGACCGCCACCCTCAACCATATATCATCAGATCGTTTTCACCTCCATCAAAATCATTTGCTCCGTTCCGTGTCATTGATGTGGGATTCATTAAGGCCCTCCTATGACGGATCACTTCTTGTCGACATCAGCTCATTATCCAAGAAGTTGGTCTAGGAACACCCCATTCAGTACTTTGAAGCTTGCATGCCTCAATGGCAAGTTTCTCACTTCCGGCGATAGGTTCACATCAATGACCTTCGACCGAAAGATTTTGCGTGGTGTTCGACGCCAAGTCCTTTATTCACACCATGTGAATTGTACTGCAGTACCTTGAGGATCATTATCATTATCGGTGATTCATCTCGCGCTTGTTAACAGTTTACATCATTGACTGGTAATCAAGCGATGTCTTTCCATGTTCGACTTCAAAACATTTCTCACATGGATCGACTTGTACTTTGAGTGAAGATCGGACGAGATTGAAGACCCCGGATCTAGTTTCATCCATCCGGGCTGCGATATATATTCAGGGAAATAAAGACATTCAAATGTACAACATTGCAGCACAGATAATCATCCTACCAAAAGGATGATGGCTCTATCAGAATCATCAGTCTACCATCAGACGATTGTCTGTCCTATGTACATGAAAATGAATTTATAAAGCTGAGCATGGGAATGCCCGCCTCAGCTAGATCATGAAAACAGTATGAAGATAATGTATTGTATTGTATCTTATTACAGGTCTCCTCCCAGCATTGAAAGAACTTCGGATCCTCATAATAAAGCATTTCACCCGATAAACGGCCTCATACTTTAGGGGGCAACTGTTATAGACATTTTTGTGCCTTGCAGCTCCAAGCATGAAATGTCCATAAACCAAGGGCTCCTAAGTCCCTAAAAGTGTTGTTCTAACCCCTAAAGGAACAAGGTCAACAAATTACAGCTTCTCCCAGAAGTTCTCCACCAGAAACTGCTCAGAATGAGTCAAAACAGGATCATTTCAGCTGCTCCACTAGCCAAGTGCGTTGCATAGCACCTAAATCCACTGGCTAGGTGCGTTGCAACGCACCTAAATGCACTATCAGGGTGCGTTGAGCGGGAAATGACAAATGGCAGTGTCATTCCACGAGGTGGAGAGACAATGGAAGCTTCCAGAATCTTCTCCTATGACACTTGCCTCACTGAATTCGACCAAGGATGAGTAAGAGGCCTTCAGTCTCCAAGTGGAAGCAAGAACTGACAAAGAGAAGCCACTAATCAAATCATAAGCTGACTCATCCTCCTTGCATACATCTATATATGGATCCCTCATCCCAGAGATCCAGAGGCTGGAATTTTGCACATTGTAAGGAATTGCTGTTGGTTTTGAGACACATATCAGAGAATTGGGTGATCTATGCTTTGTTGGAGGTGAAGAGGGGCTTCTTTGCTGGGAGGTTGATGTTGGGTTAGGAATCATCGGTTGTAACTCCTCCTGGATCTTCTTGTATATCAATAAAAACTATTTGAGTTTCTCCTCTATGCTTTTGTATCATTGATGCTTGTTACATTTGTATGGTTAACTTAAATCTGATCCTAAGTTATTTATGAATATAAATCCATGTCTTTGTATAGTTTTCTTCTTCTATGATCTTACAGGTACTTGGTGAAGCTGGGAAAGTAAGGGAGCAGGTAGCTGGAAGTTGTCAAAGAGGAGAGAGATTGGATCAAAGGACTAGCGCAAGACACAGGTTGGTTCTTCCTATTCCTCTTTGTTTATAGTTCATAAAGGAGATACAAAAGTAGTTTTCTCTGTTTGTTTCTAAGGACGCTGTCACACCTTAGTGGGATAGAGCAATTCTAAATAGACACTTTTCTCGGTAACACCCCTATCAAACAAAAGGGAAAAATATAGAGGCAGACCCCCTTATACTTCACAACAAGGAAAAGCATAAGGATAAGGCAGGGAAAACCTAAAACTCTGACAAAGGTTCCCATTATTATTGACGACTCACCTAAACAACAAGACAGGATGGCTCCTCGTATGAAAACTCAAGAAGAAGGATCCTCAACCTAAACCTCCCCTAAGTCTCCTATCACCTATGTAAGAAGGCCCGTAACTAGGTCTACCTCATCCAAAGGAAAAGGCATCCTACAGGATACACAACATGACCTACAGAAAGCAGAGGTAGTCCTACAAGAAACTCTGCTAAACCTATAGGAAACTCAAAAATTGGATGAGGAAAGAAGTAAACAACTAGAAACAAAGAGAGAGGATGTGAAGCTAGAGGAGCCTAGTCCTCAACCTAACCTTGATTCCTACTACAGATTTATTGAGGGGGGCAAGGTCATTGCACAAAATTTTTCCATTCCATTATTCTTTGAGCTTGAGAAAGAGAGAGCTAGAACTCATAGATGGATGTAGATTTCCAAGTCCAAGGTAGTGGAGGACATTGGTCACATGGAGGAGAAGCTCAAAGAGATGGGAAAAGAAATATGTAGCTTAAGGGAGAAAGAGGCCATCATAAAAAAACAGTTAGAGGTAGAAAATACATGGTTGAAAGGAAAACTAGAAGAAAGAGAGAATCAAATGGCATCCATGGTCAGTCTCTCTTTGGAAGCAATCTAATGCAGGATGCTAGTTAAGTCCTATGCACTATACCTTAAGGAACAATGGCCACAGTTCCAAATCAAGACCCTAACACAAAGAGGAATTCTGCCATTCCAGGATCATAGACAGTTCATTGATCTTTATGATCAAAGCACATTGGAAGATAGGGAAAAGATGTCTGAGTTTTATTTGCATAACATGGCCTTGACAGACATGAATGTACGGGACCCTAATGCAAAGCTAGGGGATTTACAATTGATGGCTTTGGCATCATGGATGAACCATGAGGAAACAAGGGTTGCATAAATGAAGAAGGTATTGGCAAGAGAACAAACAAAACCTCTTATGATTAGAGCTGAGCAGTCCAATCTAATGGCACTCATCAGTACACATAATTTAATTACAAATGATCCTCAACTTTCACCCAGGCATCATGCTACCCACAAGAAAGAAATTACACATTTTGAGGACATGTTCAGATTATTAGGTGATGGCAACATGCAAGCTTGCCTAAGGAGATGGAATACATTTCCATATAGTTTGAATATGAGAGAGTACCACTCTCCTCAAAGGATGAGGGAAGCACTGAACATGACACCCATGTACAACCAATCCATCCAAAGGCTCAAAGTCAATTGGATTCACCTGAGACTGATTCGCCCACTACTCTTGGGGATTCTATAGGGAAGGAAGGAAGAGGAAGAAATAAGGCACTAGAAGGAGGTAGAAAAGAAGGAAGGATTCTATGCACAAGAAGAAGAAACCATAGCAGAAGCATGGGATGTTAGGGAGGCCACCAGAGCAATGAAACACATGTATATTGATTGAGTTCCTCAGAGGATGAGAGGCACTTTAAGTAAGGGGGTTATGATGAGGCTCATCATTGAGTAATTGTATGGGCCTTAATTCACCTCCTAGCTTAGTCAAATCAACTCTCCTCACAACTTATTACATGTTTTGATTATATTTTGTTTAATTTGGATGAGTTAAAGTGAGACATTATGCCTAGTGGACTAATACGCATTGAATGCAGGTTTGGAAGAGAAAATCAACGAATTTTGGTAAGACTAAGGTTTCAAACTCAAATGGGACAAGGGAGAGAGATTTTAGGATGTAAACCCTTCTCATCTACTCCTGCCCCATTTGAATATTCCTCCATTAATCACACCAGCTCGGAGTGCAAGCAACCAAGTCATGAAGATCAAAACAGAGCTGAGCAAGTGATAGACAAAGAGTCAGTTCATCTCTAGTTTGGGAGCTGAGACTCCCTAGATTTGAGGAAGTTGTTGGAGACTTCAATTTTATAAGTAGAGAGGCCCAGATCCTCATTAGGATTTGAATTTTGGTTTTAAAAACACTAGTTATTTTTGGGCTTCAGACTTCTAGAAGACATTAATGTAATTTTCTCTTTCGATAAAGAAAATGATCTTATTCTTGATCTAGAACTGAGTTACCTCAGAGGGATGAAGCTCTTGGGTTAGGGCCCAACCCTAGTAGCAAAGGTTCCTCTTCTTGTATATGTATTCTTAGCTTAGTTTCATAGAATCATGGTTAAATTTTCTCTAGAAGTATTTCATTTCAAGTATTGTGGATTTGATTAGTTGTTTTTTAGTTTTCTTCCATTTGTGCTTTACTTCAGTAGAGGTTTAGAAGAGAAAAAAAGAAACACCACAAGTCTATTAGTAGGTTCCTTGGCCTCACCTCTTCCCTCAGGGATCATGATTTGAGGAAAAGACCCTTATGCAGCCCCAAAAAGACAGATTTCCATTTCCTCATAAGATTTAGAGTTTACTGTACTTAAACCAACATTTGATCATTTTTGAAAGTGTAGGATTTAATTTCCATCTCATCCATATTTAGTCTTTCAGTAGATCTCATCCATGATTCCATTTTATTCAACAATTTTCCTCATGCATGAAGTAGACAACTAGTTCATTAAATTAAGCTATTCTAGCTTCTTAGAATTCTTCTTATTTACATGACTTTGTGGAAAATATAAATGTTTGATGCAGAGGAGGTGCTTCAAAAATCTAAAGGGATCTCATAGTAGGCAACCACCTTCCAACTTCACCTATTCATAATCATCTCTTGCTTTCACCAAGATCTTCCCGAATCTCATCATTTTACATAGAAATTCCTCGAAGAATGTTGAGTGAATCCAACCATCTCCTAACCTTGGTATTGAGTTTTGAGTGATCCTAGGAATTTTCTCACTCCATTCCACCCATCCACCACCTTTCCTAATCCTTCCATCACCTCCAATAACCATCTTTTTGCTCTCGGCTATATCCTATAGAAATACAAGGAATCCTGTAGGTTTCTAGTACATCCTGTAGGTTTTCCTGTAGTGGTCTGTTTTGAGGCCAGATTGAGGGATAACATCTAGGAAACCACACCGGGCCCCCCATGGGTCTCCCAAACCTTCCAACCATCTACTAAAGCTCCCAACTATCTACCAGCATTGCTAAGCCATGTGTCACATCACCAAAAGAGATTGAGGTTTACACTGGATTTTCTAGAAAAAGAATAAAAGGAACAAAATAGATTTATTTTTAGTCCTTTACATGCACAATAGTGATGTTTTATGTCTTGAATTTCCATGATTTTGATAGTAGAATTTCATACATGTTTGCTTGGCATTTTTGTAAAGCATAGTTTCTTAGCAGTTAGTTAGAGAATGTCATGTTTTTAACATAGGATTTCAGTCAATTTTACTTATTTGCAGTAGATAATCTTTCTCCTAGACTAGATCTCTCTTTCTTTCATCAACAATAAAGCTTCTTCTGAACCCACAGATGTCTAGATTGAAACCCTAGTGGTCACTCGCCAGTTGAACAGTGACAAAAGGTAGAACCATCACTCTTACTTGTGTATACAACACTGTCACCTCCAAGTTTGTACGAAACCCGGGTTGATAAAGTAAAGCTGGTAGCTCTAGGAGTTGTAGCATTCTTACTACAATACTAGTGCTCATGAGTTTGGAATGGAAGAATAATGATGGTGATGAGATATTATATCTTGTATGCAGTAATATAACCTCTAGAACACTGATTTGTAGAATATGATACTAGCATAATAACAACAGGAAGTAGGGAGTACAAAACATGATATGATAATCATAGGTAGAATAGAGATCAATTCAGTTTCTTACTCACCTAGTTCTATAATTCTAAAATAATTTAATAATAAGGTAAACAATGTAGCCAATTATATCATTGATTCATCAACATTAATAAGTATAAACCCTCAGTTCAAGTAGAGACAAACTTAGTTAATAAGAAAAACCAAGAATTTGTATGAAGTTTTATTTTGTTTCATTATTGAGAAGATATTAATTCCATTTAATAGCTGATTTACTCCATTATAACTCCCAAAATGGATCCCTTGTATAGAAACAATGTGACCATCAGTAAGCCTCTGAGCATATATAGTGCCATAAGCATTATGCCTATACTTTTTTTTTAGAAGCAAAGATTTTAGTGGCATTCTCCAATATATTATAAAAGAATAATTCAAGTCTGAATTCTTCAGAGTGCATATGTAGAACTTAGAAGGCTTGAAATTTGGCTTCCATCCCTAGATTGATGAATTCAAAATCTATAGATTATTTATGCTGCCTGTGGAAAGCAAGTGTAATAAGACTTTTTGCCACAAGTGTTGTCGAAGACACAAGCCCAACTGCAAGGACTATTCTCTTTGTTGTTTTGTGAGCTCTTTTACAGTCCCTATCATATACCATCTCACTGTTCCTTCTTCATACTCTTATGTATCTAGTGCCTTGAAGAAACCCATCTCCTTGATAGTCATCTTTAGAAGCACACCTCAAGTTGTCAATTACATCCACTGCATGTTGATAGACAACATTGGGGTCATAGTTAACATCATCAAAAAGTTCCCATAACACCCAACTACCACTTTAGCCCACACTTTGCATCCAAATGGGTCAATGTGGGTGTGAGTATCTGACTAATGAAACTCTAGCACTGCAAATAGGAGAAGTAAGAAAACTCATCATCTCGATGGTTCCATATTGTCACATTCAGAAAGGGATAGAAAAATGTCCTATCAAACATGCATTGCTCATTGTAGTGTTACATGCAAGGAATACTGTAGTTGAGCATACAACCTGTAGTGTTCTTGCCGATAGACAACTAGAGAAAGTTGTTGATAGAATTTCTATAATTTTCCATGTCTTTGACACTAAAGGCCTTGAGGTTTTTAGGATAGGAATATTAGAGAGGATCGATGATGATCCCATCTAATGAGAAACTGAGGACATTATAGTAAATCTTGTTCATGTAAGTCCTTGCAATATTGTTATATCATTGCAATTTGAATCCATCCGACTGACAATTCCTTCAATTGATATAGAAAGGGTATGGAATTGAGGCATTCTCACAACTTTCACCGCTTTTTCTCATGCCCTGGGCTATGTTAGAAAACACTCTAATCGAGAAGCTTTGAGGCAACCATGAACCCAAAAAGGGCAGAATAACAAGAGAGGAAATGCTAATACTGATTTTTCTTGAAAGTTACATCATTTTAAAGCATGCTAAGACAATATATACTTCCCAGAATAAAAAAACAAATACCCTTGCATGTTTTATATATCCGCCTAGTTTTGAAGCCTAGTATGGCAATATTTTTCACTTTATACAATGGTAGTGTTCATCCTATGCTCATTACCTACTCTAAATATGTCCTTTCAACTTCACTGCTTCAATCGATCGCAAAGTCTACAATGGTCCCTATCAAATGAACCCAAAATTAGGACAATCATGGCTCGAACCACATATGCATTTAATTTCTTTGTTCATACTTTTTTTTTAAATATGGGTTCTCTACAAGAAAAGAGGTTGAATAATTTCTTAGACATTGTAGTAGCCTATCTTTCATCATGTGCTTGATTAGTTTGTCATTGTATGTCCACAACCACTAAGTATATGTCATGTATATTTACCCATACTACATATACATATCTATCCAAATACCAAAACAGACATTTTGGACATGTGGGTTCAAACTTCTTGGGTTAGGGTCATGAAGATAGGACTAGTGCTCCATTGTCGAATCCAAATAGCTAATGTGTACACATTTTACTCTACAATATACACATTAGGTATATCACTAAATCCTTGAAATGAAATATTTTTTCATGCGGGCCAAGAGTCCTACATTTCAATGACCCATTCACAATCTAAAATACCAGAAAAGCACCACTATGATACAAGTGCCACTCTGATAATAGGTTTGTTTGCACCAGAACCAAGAAGTAGTTGCACTAGGGCACATTAATTTCAAGTCCATATCTCTACAATTAGTGCAATAAAACATTTATTTTGCACAATTTTTTACCAATATACAAAATCTTGCAACGTTATGGCAATAGCCATGAACCATTCCAATAAAAAAATACAATATAGTCCTAAGGAGGCGGCCTTGATTTTTGTCAAAATAGAAATATTACCAACTTGGTGAAAGTTTTATGTGAGAAAGCTCGAAGGGGCTACAATGATTTTTCATCTTTGTACAGATTCATGGAGACTACTATGTGGCAAATTGTAAATTTATAAGTTATGACAATCGTATGACCTCTTAAGTGGATATTTAATAAGAACAAAGCTATGTTTGAGCTTTGAGGAGCTTGAAATAAAACTAAATGTCCGAATATAGAGGAATTTGGTGCTACTCGTGCAGTTGATCCACCCTTTATTAAACTTGGGGATAAACTTTAGAGGGAGGCCATTTGTACTACCTGAATGAATATTCTTAGTGGAATTTTAACAAATACTTCCCTTGCAAACTCTAATCTCTCACTAGGGATACTACTTTGCTTGCAAACTCATATATGTGCATTGTTGTTGGCAAGTCGTAGGTTCAAACTTCAAACCCCACACCAGATAGCATTTCCTATATTACATGGCCCACTAGTTCGATGTGCATGGTAGTATTCAAGTCAGGTGGCTTCCCATTTTCACTTTAGGTCACTTTTGATAGTGTGTACATGGAATTTCTAGCCCTACTTCAAAGTTTATAAATGGACACACGAACTTAAAACACTAATCAAGGTGACCTAATCTATATTCATTCTCTCCAATAACATTTATCTAAAAATATGTATAGCTTTCTCACCATACCCAACCTGGGCATATGCTACCATCATTACATTCCAAGAAACTACATTCCTTGTAGGAATTGTATCGAATAATTCATGTGCATTATCTAAGGTGCCAAGCTTGTAATGATTGATGTGCATGAAATGTCATCTTGCATAACCATTTTATCAAACACAAGATGTGCATCATCTACACTCCAACAGATTTAGTATACATGTCTGCAAGGGAACTCCAAAAAATGACGTTCAATTCAAGTTAACTTATGATTATCAAGCCATGTATATGTCTTCCTTGTTCAATGGAGTGTAAGGTAACAAGCACTGAGGGAAGTAGTGAAGGTAATATAATTTAGACTCATGCCAGAGCTACGCATTTCACAGAACTATTTGAGGGTTTCCTCACTATACCCATGTTGGGTATAGATTGCAATTAGTGTACTCCAAGAGACCAAACCCCTCTTAGGAATCATATCAAAAAATCACCTTGCATATTGTAACCTACCACAATGGGCATATCGTATAACCAAATAATTCCATGTTAAAACATTAGGCACGCAAATGTAACCAAACACTTAGATTTCATCCTCCATTTTATCACACAAATTCGAATAATAGCAAGCTTAAAAAAGTCATTTGATCTAAGTCCCACTTCGATTACTTGAGTGTGAACTTATGCACCATATTGTAGAGACAAGTAAGTTGACGTAAAAAATTAATCCACTTTCCAATGTAAATTGGTCTAGCCTGAAATATTCAAGATTCATCTGAAAGTAAAGATTCAAAACCCCCTTATTGTGGCCTTGCTAAGCATAATATAAAATGATTCATCTGAAATCTGTAGGCTTCATCTAAAAATAACTCTTCAGAGCCTCCTTATCGTCACCTTGTTGGGTACAAGATGAAATGTTTGCATTGTAAGACATGAAATCCCATTCAAACATTTTGTTCATGAGTTCAACTGCATGTTCAACATTTCCCTTTGACAACCCGGGGTGGAGATCTTTCCTTGGATTCCTATTTGTTTTCATTCTACAAGAACCTCCTTATGTCCTAGAATCTATATTGGGGGTGATTGGGCAACAATGAAGACCACAATGCTACCCAATCTATAGTCGGGTGGAGAAGCCTAGTCCTTAACTCAATTGCCCATTTTATATGACGTAAGCACTTATGATTGAAATATGAATTAAACTCTAGGTTGGATTCAAGGTATGAGGAATAATCTTTTATAAGGAAACATATATCACTGATTATACTACTTGATAATGCATGAATTAATTTTATTCGTGTAATAATTTAGTTACAGGCCTATGAGTTAAGTCCTGAAGCATATGTAGGTAGACTTTGTGAGTTAGATATACATTGTTTCTCATCATCTTACAACCATTATCACTATGTGCTAATAATTATATCAGCGATCTATTACAATAAGTAATGACAACTTGTAATGTATCCTTGTTTATTTCTGTCCTAACTGTGACATACAATAGTTCCAGCTACTGTATATCTTGATGTCTACCAAAAAATGCAGATATTGTACCAAACATTTGATGACTATCATCTTCTGTATTGAAATTGGTATTTTTTATCTCTTTATCAAACATTCATTTTTGTTATCCAATGAGTTTACCTTCTAACCATTGACCACTATAGGAATACATATGGCGTAAAGAGAATTCAAAGGCTCACGGGAAACCTACATGCTTAGTTACACATAAATATATATATGTGTATATACAACCCAAAAACCTCATGATAACCAAAGGAATAAATACTCACATAAGTAACATTGATTTGTTTTGTTGTGTGACTTGCAATTTTACCTAGTGATTGAAATAAGGGAGAGGATCTCTATCTACAAGAAGTTTCACATAGTCTTTCTAACTCTAAACCTTGATAGTTGTTAAAGTTTCACTCATAGTACAGGGTGTCGATGATAGGAAAGTGAATTATTTCAGAAGCTAAAGACCCAAAAGTATGGTTAACGCTATGTCCAGATTCTATAATTTTGCACTGTGGTTTTTGAACTATCCTGCAAGGTAGATATCTCCTTTCATTCATTTCTATTTTCATTTTCATTCTCTAAATGTTGATGAAAATGGTTCATCGCTGACAAACCAACTTAGCTTGTAAAGCTATATATGCATCTAAAAGATAATGTGCACAACTGAGATTATAATTTAATGCAATGCATTATCCCAATGATTCACGATTGTATGAATATTTGAAAGGTATTGAAAGTTTTACAGTTATTATATTCTTAAGTTCTTAATACATTTTATGGTTGGAGACATATTAAATTTAAATTTAGTTTTTACGACTCTTTAAACGAAATAAGTTTCCGTAAAGTGAGTTTGTAAGTTTTACACCTTAAGAAATTTTAAATGATTAATAATTCAATTATGCACACACGGAAACAATGTCGGCTGCTAATTGTCAAATTGTAGTATGTCACCTAAGATTGCCTGTTGAAGTAGTTTAGCTTGAAATTTCTTCATGCACCTTAATCTAAATGAAAGTTATGTTACATATAAGTGTACCTTCTTATGTGTTTGTTTGCTAGATCCCCTTGATCTGTAGTTGAATCCACTTTACCCTTAGCATGGAAGGAACTTATATTAGTTCTCAATTGCAGTCATTGTTCTAAAAGGGTCTTAGTTATTTGATTGGTTCCTATCCACAATAAAAATGTGTAGCCATAGACCATTTCTTTTGATTCCCGATTTAGTGAACAAAAACTTCATTATTCATATGATATGTCAGATGAAAGCAATTCCTAAAAGACAAAGAATATGATGCATCGTTCTTCACGCCATTCTTTGTTGTGTTCTTCACATGTTGAAATGTTAATTGATGCTAGATGCAATGGGGAAATCCATCGAAATCTAAGCTTTGAACTTACAGTGGCCTTTCTAGGTTCTGGGATTCCAGAAGAGACAACTATCAAGTTTATCCATGGTACATTGATTCTATAGGGGTTCTTGTCAAGTCATACCATTCTGTGTTTCTTTTGGTAATTTCATACTTTCTTGCTTCATTGGTGGCTATCATAGGGGTAGATTTTATTACCCCTTATTTCAATTCTTTTTCCATTGATTTTTGTAGTTTGAAGGCGATCTCTCAAGCTATCTATGGCAATTGTTTTTAAATTCCTCTAGGTGAATAATTTTTAATGGAACAATAGAAAAATGAGAACACATTGAGAAATAGACGTGGGAATAAATCTATTGTTTGTTGTCTGTAAAGGGGAAGAAAAAGTGAAAATCTATTGAAATGGTATTTGATGCCAGATGCAATGGGGAAATCCATCAAAATATAAGCTCTAAACTAACAATGGCCTTTCTGGGTTTTGGGATTCTAGAAGAGACAACTACCAAGTTAATCCATGGTACATTAATTCTATGTGAGTTATCCTTGTCAAGTTAGATGGGTTAGATTGGGTACTACCTATATACCACTTAAAATGGGTAGTTGGAGCATTGGCCATCATTGAAATTTTATCTTACAGGTGACACAAAATTCTTTGTGTTTTTCTTTGTGAAGAAGTATTTCCTTAAAATACTTCGAGTGAGTGCACTAGTCTATTCTGAGGGAAAATCCATCATATTGCTCCCCTGCCCCATGATTTTACTTTAGAGTACCATATTCTCCTCCCATTGTAGTTGTGTGCCAATTTGCGGCTTATCGAGGTTCTCAGTGTGTCGGTTTCTTTGATTCTATGGCCATTCATCTCCTTGTACCTTTATCTACATTCTTATTTGATTTATCGGGCACAACCAATCTACAATGCTTTGAGGGTTGATGATAGTACCGATTTGTCTCTCTATATGCAAGTATGAATGATTATTTGAGCAATTGTTATGAGATATAGTTGTACCAAATCACAATCAAAGCACAATATTTAGCATTAGGATCAACTAGTCACATGATACTTGAAATTAAGGTTTCAACCAATTTCCTACTAAGGCTAAATCATAGCTATATTTTTGCATCTTCAAAATTGTATCACAAATCAAAAAACCTGGCACAAACTGAGGGGAGAAATAATTTCTCACCTCTAAATATTCTTGAAAAACTAACCATAAAATTTTATGTTTGAGCTCAAGGGCAAACTTAGCCAAATCCATCATTCACATAAACTGATTTGTGTTTCTTTTTCCCATTAAAACCTTTGGGTAGCTATGTTTACAAGCAAATATGGGATATCAAATAGCTAAAATAATTTCTAACAGTGTGTCCACCTTTTAGGCTACTTTTGAAGTGTAAAACCTTCTATTCTTATCACTGAGCATTGCAATATTTGCATGCAAACAAAAGTTGAAAGTTTGTTTTTTTTTTTGTTTCCCAACATAGAAGAGCCTAAAATTGAAAGAGAAAACATAGTTGGGAGGGTGAAGTTAGGCCTTTTTAGTAGTGGTGATTCAATGGTGTTTTATCTTGCCAGTAAATCCACTATATTTATATTTTTTTAATTGAGGTACCTTGAGTCTTCCTTATCTAGGCGTTGTCAGTTTCACTATGTCACTTATTATGAGCTCCTTTTAGCTTATGGAACTACAATAGGTGGGTTGCCATTGTGGGATTCATTTGTGCTTGGGCAGGCTGCCTCAATTTTTTTGCTAATTCATTCCATTAGACCTCTAACTTGTCACATTTCTTCTTGTTCAAGATGGAGCAGTGGAAACATCATTCCTCCTTATAGTGTGTTAGCCTCTCTTTCTCCTCATGGTTGGAACTTGGGATAAGTGGCTCCTACTTGTGATGTTTGTTTCTCTCTTCCCTCTTTTCAATAATTTTGTTCTTATGTCTTCTATATTGGGGATCTCTAATTCTATATCTATCACCACATGACATACACCAAGTCACAAATGCCTAGTTTCCCAATTATGTTGAATGTATAGAGGCCATAAATGCTAGATCTCTATAAATCGATATTATTTTTGAGATCCTTTATTGCTCATTAGTAGTTTTGTTTCACCCCTTCTTGTTTGTCATCTCGAAAAACATTATTGTGTTTCTCATAAGAGAAAGAGGCTCTTTTTTGTAATTTGTTAAGGTGATTCCAAAACTCACTATTAATACTTATTAAATTTATTACTTCTTGAACATTGTTGTTATTGAGGACATGTAGATTTAGGATAAACTTATCCTTCTCAACAAGGTTCTCTTGAAGTTGAGAAATGGTATTTTGCTTCATGGAATGAATAGTTTGCAATATAGTAATTTCCCTAAAAGTAGGAAGAAATAAAGAATATATTAATGTCCATGAATGACCAAGTTAGGTCAATGAGAATTTAAATTATATCCAACAAAAAAATTTTATTCTAAACCCCACTATCATGATTTCACCTTAAGTCTTTGGTTGGCTTAGGAACCACTTCTAGTTAACTAAGGGAGTGTGTTACATGGGACGACATAGTTATCATTGACAAGTAGAGAGTGTTTTCCTTATGTCAATGAAATTACATCTTTTGACAATCGTTCTTGGCGTGGAATTAGAAGTGTTTGAATGCCCCTTGGATATTTTTTTGGTGTAACGGATATTAACCAAATATTGTGCTAATAATATTAACATATGTTTAGTTGTTACATTTTAGGATCATTATTATTGATCATTGCATTTTTACATATTGAATTAATTAATTATTTTCCTAGACCCCATAGTGAATAAGATTCAAGCATGTAGCTCATTATTCATAAATTCATCATATATTCTCACGTTTTTTTTCTTATTTTTGGCTTGCAAATCAGTCTTTTAGAGACAAATTTGTATGTTTTCATAACATATTTACAGGATTCACAAGGTGAGAAACCAATCTTTGGTGTAATTGCAAATTATGCGTTTCATAATTATGGGTCATTTACAAGCTATACATGTCTTCAAAGTTTCACTTTTAATTGAGTATTTAGTTAAACATATTGAGTATATTATATGTAACTATTTTTCTCTCCACCCACTTTTTATAACTTCCATAACCATTAGGGGGGATCTTTTGAACTGTATCAACTTGGATATTGTGTGAAAAAATTTCTGAGAGTTGCCCAATATGTCACAAAACATTCTATATATACGAAAATGTATGGGCCATGTTATAGTTTTATGTTGGTCATTAGAATTGAGAGGCAACATCCATGCAATTCCTCGACAAATCCCTACAATGACATGTAGCTATAAAAACCTAATACATCGTTATTAAAGATCCAAAAGAATTCAATTATGGACATTTAATTAGAGGTAAACTATTTGAGTCCAATGAATGATGGCCTTTGTCTACAATATATATATCCAACAAATGTGCTTATGATATCAGAGAGTTCCAAGGTTGTGACGAATCCTATTTGGAGGGCTGCTATGGCTTAAAAGAAATGGAAATGCATAGTATTTGGGATCCAAATGCATTCAATAGGTAGAAAACAATTTGAATCCAAAGAACATTGGTATTTTCTTTGAGTGTATATATCCAACAAATGTTATTGTGAGAGCATGAAGTTCATGGTTTTGAGGAATCTTTGGTAGAGGTCTACTATGCCCGTTTATTCAAATAATTTCATCTTCACAAATATCATTTCAACCAAATAAACCAAAAAGTATATGCACTTAGTTCATATATAAAAATAAGTAGTGACATCCCACTATGTGGCTCTTGTTCATAATTGCATCATATATACTCACTATTTTTCAGTTTCTGGCATGCAAATAAGTCTTTTAGAGGGGAATTTTTAAGTTGGTACAACAAATTTACATGATTCACAAGGTGAGAAATCAATCTTCATTATAATTGCAGATTTTCAGTTTGATTATTATAGGTCATTTATAGGCTATAAATGTCTTCAAAGTTTCACTTCTAATAGAATATTCAACTGAACATATTTAGTATCTTATATGTAACTATTTTCCCTCCACCCACTTTTCATAACTTCCATAACCGTTAGGTAGGCACCTACAACTTTGATTCTAATTTTTTTTCTTACTAAAATATTTTGGAAGACTTTAAAAAGTTTTAGAATTTGTTGAATGTTGTAGAATTTATAATTTATAAATTTTGAAGGTCTAATTTTTTAAAGTCTAATTCTTTAAAGAGCAATATATCAATGGAAGAGCACCTGTGTTACAAGTAGGAGGCTGGTGGTTCGATTCAATGTGCCCTGATATTCATATGGAATGATGACAACTAGTTTTTGGTGACAGAGGCTCTTTTAGTCATTACTAATGAGCTTATGGTGACATTTTTCAACCCTCACGAAAATATGAAATGGTGATGGTCAATGAACACCACCATACATATGAATTAATAGTGATTACCATAAAAGGTCCCTCACCATAACTCATTGTTGTTCATATGAAATAGTGACGGTAAACAAACATCATCATATGCATAAATAGTGACAGCCATAAAAGGTCCATCACAATAAATCATTGTTGTTCATATGAAATGGTGACAATCATTATCTGTCATTAAAATCATTATTCGTGATGGAATTTGAATGTCACCACAACATGTATACTTTTGGTGATGCCACCTTTGGTGATGTTCACTTTTTTGGTGAAAAAGGCTATTGTTCATCACCATTGCTCATATCAAATGGTGATGGTCACTATCTGTCATTATAAATCATTATTGGTGATGGACCTTGAATGTCACCACAAAATATATACTTTTAGTGACGCCACATTTAGTGACATTGAATTTTTGGTGACAAAGACTCTTTTTACAGTCTCCAATGATCTTACGGTGACATCTTTTTACCCTCACCAATGTCATTTTTTCTTGTATTGGAAAGGAAAGAAAGTAGTGAAAGAGGACTTTGAGTGGAAGCCAAGAAGAAGAGTTGAGAAACAATAAGAAAGGGAAGAAAGGAGTAGATAAAAGAGAAACCAAAAGGAGGATTTTCACAGGTAACAGTGTGGATGTTTGATTTATCTTTCTCAAGTTATGATGTATGGTTTATGGATTAGTTTTTTGGTTATATTTTTGTCATTGGAATGAATATTTTCTTGGAGTGACAATTCTATACAACTTTACCTTAAGCTATTTCCTAGATAGCCATGATGTAGTGGGTTCCCTATTTGGTTGAGCTTTCTATTTCCAATTTATTTTCGATCTTGCTTTAGATGGTCTTAAGAAAATAACAAGGGTTTTGGGTGGAGATGGTTTTCTCTAGGAATCTCATGACAGATCAATGGAAATAGGAAAATTCCTCTAGGCATGGTCTAAAAATTCTAAGGAATCCAAGCTTGTATTGAGTTTAGTGATTTCTAGACCCGGTATTGAGTGAAACCACTGTCGTATGAGCATGGGGGTTGTTTTCCTCTAGATTACCTATATCATTATGTTTTTTTATCCCATATGATCCCAAATTCAGCTTGGAATATGGCAATGGGGTGATATGCTGGAAGAAATATTTGGTTTAGCCCAATCTATGGTTGGGTGGTATGTGGAAGTATTTGAATTGGTTGGTACTATGCATATGTTAATATGTGTTATACTATAATGAGATCAACAAGCACACGTTTTGGTTTTTAGTGTGATTATGTGACTCATTTGTCATGGCTTCATTCTCATTAGATGTTGGTTACATGCATGGTATATTTCTTATCATATTATGTTCTCTCATATTGATATTGTTCATGGTTAACAAACTCCTAGATGTTTTATATGTATGTATGGCCTAACTAGTGGTTTAATGTAGCTAACATAATAAGAAAATAAGCCTTCTTAATGAACATCTGAAGTAACTAATGAAACAATGACCACATTATGAATTCAAACCTACGGGCACCTTTGTCACAACATGTTTGTAAATATTAATGATTTGTATCATATGAGATTGAGCAAGAATAGACTTTGGAAAGAGATCATGAGAACGCGGGGACCTTTCTGAAAATGTTATAGGAAATTCTGGGCAGTTGGCTTATAGGATAGCCTTAAAAATATTGGAACAAATATGTGGTCGCATTGTCTTAACTGGAAAATTTTGGTCATAACCGTACAAAGGATGGGTTGTGCACGCAATTGGAGCCCTCTGGATGCACTGTCGTTCTTGCATGTGTGTGGCTAGGAGGTAGATCATGGTGGAGAGTCAGTTGAAGCCCATGAAAATGATCACCAATGAGAGTTAGTCTGATATAAAAGTTATATTTTCCTTGCTTTTTCCTCCTTGTGTTCAAGTTCTCTATATTTATTGTTCTCTCTTCTTTTTCCTTGCTTTTTCCCAAAAGAGAATTCTAATGTTTTCCCTCCAATTTTTTTTCCTTTTTTTCTTTTTTTTTTTCTTCCATGCATATTTGTTTACTATTTTTCTCCTTTTCTTATCTCTTCATATTCCCCACTTGTTGAAGTGAAAATTCATTCATTTTCTTTTATTTATTTTCCATTTTTACCTCATGTCCTTACTCGCCTATGATAAATAATTTATCATTTATTTTGTTTTTCCTCTTGCGAATGAAAATTTCCAAAAAAAATAAATAAGTAACCACAAGTGGATCCCAATGAAATGTTTTTCCCCTCATTCATCTTGGAATACGTGTCCCATGAACTTGTTTTTTCCTTTTTTTTTATAATATCCATAAAATATTTATTTACATGGAATTTTAACCCGAGGATACTTCATTTTTATCTTCAATGATATCAAATCCATATAAAAATAGCCAACAATAGAAGAAAATGGAAAATTCATAAGTTCTATTATTTCCAAAACTTGACGAGGCACAAATGACATAATATAAGATTGTAGATAAAGGATTCAACTGAAGTACATATATATTAGGAGGTGGCTTTATTTCCTATTGATTTAAACTTTGGATTGATGGAATTAGTGGATTATCGATACTAGTCCAAAATTGTGAAGAAGAGGGAGATTGATTAAGCATTTAGAACATAATAAGGACCTTGGGGTTGGTGTTTGAAAAGTGGGTCTTAATGACAAGAAAAAGAAGAGGTGACATGAAAATTGAATTCCATTAATTGGAATTGATAGTGGTATAAGGCCTAGCTCGACACCCATGGTTTCACTGCATTGAAGAGAGGCAAGTTTGTTGAGAATGTGCATACCTATAAGTATAACCAACACCAAATCTTAGGTGCTCTTCAAATAAATCCTAAGTGTAGCATTTAGAAATGCATCATATTTTCATATCCAATTCCATATTGTTTTACTGTGTTTCTTAGTTACTTAAAATCTCAATATTCTCTTTATTTTCAATGTTAGGAATCTATTTCGTTCAATCCATATAGTGGGGTTTTCACTTCATTTTGCAAAAAAGGAGAAACTATTATTTTTGTGATAAATTTGGTAGCATATTCAACAATTAGAATAGAGCTTTAGATTGGTATTTCAGGAAATCATTTTTTTCAACCTTTTATATGTATTGTTTTAGTATTCTTAGGTTCCAATCCTATTTAGATACTTATTAAAAATCGATTGCTAATGGAAAAAGTTGAAAGAAACTTTTTGAGGTGTTAATTAGTATCATAAATGGTTTTAATTAATGAGTTATTAGAGTTACTATAACTCCCACTAATGTTCTAACATGTTTACAAGATTAATATGACAAAAAGTCAAATTTCTACACTGAGCGACAACTTGAATAATATCAAATAGAAGAGAAAACAATCAACATCCTAAGTGGTACATTGTTCAAAATCATTTTATTTTTTAATTTGAGAACGATTTCTAATAATATCGAACATATGATTAAATCAATGACTCCACATTAGAAGCAGACTCAAAAGAAGATAATTTTTTTCATAAATAAGTTCTTCTTGCACTTTCTAAGTTGATTATCAGAACTTGGGAATATGTAATCAACAATAATAAAAGAACATATTTTCAATACAATAAGGAAATTATCTTTCAAATTCCATATTTTTCCAAACACATCCAATCCCAACATGTTGAATGCTTGCAATAAAATCCATCTTGTCTTGCACAAATTCAATATCATACCCCTGAATGCCAACATTGTCAGTTTTTTGGTGACAATGAGGATAAATGTTTTAACATTGAAAACTAAGGCTCATTATGGAAGGATCACCTCATAGAAATGGTTAGTAATAGATTAGAAGATATGTCAACCATGCCAAAGAAGTTAATTTTGTGTCACATCTTGTAGTGGAAATACTTTCATGTTCTCACCTTATACCTAACTCGAGGGAATAATATCAATGATTCTCTCTGAGGATTTAAGCTTATAAGTCATATCAATCAAGTAGGAACAATGAATGATGGATGAATGGACTAGTTAGAGCCTTGAGTTAGACAAAGAATTCATTGAATCTATCTTTTAGCTGGAGGGAAAGCCAAAGCCATATTCCATAAGTGTGATTTGGTTTTTCATCTTCCTTCAACCAACATTTACCATCATAGTTATAAATTTTGTAGGACATAAAATTGTGGTCATATTTAAACCACTATTTTATTTAGCTCATGATGTTGTTTTGATGGTGATGGATACCACCAACATGCGAGGGGGTCTACCTAATGAAAATTTCCAATCAAAGTTCACATAGTTTGGTTTGGGAGCCCATCCCAAAATAAGGCACAACTTCCATATTCTTAAAGATATGACTTCACTTCAATGTTTAGCACGAGAGAGTAATACACAAGCAATTTTGAATTAGCAAGTGAGTATGCCTTGTGGAATGTTAAACTATGGAATGTATTAGGGTTCTTCTATAAAAGGGGGAAAGAAATGTGAGCCTTTTAAAGACAAGTAATAATACTAATCTAGAAAGTACACACAAACATGTACATGTAAATGAATCGTTGGAGAATTAGTGAAATAGTTCACATAGAAGCAACAATTGTTAAAACATATACAACAAAATTTCAATAAGATAAGTACCAAAGCCACTGAAATAGTTCAATTTTCTTAGTACATATGAAAACAACATACATCACAAACATTCATAGAATAGTATTAGAATGCTTATGACATACACATGAAAGTGTGATGGCTCAATGAAATTTTTAATTAAGAAAAGGTTCCAATGTACATCAAGACAGTGAGGTCCATGAGCCCCAATAGTGGAGCATTAGAGAAACCACTTGCTCCTCCAAAAAAACTATTTTCATCTCTAATTCCTAGTAGGAGGAGCCAAGGTAAACAATCCTTTACATGAGCTATGACATTGTATATATAACAAATGGGGTGAACATTCGCCTCCCTTGTGACTCTTGGACTACCCTCATGATTGTTTGACTTCTGTATGACCTTTCGAATCCCTCATGAATTTTCACATTCTATGCATGCCTCTTGGACTTCCACTTTACATTAAATTTCATATACATTGAAATTACATAATCCACAAATGACATGGAAAATTATGACATGAGAATTTGACAAGGTATGATAAGACATTAGTGACATGAAATGCAAGATGACATGGAAATGTCAAGTCATTCTTGTTTCTTCTATCTTTGAGTCTTCTTCCTCCTTCATCTAGCCTGAAATTAAGGAGTCTTAAGTGTGGTATTGGTTTCCAGTTGTTGTCTCAATCTAGTGTTCCTTTGTATTTCGTGATTGATTCACTTATCTTTGTGTCTACAAAGGTTTCTTCTAGCAGGATCTTCTTCTCCATCTCCTTCATCATCATCTTGACATAACATGATAAAATAAATACAGCTAAAATATACCCATGACAAGATGATATCAACTTGATAAAACCCTTAGTCTAACATGCTTCATGAAAACCAGAAATTGACCTATAACCGGGAGATAAGCTAGGAGACAGGCTCAGAAATTATGTAGTTTAGCAGCTTAGGAGGTTAAGGGATAGAACTAAGCCTTGATACTACACAATTTGTAGTTCAGGTAGGCCAGGGCTAGTCATCTACACACTTGAGGGGCTCAAGCTGTTAGTCTGAGGGCTTTAGGCTTGAGTTTTCCCAATGCATAGTTCTAGTGGGAAAAAGGCTAGGGGATTGCGTAGGTGTGTATTTCAAGGGCTCATAGCTAAGGCTTGATGCTTGAGACTACACAATGCATAGACAAGATTGGTTGCAGCCACAAATTGCATAGTTCTGGAGCTCAAGGATTAGGATTGAGCACTGGGATTACACACTACACAATTATGGAAGGCAGGGGCTACACATTTCATAGTGATAAGAGGTAAGGTTGAAGCTTGATGACTAATACTCCACGGTACGTAGTTTAGGAAGACTGAGTTAGGCCAACTTGCTCAAACGGGAACCTTTCCAAATTTGGCTAAGTGTAGGATCAGTGAGACCAAAGTGAACAATGATAAATGTTAAGTATGATAAGACTATTATAAAAATTAATGATTAAAAAATACTCACTAAAAACACATGAGCAACATAATACCCCCATTGTGACGAAATTACAACAACTTTCCCCAAGTGCGACACTAAAGGTACACTTTACGATGACGATGATGAAACTTGTGCAACTGTGCTTAAAAAAATGGGAATGAGTGCAATACATATGTAAATGATATTAATTACTCATTATTACCAAGGTTACCCCTTCAAAGAAATCGAAACTATATTTGTGCAATGTGTGATGCATGCCATGTGAAAATATGACATTTGCGAGAGTAAGAGGAAAGTGCAAATGACACTCACAAAATGTGAATCACATTGAAAGTGACATAATCTAGAATGAAGGCAACATAAAAACGACACTTAATATAGTGAAAAAAAGTAAAAGACATACTCGAAAGAATGAAAGAAATAATTATAAAAGTGAAGGTATATAAGAGCAATAATTGGGAAAACTCACTGAAATACAAAAACAATCGCAAGCAAAAGTGAGAGATTGTTGATGAAAGTGTGCATTGATTGTCGACAAAAGTTGAAAATTGTACACCTATTATCTTTATGGAGTTGTGCCACACCTATTCAAGATTGCATAAAAGATCACTCTCATGAACTTATTATAGAGTAGTCATGTGTGAGCAAGTGCCTTTGACACTTATCGAATGAACATAAAATGACTATGGAATAAATGATCGAAAGATTAATGATAGACTCCAAAATTCAAGTGTAGACAAAATTTTGGAGGGTTTTGGTCATAGTGACAACACTTGGTGACACAATGGTATAACTCTAACTTCTCTATCTTGGTCTAATATTTTGTGAAGGGAGTAGTTTTTCCAGAAGTATTGATTCATCATACATGTTACTGTGACTTCCCCACTCAACCTAGTTATAGATATATCCCCCTTAATCTCTTTCTTAGCTGAACACAATTATAAATCCAACCATATCGCAATGCTTCTAATCAAGACAAGGGTAATGTTATTCACGATATTTAGGCTTCCATATTATAGTTTTTCATCTTTGGTGTTGCCTCACTTCTAGCAGGCCTAGACACTACCCTGACAGAGTCACTTTAGAAACACAAAAATTGATCCACTTGAAGCGAGCTTCGAGAGTACCCGAAGAGAGTTTCTTGCTTCTGCCATAATTCTTAACAAACTTGCGATAATACCCTCTCGACCCGAGAAATCCTCACAAATTCTTTATGGTTGTGGGGATTTTCTATTCCTTAATGGTTTTAATTTGGCTAGGGTTTAAGTTAACACCTTCATGAGATACAATGTGACCCAAATTTTCCACCTCTTGTACTCCAATGAAACATTTGGATATTTTTTCATATAATTGTTTCTCCAATAGTTTGAGCACCTTGTCAACATGTTGAACATGATCCTTCCAAGACTTGTTGTATATTAGTATATCATCAAAAAATACTAACACAAATTTTGTAAGGAAGGGTTTGAAAATGGATTTCATTGGTGCATTGGTAAGGCCAAAAGGCATGACCAAAAATTCATAATGACCCTCATGAGTTCTAAATGTTGTTTTTAGAATGCCTTCAGTCTTCAATCTGATTTGATGATATCTTGAACAAAGATCCAACTTGGTGAAGTAAATTGATCCATGCAATTCATTCAATAATTCAACAATGAAAGGAATGGGAAATTTATCTTTAATAGTGAGCTTATTGAGCTCCCTATAATCCGAACACATGTGCCATGACCCATCATTCTTGTGCTCCAATACTATTGGAGTAGAGAAAGAACTTCGACTAGTTTGAATTATACCAACCTCCAGATTTTCTACAATCATACATTTAATTTCAATCTTTTGGGCATACGGATATCTGTAAGGCCTAATGTTTGGGGGAGCACTATGGGAGCACTTCATGGAATCAAATGAATAGCATGATCATGATCATGAATAGGTGGGAGGCCTTCAGGAGTCTCAAATACCTTGGAAT
Source organism: Pinus tabuliformis (assembly GCA_031772625.1). Lineage (NCBI taxonomy): Eukaryota > Viridiplantae > Streptophyta > Pinopsida > Pinales > Pinaceae > Pinus > Pinus tabuliformis. The sequence goes on along the minus strand of CM062814.1, from coordinate 356,214,937 downwards.
GATTGTCTAAGACTTGTTGGAGATATAGAGAAATAGATTATTTTGATGTGGGAACCTCTAGCGAACATAATTGTTCAATTATGCCTCATTGTTATTTCTTTAGAAGATTTTTTCATTCTGTTAGAGATGACTATCTTTCTTTCTTTCCCTGTGATACCCTTAATTCAACTTCCTTTCCTTCCAAAGAAAATTTCATGAAAAATTCTTGAAAAATAAAAGTTGTTGTACCTAAGGTTTGTAGCCATTGGACTCCTAGTACAACATCAGCACCACCCATTGGAATGGAAAGAATTGGACTATTCAATACATATTATCCCATGGATAAATTGATATTATGGCACTTTCTAGAGAAATTTATGGTTCCTCCACTTGCAACCATCACATGACACTCTGGTGTTGGATATAGGAAGCAATTCAATTTGTTGGCTATCTTACAATGAATAAAATTATGGGTACTTCCTAAATCAATACACACTATTACCTTTTTCTTCTTGATATGTCCTTTTATCTTGATAGTTCGAGCAGTGCTAATTCAAACAAATACATTACAAGATATGGTCGGACTCATTTCTTCTTTCTCTAGGGTTTATTCCTGGTGTATATCCTCTTCTTTTAATGTTTCTTGTTCCTTTTCTTCCTCCTCTTCACATACACTTATTACCTTTAGTGTATTTGGCATCACAATTGTAACAAATCCATTTTGCCCTTTTTCTTCCAATTTTTGTGGTGTCAACCTTGTAAGTTGTGGAAGTCTAGGGGCAACAACACTTCCATCCTTGTTGCCATAATTTTTCTTTCCATTTTTCTTGCCAACCTAAATGCCTTATCCAATGAATCAAGTTCCCAAAGGAGAACCTGATGTTGGATTCTATCCTTTAAAGTCCCTATGAACACATCAATCCTATGCTCCTCTCGAATATATTTTACCCTTATATTCAATTTTTGGAAGTCCTCAATGCACTCCATCATTGAACCATTTTGTTTTGCATTTATCAATTGGCTAATAAAAGTTTTGCTTTTGTATCCTCATAATGTGCTATCATTTCTTCCATAAATATTGCCAAAGTGACAATTTTTTATGAGAGTGAAGCCATCAATACCATACAAACTTATTTGGTTCCAAATATAATGTTGCATATGGACTTTTTGTGTGTTTTTCACATTTAGGGATCGAAATATTCCTCCATCTCTAGTATCCATGTTATGGGATCCTTTCCATCAAACTTCCTCAAATGGACCTTTGGAACATGGTGGGTCTTCAATCCACCTTTACAGTCCATGAAATGATGATTAACATTTCTTTTGTTCTCATCATGAGTTTTCTCTATTACCTTTTTGCCATTATGAAGCTTTTTGTAGCAACTTTGTCAAACCTTCCACATATTTCTTCAACTCTTCAATGTTGTCATTCTTTGAACCATGATTAACATTTATTTTTCTCTCATTCTAAGTTTTCTCTACTATCTTTTCGCCATTAGGAATCCTTTCTTGTAGAAACTTTGTCAAACCTTCCTTCCAAACTTCCATGTCCTTCTTCCAATCTTCAATGTTGGCTTTCATGACATCCATCTTAGCTTCCATGCCTTTCTTTAAACCATCCATCTTGTCCTCCACGCCTTTCTTTAAACCATCCATCTTAGCTTGTGTTACTTTTTGTGAGAGTGAAATTTGATGCACTTGGTCTCATAATTTTGATATATCATGTTGCATTTCTTCCTCTTCTTCATGAGTCATGCTAGAGATTTTAGATTTCTTACTAGGTGTTTCCATTTTCTTTCTTCAAGGCATCAATTCATGAAAATTATTCTTCACTACGCCCTTTTAATTCCTTCAAACTAATTTTTCAAAGCAAACTTATGAAAAATAAAAATAAAAACTACACACCTTTTTTCGCTTTGTAGAAGCTCGATATTGAATCTCATGTATCTCTGAAATTTTGGATCTCCAACATTTGAAATTGTGAAATATGGTAGCCTCTAAGTCCTCCTTCTAATTCCACCAGTCTGATCGAAATTGGATTCTCCAAGAAAGCGTTATGCCCAATTTCCCAAGTCGGCTTGATTATACACATTTTCAGTAGAGCGAACTTGTACGAAGTTCCCTGTGTCACTCCTTCAACTTTCAGACCTGAAAATAATGCACAACAAACCAAAGTCCATCCTCTTTCTATAAATTCTTACAAAATTTCAATCTGATACTCAGAGATAAAGTTATGACAATTTTCCCAAGGTGACATGTTTGGGATGTAATTCGAGAGCTTGCAAAAATCCTAAGTTCCTTGGATCGTATCTCTGAAAATATAGCGAGACAAGATCTTAAATTTAGGCCCAAAGATCATATAGATTTTGTCTCAAATGGGTTTTTCTTTTAGCTTCTAAAACATCATAGAAATAAAGTTATAGGGAAAATTCTATGATGACCTGTTTTGGAGCATCAAAACCCTAGAATCCAAAAATCTGATACCAAATGTTATGAAACCAGCTCACAAAGAGATAGAAAAGATAGATCAACGACTTCAAAATCAACCTAGTCGAGGGGGAATCCTACTTTACATTATTAAAATGAAGAATTCTTGCATGGTACAAATGAAAAAACCTCCTTTCTATATATAGGAGTCTAAGGGGTCACAATATAATCAAAGAGGACATAACAATAATAATATAAGGGCACAAAAATAACAATAGTGGGATTCTATGGGGCACAATAATAACAATATGGGGAGAATAGGGGAACACAGATAACAATAAGGGCTACAATGACAATAGTAATGTGGGAATCACTAATCTTATAGGTACCTAACATTGAGTTACATCATGCATGGTGTGAGGATAACTGCTTCCACTGATTTCAACGAAATCACTACTAACCAAATGGAAATCATCTCTATCATTGATTTTATTGGATTTTACAATTTTAACAACTATATTACTCATGTCAACATATCATCCTAATAAAAAATTTAGAGATGTATGAATTAGAAAAATTTAATGAGAAAGCTAATTTAAAGTGTTGTCTTCATGCAAAACAGGAGATGAGGAGGGATGGAAAGAATAATTAATTATTCCTTTTTTATCATATGTAACCTCACTACCTTGGGTCAATTGAGAAGTTAATTCATCAGATGAAGAACTTGAAGAGCATGGAGTATCCTCATCACAAGTAGATGCATCGCAAATAGTAGAGCACAAGGGATAGTACGGTGTAGAGGAATTTTTTATAAAAACATCTTCTTTGACCAAATCATATTATAAATCTAAATCTTTCAAATTACAACATTGATGAGAAATTGAAAGATCAATGGATGCACCTGAGAATTCATTATCACATACATCGATATAGTCATTGTCATCATAATTATTACTTCCCACGACTAAAGATTGATTAAGCAAATCAAATTCATTCGATTGACCATCGAGATTAGCCAATTGAAAATCATTCAAGAATGGAAGAGAATCATATTGACATGCGGAAATTTGAAGGAGGATAGAGATATCAAAAGCCTCTTCACTTTCCATCTCCTCTACATGTGTAACGTGACTTCCTAATTTGAGCCAACAACATGAAAATTAATAGAATGTGAATAACTAGTTGCCGGAGCAGATTAATCAAGTGTGTCATGATATAAAGAGTCGTGGCATGTAGATTATAGAAGATAAAAAATGTCCCTTGAAGAACAATTTCAATGGAACCAAATTCAATATTTAGGTTAAGAGTGTTGATGTCATCTTGAGGAATGAAATGATTAGTATTCACCCTAGGCTCCATGAACTATTCCAAGGTTTCCTCCATTGGATCTAAATTGTGAGAGGTGGATGATGGTTGAAGAGACAAATTGGTAATATGAATTGTGTATTTTTCAACTTCATCATTAATCCATAGAGGCATCTTGATTGGTACTAGAAAAGGAGGAGGACAAGGAAGAAAAAGAGTAATAGGTTCCTCTTATGAATTTATAGGTGTCTTATGATTTAGAAGATTTGGGGAAACAAAAAAATAAGGAGATTTAGATTCAAAGTGCAAAGAGATATGAACCAAACACTCAAACTTTTGTTTAAAGAAATCCCAATCTGTGTCTTCTTTAGGAAACTAATAACAAAGGTGAAGGCATCAATCATAGAAATCCTCAATTGATCCATTAAACTTCATTATTATTTCACTAATTTTTATAAGGACATCTAGTCATCAAACCTATCAACATGGAAAATTTTAGGGGCTAATATTCGGAAGTGGGATAATATTCCATGAATTTTCCAAAAAAAATATTTGCCAATTTCCATTTTTTCAAAAAATCATTCACCCAAATTTTACAATATAAAATTATTTTACCTTAAGAATTTCCAGCATTATATAGAGACTATATATAAAATAATTGTAAATTTGAATAATTTTAAAATTATATCAATAAACATTTTATAGTTTGCATATTAGGGACTAGTGAGATTCGCCAATGTTTTAAACTTCAAGATAATTTTCCATTCTTAAAATTTTCCCTGCCTATCAAATGCTAAATGAATCTCCTTGATGAGATGTTTAAAAGAATGAATGGAAGTAGGTGGTAGAGTATGACACTATCGGCTAATTTTCTCTTCAAGAGGGAGGAAGAAAAGAATACAAGCCATATCTTTATAATTAATTTCATAGTACTCACGAAACTTAAGAAAAATGGATGCATTCTTGATAATGGATGTATTAGCCTCACTATCAAACTTGAATTGTGATACATCATCAAGTTGTTTGTGGAGATGAAAAGTTTACCAAGGGATAGGTTAGAGAAACATTCTGGGATTATGATTTGAGGAAGAGCCATTAAAGATAAAAGGTTCAAGACAAACTCAATGTTGCCCAACTTGTCATATGCCCGCCCTTCTAGCGCCATTATGTTGACAATGTTGGATACCACCAATGTTAGAAAATTATATATTACGAAGCAATGGAACACATAAAATATTGCAGAAATATAAACATAGAAAACCCATAAAACAAGAGAGACATAGATATACGTGGTTCACCCAGTTTGGGCTACGTCCATAGAGAAACAACCAGTCCTTCATTTTATTATATTATCCAGCAAACCGAAGGGATACAACCTACAGCAGATCCACTGTAACACCCTTTTCACTCTCAATCACCTCTCTCTTCCTCACTCAAAATATAGATACACATAGATGCAATACAATTCCCTCATATATAGTGAGGTGTTGCCTTCTAGGAAAAAAAAACCTAAATTAAACATAACTTCTACCGTCAGATCATCCGCCTAATGAACGGCCCAGTAATTTCTAGTCAATCTGGGTCGTTCATTAGGTGGATGATATGACGGTAGAAGTTATGTTTAATTTAGGTTTTTTTTTTCCCTAGAAGGTTCGGGTGCTGCCTTCGAACCCCCCAGCCTGGGGTCATTTACCCCATAGACCCCCATGGGGGGTACAAATCCCCCTTGCACCCCCCCTGCGTGGAGGGGTGTACAGTCTTCCTGGGGTATACATCCAACTGAAACCTTTGAATACAAAAGATAAGCAGGCTCCACACCCAACAATCTCCCACTTGGAGACTGATTATAGCAACTCCATTGCTGCTTCATTTGCTAGACAATGACTCCACTTTGGACCTGGCTGTTTCTCATCTTCTTCATCATACTTGAAGACTAATTGAAACTGAGCAGAATCTCAGTTTCTCCCTGGTTACAACTTTTGTTAACATATCTACAGGATTTTGGCTAGTGTGTATCTTTTCCAGCTTCAACTGTCCATCTTCCAATGCTGATCGTATGAAATGGTGCTTGAGCTGTATATGTTTAGTCTTGGAATGAAATGCAGAGTTATTTGCAAGATGTATGGCACTCTGGCTGTCACTATATAACCTGCCCAACTCCCGCTTCATACCTAATTCATCCAGAAACCTTTATAACCAAATCATTTCTTTACTAGCCTCTGTAGCAGCAACATATTCTGCTTCTGTTGTTGAAAGTGCAACAACACTTTGGATTTTTGAAACCCAACTGACAGTTGTTCCACCTACAGTAGATACATATCATGTAGTGCTCCTCCTTTTATCTCTGTCACCTGCCATATCTGCATCAACATATCCCTGTAGAGCAATGTTTGAACCACCAAATCATAATGCTTGATTTGTGGTACCTCTCAAATACCTGAGAATCCACTTCACCGCCATCCAATGTTCTTTTCTTGGATTGTTCATGTACCTGCTTACAACTCCCAATGCATGTGAAATTTCAGGCCTTGTGCAGACCACTACATACATTAAGCATCCAACTGTTGATGCATATGGAACTTTAGACATATGAGCCATTTCTTCCTGAGTCTTGGGACATGCTTCCTTACTTAATTTGAAATGGCTAGCCAAAGGTATACCAACTGGTTTTGCATTCTACATATTAAAACTTTTCAATATTCAACACCTTTTCTATGTACTCACTTTGAGACAATGTTAATTTGCAATTCTTCCTGTCTCTAGTTATTCTTATACCAAGGATTTGTTTTGCAGCAACCAAATCCTTCATTGCAAAAGAGTTTGCCAATTTCCTTTTGATCATATTTATTTCCTACATGTTAGAACCTACAAAAACCATGCCATCTACATACAATAACAATATAATATAGTTGCCATCATTTTTCCTTTTGAGATAAACACAATGATTAGAGTGACATCTAATATAACCTTGTTCAAACATAAAACTATCAAATTTTAGATACCACTGCCTTGGAGCCTGTTTTAAGCCGTACAAGCTCTTCTTCAACCGGCAGAGTAGTTTGTCCTTCCCTTTTACCTCATATCCTTGTGGCTGTTGCATATATATCTCTTCCTCCAAATCCCCATGGAGAAACGATGTCTTTACATCTAATTGCTCAAGATGTAAATCTTCAACTGCTACTAGACTTAAAATAGTTCTGATTGAAGTCATTTTAACAACAGGAGAAAATATTTCATCAAAATCAATACCTTTCTTCAATGCAAACCCCTTTACTACAAGTCTATCTTTGTACCTCTGTTTTCCTCCATCTTCTTCCTTCAGCTTGTAAACCTATTTATTTTGCAATGTTGTTTTACCTACAGGCAACCTGACTAAGTCCCAAGTCTGGTTATGTGCTAAGGAGTCCATCTCTTCTTTCATGGCTTGCTCCCACTTCTTCCTAGTTTCTACCTGCACTGCTTCTTCATAACATTCTGGTTCACCAGAATCAGTCAACAATGCATAATATAATTAAGGAGAGTATCGTTCAGGGGGTCTACTTATCCTGGTAGATCTTCTAACAGCACTTTCAGGTGTTTGAAGTGCTTGTTGCTATTGTGGTTGTTCTTCTAGCTATTGATCGTTATGATTTTTAGGCACCATCACTTTTCCTGTGATATCATCAAACACTGTGTATTCTTTGTTTTCTTTTTCCTTATTCTTTTCCTGCAACTGATTCTTATACAAGACCTTTTCATTGAATATTACATCTCTGCTCCTAATGATTTTGTGATTTTCATAATCATATAAGCGATAACCAAAATCATTAACACCATATCCAATAAAGGTACATTTCTTTGATTTTGCCTCAAGCTTTGTTCTATTTTCTTTGTTAATGTGGACAAAGGCTTCACAACCAAAAGTATTTAAAAATGAGTAGTTTATCTTTTTACCTGTCCATGCCTCCTCTGGAATACCATCATCCAAGGAAATTGAAGGCCCTCTGTTTATTAGATAAATAGTAGTATCTACAGCATCTGCCCAAAATTGTAAAGGAAATCGTGCATGCAATTTCATGCACCTTGCACGCTCCATGATTTTCCTGTTCATCCTTTCTGACACACCATTTTATTGTGGTGTTCTTGGAACTGTCTTCTCTCTGCGAATTCCATTCTCTGAACAATACCTATCAAACTCTTTGCTGCAATATTCACCTCCATTATCTGATCTGAGACACTTCAACCTTTTCCCTCTCTCATTTTCAACCAAAGCTTTCCATTTCTTGAAAGTATCAAATATATCAAATTTATTTCAAATAAAATAAATCCAAGCTTTTCTGGTTGCATCATCAATAAAAGTAACATAATAAGGGAAGCCACCAAGAGATGATACCTGAGTAGGTCCCCATACATCTGTATGCACAAGATCTAGTTTTTTGCTCTTCTTTTCTTTCCCAACTCTAAGGAATCTGACTCTCTTCTATTTTCCATAAACACAATTCTCACAGAATTTTAAATCAACATGCTTCAAACTTGGTAACAAATTTATTTAGTGAAGAATATGCATCCCCTTCTCAATCATGTGCCCGAGCCTATGATGCCACAATGTCGTATCTTCTCCTGTAGAGGTTAAAGCATTAACAGAATTAGAAATATCATTGCATAAATACAATGTACCAACCTTTTCTACTTTTGCTATTACCAGGGATCCTTTAGTGACCTTCCAAGTTTTATCTGTGAAAGTAGTTACACAACCTTCACCTCTCAACTACCTTGTTGAAATCATATTTTTCTTCAGTTCTGCAACATGCCTTACCTTCTTCAATAGCCATTGATTTTCATTTTGCTATTTTATGAAACTGTACCCATTCCAGTGATTTTACAGGGTTTATCATCACCCAATCGAACTTGTCCAAAATATCCTTGAACATAATCACGAAAATGTTTCTTATCAGGTGTGGCATGGAATGAGGCCCCTGAATCTACCACCCAAGCATCAATAATATTTTCTAATGAAAGAATCAAAGCATCTTGCAAAACATCACCTATTACATTCGCTTCATGATTAGTTTCTTGTTGCGCGTCTCCTTCTTTTCCCTTCCAAGACTTGCAGTCTTTCTTTAGGTGTCCTTTCTTCCCACATTTCCAGCACAGTATCCCTGATCTAGACTTGGATCTGCCTTTTCTTGACTTACTGTGATATCCTGAGCTCTTTCCTCTTTCCATTTTTCTTCCCCTAGTCTCTGCAGTCAAAGCATTACCTGACGTCTCACAGGAGCTTTTCCATCGCATTTCCTCACTAAGGATTGCACCGACAACATCATCAAACTTTAAAGTACTATATCCAAATATAGAGTTACTAACGGCCATAACTAAACCATTCCAACGTTCTAGCAACGAGCACAGAAATAATAAAGCCCTAACTTCATCATCAAAATTTACCCATACAGAACTTAACTGACTTGTAACTGTATTAAAATCATTTAAATGATCTGCCATAGATCCACCTTCTGACATCTTCATATTAAATAAACACTTCATAAGAAATACCTTATTTGAGGCTGAGGGTTTTTCATACAGTTTGGTGAATGTCAATATTAAACCCTGTGTTGTCGTTTCCTTTGAAATATTAAACGCTACCAATGCCGCTAGGCACAGCTGTATTATTCCAAGTGCCTTTCTGTCTAGAATATCCCATTATGTGTCTGTCATACTCATTGGCTTCTTTGTCTTTCCACTCAATGGTAGGTACAGATCTCTCTGATACATATAATCTTCCATCAGCATCTTCCACGGCTGGTAGTTTTGGTCATTGAATTTTTCGACCCTAAACGTACCATCATCCGCCATTGCTCCCACTCGAACCAAGAACCCTTCTCTCCTGCGATTTTATCAGCCAAATAGACCTTCAGCTCTGATGCCAGTTGTTAGAAAATTATATAATACAGAGCAATGGAACACATAAAATATTGAATAAATATAAACACAGAAAATGCATAAAACAAGAGAGACACAGATATACATGATTCACCCAGTTTGGGCTATGTCCACGAAGAAACAACCAGACCTTCCTTTTATTATATTATCTAGCAAATTAAAGAGATACAACCTATAGTAGATCTGCTGTAACACCCTCTTCGCTCTCAATCTCCTCTCTCTTGCTCACTCAGAATACAGATACACATAGATGTAATACAATTCCCTCATATATAGTGAGGGGTTGCTTTTTAGGGCAAAAACCCCTAAATTAAACATAGCTTCTACCATCAGATCATCCACCTAATGAACAACCCAATTTGACTAGAAATTACTAGACTTTTACAAGCCAATTTTACATCTATTTTTTGCTTCGAGGGCGCTGGGCCCCAGTTTCCCTAGCAGGAGGGGATTTACCCCCCCACGGACCCCCGCGGGGGCGCCAAGTCCCCCCTGAACACCCCGCCCCCCCGCGTGGATGGGTGTAGAGTCTTCCCGGGGTATACATCTGGTTGAAACCTTTGAATATAGAAGATAATCAGGCTCCACACCCAACAACCAACATACAAGGGGTCTCCCCAATGAAAGTTCGCAATCAGATTTCACACCATTTGGTATGGGAGCCCTTCTGGAAATAAGGCCTGATTACCATATTCTTAAAGATATGTGAGGGCTTCCATGTTGAAAATGAGAGAGTAATACATAGGTAATTTCAGATTCGCAAGTGAGTGTTCCTTATCAAACTTTGAACTGCAGAATGTATGAGGGTTCTTCTACTGAAAGGGCAAAGGAAAGGGATCCTTTTAAAGACAAGTAATAATAGTAATCTATAAAAGACAAATGATCATATACAAGTAAAATTAATCATTGGAAAAATAGCGAAATAGTTCACATAAAAGAAACGATTGTTAAAACATATACAACACACCTTCAATAAGATAAGTATCAAAGCCACTAAAACAATTCAATTTCCATAGTACATATGAAAACAACATACATTGCAAACTTTCAAAGAATAGTCTTGTAATATTTATGACACATGCATGAAAGCATGTTGACTGAACGAGATTATGAATTAAGAAAAAGTTCCAAGATACATCAAGACACTGAACACCACTATCTCTAATATTCGAGCATTAGAGAAACCACTTGCTCCTACAAAATAACTATTTTCCTCTCTAATGCCTAGTAGGAGGAGCCAAGGTGAAAATTCCTTTACATAAGCTATTAGGGTGTATATATAACAAATGGGGTGAACATTCACCTCCCTTGTGAATCTTGTGCCACCCTTATGACTTTATGTTGCCTTTACGACCTTTCGTCTCCTCCTAACTTTTCACATTCTACGCATGGATCTTTGAATTCCACTTTACATTACATTTCATATGCATTTAAATTACATAATCCTCAAATGATGTGGCCAATGATGATATGACACTTTCACAAGATATGACAAGAAATTGATGAGATGGATTACATGATGACGTGGCAATGTCAAGCCATTCTTGTTACTACTATCTTTGAGTTTTCTTGAGAGATGGTGCATGTTCTTATTCTTCCTCCTTCATCTGGCTTGAATATAAGGAGTCTTCAATGTGGTCTTGATTTTCAGTTGCTAATGGAATTTGGTGTCCCTTTCTCATTCTTGATTGATCTACTTATATTTGTGGCTACAAAGGTGTCTTCTAGTGGGGTCTCCTTCTTCATATCCTTCATCATCATCCTTTCATAACATGATAGAATACCACCAACTAAAATCCACTCATGACAAGACAATATCAGTCCAATAAAACCCATTATCTAGCATGATTCATGACAACCACTGACTGGGATGTAATCATGTGACAGACTAGAAGACAGGCTCATGAATTGTGCAGTTGAGCAGATGAAGAGGTCAGGGGCTAGGACTGTACCTTCAGACTACGCACTGCAAAATTCAGACATGCTAAGGCTATTCATCAATGCAATTGAGTGGCTTAAGGTATCACATGAGGGCTTGAGGCTTGAGATTGCCCAATACACAGTTTTGGAGGAACAAAGGCTAAGGGATTGAACAATTGCAAAGTTCAAGGGCTCAAGGCTGAGGCTTGATGCTTGAGACTACGTAGTCCACAAAGAAGACTGACTGAAGGTAGGGAGTTCATAGTTCTGGAGCTCAACAGTCTGGATTGAGCACTGCGATTATGTAGTTTGTAATTCTAGAAGGGAGGGAATGAACATTGTGTAGTGCCAAGAGGCAAGGTTAAAGCTTGAGGATTGAGATTGCGCAGTGTGCATTTGAGGAAGGGTGAGTGAGACCAAGTTGCTAAGGCGAGAACTTTTCTAGATTTGGCAAAGTGTGTGATTAGCAAGACCAAGTGAAGAATGATAAAACTTAATTATGATCACAAAATCAAAAAATTTGACGATGTATCATTGATCACTTAGATCACATGAACAACATAATAACCCCAATGTGACAAAATTGGGACAACTTTTCGTGGGGGTGAAAGGTACACTTTGTGACAACGATGACGACACTTGTGAAACAATGCTTGAAAATTTTGGAATGAGTGCGATACATGTGTACATGATAAGCATGAATCATTACTACCAAGGTTACCCCTTGAAACAAACCAAAAATACATTTGTGCGATGTGTGACACCTATCATGCCAAAAGATGACATTTGTGACAGTAAGATGAAGGTGCAAACAACACTTGCATAATGTGAATGACATTGAAAGAAACACATGCTGGAATGAAGACAACATAAAAACCACACTTATTTTAGTGAAAAAAAGTAAAATCGTTGGTGAAAAACATGAAAGTGATACTTAGGAAAGCGAAGGTCCGCAAGAGTGACAGTTGGGAAAACACACCAAAATAAAAGAACAATCGCAAATAAAAATGAGAGATTATGAATGAAAGTGTGCACTGACTATAGACATAGGTTGAATAGTGTACAAACACTATCTTGATGGACTTGTGCGATGCTTTTTCAAGCTTACGTAAAAGAGCGCACTCATGAACTTGTTGTGGGTTGAGCATGTGTGAGAAGGTGCCTTTGACACTTATCGATTGAGCATAAACTGACTATGGAATGAATGATCTCAAGATCCATGGTGGGATCCAAAATTCAAGTGTATAATAAATTTTGGAGGGTGTTCGCTACAGAGACAACATGTTCTTAAAACCACCACTTATAACTTTAACTACACATCTATTTGTGATAATCTTCAAACTACCATTTGAGAATATTTAGAATTAGAAAAAATTATTAGCTTCTAGCTAATTTAGGAAATGTTCTATAAATTCTTGAGGCATAATTATAAGTTCCATATTTTGTGGCCATCCTAAATTACAATTTTCCAAAGGGAATTACTCATCCCTAGATCCAAGCTTAAGAGTTTTGTGGTTTTGCTTAAACCACCATTTTGTATAAGATATCATCTTTTTCTAGACATTAGGTTGATGGCCATCCTATAACTACTAGATTTAAAGAGCTCATTTGGTCATTAACATTTTTCCATTTCCACTTGTACCCATCCAAATTAAGGAGGGATGTTAGATACCTAATCCATTAGGGTTGTGGTACTTTGTATTATTCGCATAAGAATGAAGATGAAGAGTCACATGTGAATTGGAATAGTCATTTCGAGTTCAATAATCTTCTTGGAAGATGAATCCAAATGTCATGGATTATGTACTTATATATGTATTATATTAATGAAATGAATTTCATATTTATCTCCATTCGTGTGGGTTTTAACAATTTTCATAAACAATTGGGGATTTTCACACAATTCACATTTTATTTGTCTTTAAATTTAGATAGGTAAACACTGTAGATACTATGTTATAAAATCCATGCCTTCATTTTGTCATGTAATTCCACCTTAGAACATACATGCAACAAACCCATTATTTTCATGTTCACATCCTTACCATCGAAGAACATTTACACACATTCTACTCTAACACCAAAATTATAAATTATGGTCACTTTAACAAATACAACATTCTCTATAAGGTATCCTTGTTACATAATTATACGCTACCATCAACTCATGATGCATATTACTAGGATATGCAACATTAACCATAACCATAACACAATATAAACATGTATAACACATATAAATAAATACAACATAGGAAGACAAGATAAGCATAATATCAATCACATAAAATGATAATCATAAAAATTGTCTTGTTTGAATGGCAGAACCTTAAAGATTCCACCCAACCATACATTTTGTTGTTCTAAATTTATCAATAGTAGGTAACCCCCAAGCTAGGGATATGACTCCATTGTGGTGAAGGCTTCCTAAGTAAAACTAAGGTTTCAAATATAGTGTAAGTGTTCTCTAGACAAGATACTATAATACACTAAAAAATTTAGCGTATAGCCTCACATTCCCCACAATCATGCACAACACAAGGAAGTGCATTTTCTTGTGTTGTTGACACACTTCCCTTTAGGATAATGAGCATAAACCAACTAGTAGATCTCTATTGTTGTAGTAGCTAAAACTGCAATTATGAGTCTTAAGTCTCTAGGCTTCACACTTTGTACAATTATACAAACAACTCTCACTTTACAACCTCAAACTTTCACAAAGAAACACAGTGAGATTTGTGCATTGCACCCCAATAGAATTCAACTAGAATTCAAGATCATCTTAGACAACATGGAGTTACAAAAGTTTTGTAGCTCAAACTCCAACATGAACTCCAAAAGCAGTGGTCAATGATACAAACTCCAATCAAATTAATTGAGTCTCTAATAAGAATCGTATGATTTTCCATTGAAAATAATGTTTAAATATACATGTCTTTAACTTGCGATGCAACAATTAAAAAACTGCTTTGAACATTTTCCCAAGTTTAAACTAAAGTACTCATATAACTTTAAGATAAAATATTATATCATTTTTATCATTACATATTTTTTCCAAAGAATCTTAAAGCCCTCATCTTTCTCTTCGAATATTAACTCCCCATACACGTTTGTATCACTTAATTTACACCCAAAATGTATCTATATTAGAGTACATTCATTTAACCATTACCAAAGGACACTTGCCTCAAAAGCCCGGAAAAATTCATGTGTACACCAACACAATCAAAACTTGGGTGGAGTCTTACATACCAATACATTGAAAAAGTGCATGGTTAGCTTGGGAGGTCTCCTACATGAGCGCTTGACAAAAACGCTCATTCAAATTTGACTTTTGACCAGCAAAGCAGCAAACATAATCAATTGATTCCCTAGCAGTCGCCAATCTTGACTCTGCTTAATAAGTGACAGACCTTCTGGAATTTAGGTTTTCCGTACCAACCAACTCGGTGATTATTCAATGCATATTGCCCATGGGATTGTCGGCAAAGTTACCTGGCATTATGACATTTGATAACCTAATTAAATTAAGCAAATATGGAACCTAGGTTTGGTTAACAACCATTAAATACCGAAAATGATGTCATTAAACGGTTGTTTTGAACTTCTTAATCTCAATAAGTTCCAATTCGTAAAATTTCGTTATAGTTCCATGCCTACGAAATTAAAAGCCCTGCTCTAAGGATGTGTAGTTTATGTGGAAAACCATAGAGATTTACTTATTATTTTGATAAAATTTGGTAGAAATTTTTAGAAATTGAAATCAAAGTGACTGGCTGAATTCATTTCCATTATCAAAAACATGGTTAACACACTTATAAAAAAAATTATAATTTAGACTTACGTAACAACGATAAAATAAAAATAATTATAATTTAGGCTTACGTAACAACGATAAAATAAAAGCATTGAACATGGCCACTAGGCCGTTTCACATGTCTTGGCTTCTAGATATGATAATTGAAATTGACGTTATCAAAAACATGGTTAACACACTTATAAAAAATAACTAAATTATAAAAATTGAGGCTACGTAACAACGCTAAAATAAAAGCATTGAACATGGCCACTAGGCCGTTTCACATGTCTTGGCTTCTAGATATGATAATTGAAATTGACGGGCCACAGCTCAGAACAATTTTTTTTGGACACGTTAAGCCCGGAGGTACATTGCTATCACGTCATTGCAAGTGTCCTCCATAATGATACAAAAAGTACGATGGGCGTTGGTTGTAGGGTAAAGAAATTATTTCATACTTCCTGTGTGGAATTGCGAAATAAAATTCCCGTGATTCTTTTCCCACCTCGCGATAGGTTGTCTACGTGTTTCTTTCTGGAACCGTATAATTTCAAAAGACCCGCAGGTGTAACGTTGCAGGTTTATATTTGATGAAACTTGTAATCTGAACCTCGTGTATCCAACACCATGGAGGGTTCTGTATAAAGTGCCTACCCTTTGTCAAGATTTGCATATGGTTAATTTTGTTAGCTTCTATTATATAGACTCTCCACAGAATTGTTAGAAATTCCTTCCGAAGTTCAGACCTATAACATAAATATGGCGGAGAAGGTCTCTAAAGGGAAAAGCTCAACAGCACGATCCTGCAGTTCTAAAAGATCCGCAGCTGGAGCGGTGAAGGTAGTCCATATTTCAAACCCTACTAAAATGGTCAAGACAAGCGCATCTGAATTTCGTGCTGTTGTTCAGTCCCTTACTGGTCGAAAAAGATCCACTTCTTCCAGTATTCAGCGTGAAGAAATGCATTTGTATTCTGATAATCAATACATTCCTCAATTCGAGTCTCCTAAGATGTTTGTAGATGAATTGCAGTGTTTGAATTATATGAAGCTCTCTGAATCTGCAATTATTGATGATAACAGCACTGTGAGTAGCTGCGGCAATGTCAGACATCATGGCGATGTTAGCATGTCGGAGGAGTGGCAGGTTAAGCCCATCCAAAACCCTGATTATGTACTCCCGCAACATCAGATTTCTGAGACCCTAGAAAGCGTAGGAGGCACGACGGATGTTGTGTTTGACATTTTTTCACCATCAATTCTTTTCTGAGTTTCAGTGTTTGTAAAAGACATGGACCATCCACGAAAGAGTTTTACTGTTGATTTCCGAGATTGATAGGTCTTGCCTCAATGGCGTTTTCTATGTTTCTATTTTTTTGAACTTTTCTTTGCCAAAAAAAGTTTAAGTTGCATATATAGATTCAATATTCTGAAAAGTTCTAATACAGTTAAATTGTGGAAAATTCTGCTTTGAGATTTTAGACGAATAAAACCTGAAAAACCCGTGAAAATTTCTCCTTTAAGATTTTAGACCAATAAAACCTGAAAAACCCTTGAAAACATACCTCAGATAGTCTACTTCTTTGTCTACCAACTACCTCTGTGTACGATTGATTTCTTTTTTAAGGTATTGTGATGCGGAAGGTCTGCTATGCACATTTTTCCTCGACGTTCACCTAAATCCGTTTATTCGGGATCTTGTGAGTTGCATGTACATCCATTAAAAATGCCTTTCATGTTTCAGAAATATCTCCTATCTCTATGGAGCTGTCATTCATATTTGAGTTTAAAAATGTTGAGAAAGCGCCACTGGCTCTTAGTCTAATCACCTTGCTACATGCCCCAGTTGATGATGGGTGGGTACTAATGCTGTTGATGAGATTTTACAGTATGATTTTTTTCATTTAGTTATTTAATTAATTTATATTATATAAATTAAATCGTCTATAAATGAGATTAATCTATAATAAAAATCAAAACACTTATTTTGTTATACATATAAAATTTTCAAAATTTAAAAAAAATCATAATAATTAATTAAATTTTAATTTTATTTAAAATAATAATAATGATTATTATAATAATAAAAAGAACTAACAACATATATTTTTGAGAGTTAAAAGATCTTGTTAACATTTTAATATCCACAGGTATATAGTAGGAGTGAAAGTCTACACTTTTAGGGACCACCAGAATTTCACCTGACTTAGGTTTCCTAGGTTTCCTTGAATAACAAGGATGAATCGTCCTACATTTATAGACAATAAACAGTTATGGACAATATTTAATTATAGTTGTTCCCATTGGTAATTTTCTCATTCTTATATATATATATATAAGATTAGTAACTATGGAAATTCACTCTTAGAGATTCTTAATTTATAAATAAACTTTGTTCCAATACCATAAGCTGATACCATGAATTATCAATTCCAGATACCAAAAAACCAAAATTCATTTCATATAACTTTATTTATATGATATATTTTTTTAATTAATAAATTTAATTAAAATAATAAAAAAGACACAATTACCAAAAATATTTTGAAGTATTCTATTGAAATAAAGTTTTTCCCAACTATAATTATAATTTTGAAAACCATATTTCATCATAAACATATCTACTCACATGAATTTATAAATTTAAACATGATTCTAAATTAAATAAATAAAAAGTTTAAATTAAATTTATAAAATTATTTGAAGCTTTTCATTTATAGGAGGATAGTGGAACTTACCGTTTTCTATATTTTCAAGCGTAACGATTAAAGCATCTCAAGTAAGTTATTAAAGACATTTTTATTACAATGCTACTCCGAAACTATATATCGATGGGAGAGAAACGCACACTACTTTTTCGCCGGAAAGAAAAATAATTAAAATAGGTAAAATGCTGTTCTTACAGAAAAACAATATGTACTCTCCTCTCCAGTGGCCTGAAATAAAATTAGCAGGACATTGAACACACCAGGTAGGTAAAGAATTTTTTATCCAATGGCTTTAGTTAATAAATTATGTCTCGTTGATTTAAAAGATCCATTCACTGTGAAAACAAACCGTCTAAGAAGTATGTCATGCTTCAATGCAATTCATGTAACGAAGAATGCATTTCTTATAATTTCGTTACTTTCACTAATTGATCGATATTGATGACTTAACCTTACTTTATTGTAAATAGACCTTGAAGGACTGATTTGGTTTTGGGGATGAAGTGTAGAGGAAGAAATTCTAAAGTAAATAATCTTTACTGTGGAAGTGTATTGAACATAAAAGTTAATTGACCGTTTTTTGGATGCCTATGAAATCAGATTGGAAAACCATAAGGTGAGAGAGACAAAACTTGTTGCAAACATAATGTCACGTCTAGTTGAAGTGAGATATAACAAGCTATCAACTAGACTTTTATATAGTGTGGAATCAACTAGTTGTGCTACATCTTCTTTGCTTCTTTTTGTGCCTTAAGCAATTGGTGTATCCGTAGGTTTGAAATTGGTCATTTTGAACTTTTTGATCATATCAGTGGCATATTTTTGCAGAGCAGAAAAAATTCCATTAGCAGATTGATGAATTTCAATGCCTAAGAAGTATTTCATGAATCCTAGATATGTCATATCAAACTCTGTTTGCATTGCTTCTTTGAAATCTTGTAACATCATATTTCCTGTATAAAGAAGATCATCTACATAGAGGCATACAATCAGAATTTTACGTTTATGCATTTTGGTATACAAAGTTGGCTCATGATTGCTTCTCCTTAGCAGATTAATGAATTTCAATGCCTAAGAAGTATTTCATGAATCATAGATATGTCATATCAAACTCTGTTTGCATTGCTTCTTTGAAATCTTCTATCATATTTCGTGTATAAAGAAGATCATCTACATAGAGGCATACAATAAGAATTTTACCTGTATGAATTTTGGTATACAAAGTTGGCTCATGATTGCTTCTGCAAAAACCACTTTTGATGACATAGGTGTCAATGCGACTGTAACAAGCTCTTGGCGCTTGCTTCAAACCATACATGACTTTCTTCAATATGTATACCTTATGTTCCTATCGTTGAACTTCAAAACTAGGAGAATGCTCTACATAAACTGCTTCCTGCAATATACCATTTAGAAAAGTAGATTTTACATCAAGCTAATAGAATTTCCATTTGAGTTGAGCTACAGTTGACAAAATGGTTGTCATAGTGTCTAACCTTGCTACTAGAGCAAAGGTTTCACCATAGTCAACACCAAACTATTGTGAGAATCCTTTGGCAATCAACCCTGCCTTATGTTTCTCAATTTCTCTTTTTTCATTAAGCTTGGTCTTATATACCCATTTTACACCAATTCTGGTTTTGTCTCTTGAGAGATCAACTAATTCTGAAGTCTCATTCTTTTCTACGGTAGCAATGTCTTGGTTCATTGCATCTACCCAATGCTTTTCTTTAACTGCTTCTTCAAAATTAGTTGGTTGATATGAAAGAAGTAAAAAATTATTATGCTCGTCAAACTCATGCACTTCTTTTTTTCTAATTGTCTTTTGAAGATATTGAATGACTTGCCATTTTCATAATGTTATGGTTCTTCCTCAACCTGAAATCTTGGTGGCTATTGTGGATAAAAATATTGACCTGAAGCTTCATGAATATGATGAGACCAATATCTATTTTAAAAAAGATTACGTCTTTGCTTGAAACAAACTTCCTTGTAACTAGATTATAAATTCTCTAGGCCTTTGACTTCTCACTATAAGCTATGAAAACACATCTTTCACTCCTATCTTCAAAATTCTTTCTTAGCTTCTCACGGACATGTGAAAATTCTACTGATCAAAAAATTCTAAAGTGAGATACATTTACCTTTTTACCATCCCATGTTTCTTGAGGTATTGTATCTTGGAGAGTGGTTGTTGGAGATCTGTTGAGAACATACATTGCTGGCGAAACTGCTTTAGCCCAATAGTTGTTTCATAACTTCTTCTCACGAAGCATACATCTAAGCATGTTCATGATTAATTGTTTCTTCCTTGCTGCTACTCCATTCTACTGTGGAGTATATCTTGTTGTCTTTTCATTATGATTTCTTCTTGTTGACAAAAACAAGTGAAGTGATTGGAGTTGTACTCTCCTCCTCTATTGGATCTGAATACGTTCAAATCTTTTACACTCTGTTTTTCTTCTTTTGCTTTGAATTTTTTGATCCTTGAGAATGTATCTCATTTATTTTTGATAAAATACACTCATTTCTTCCTGCTATAATCATCAATTAATGTCAGAAAATAAAGACTACCACCAATATATTGTGTTTTCATTGTACAACAAATATATGTATGGACAAGCTCTAATGGCTCTTTTTCTCTAGAGGAAGATGGGGGAATGTTATCTCTTTTATGCTTGGACAGAACACAAATTTCACAATTACAGTCTTGCTCATTCATAGTAGGTAGACCAATGATGATTGACTATTTCTGAAGTGGACTTAGACTTTTGAATGGTATGTGGCCATATCTAGAATGCCATAACTAAGATTCATCTATCCTTGACACATTGTGGACAAAAGACTGTGAGATGTTTTGACTTCTAAGATTCAAAGGAAACATCCTATTCTGTTTTTTTTTCAACCTTAGCTGTCAATCTTCTATTGGGAGGTTTTTTATAGATATAACATGTGTTCCCTTGAAATATTACATCATGAGCATGTTCCATCACGTGTCTTACACTAATGAGGTTATGCTTCAGATTTGGAATATAATAAACATTATGAATGTATTTCAAATGATTTTGCTAAGTAAGAATAGAAACAATACTGTTTCCTTCATCTTTAATGCAAAAGAAATCTCCAAGAGTAATTTATAATGTTATGGAATCACCAAGATATGAAAACAAAATTTTGTTACCTGTCATATGATTGTTGTTGGAAAAAATTAATTGCTTAATAAAAACACAACTAATCTCCTAGACATCAATTATCAACCCAAGGAGCGTGTTTTTATTTCAAGGAAATCAAAATAAATATATACAAGAGAATACCAACAACTAACAGTGGTTGTACATGATTATGTTCTGCGCTATCAAGCTCATTTGATAAGAAATACAATGTAACACTTGAAAAACAATACAAAATTAAAGAGAAGAAAGTAAATGACAATAAAATAATTATGATAATCACATGAATTGAATCAATATTGAATTAAACCATACCTTGCAAAATTGGAATTCTAACCTATTTCACCAAACATAATTGAAATGCTAATCTAGAGCAGTAAATTAAATGAGATCTAGAAATTGCAGGAAACAACAAATATGGAAAATGCAACAGCTAACAAATTATTTGATTAAAAAGGAAATTTACTTTAAGTAATAAGAATTGAAAATCTAAGGAAAAAACACATAACTAAACTGCCTTAGATTCTCAAGGGAGCACCTCCTCCAAGGTAATGTGCCCAAGTGCCCAAGACACACTTCTGCCTTGAGAAATAACTCAGACCAGATTACAGACAACACATGTAGAACTCAATGGATAGCTTCCTTCATTAAAATATATGAGAGAAATAATTACATAGAATTGAAGTTCTTAGCTTTGCCTCCAATTCAGCAATTGTTCATTATCTCCGCTCTCTCCCTCTTTGATCTAGTTTTCATTTAAATACATAGAGAGAAAAGGGAATTTACAAAAAATTGATTACAAATTGATTTCCATTAGAAATTTTATTATCGAAAAAAAATTGGTCAGCAATATCATATCTGAAATATCTTTCTAAAATATCTTTCCATCAACATTCAGCAAGAACAAGTGGAATTTACTATTGCAATTGGAAGAATTTGGAAAACAGTCGCAACATCAAATATGAGAAAATCACCTTCATAGAACTTTCCATTGCTCTGAATCCAAACTTAATTTTGGAAAAATCTTCACTTTGACACTAATTTGGTTTGTTCTACACAAAACCCATGTCTCATATTTTCAAGATTCATCTTAATTTTCCCGAAACGTCCAATGCAAAATTGTTACTATTTTTATCCCAGTGAATTTCTGAGTTGGAAAATTTGATTATGAGTTAAAGATCAAATTTTCAATCTAGAAGAGATCTTGGAGGCTAAAATAGTGAGTGATGTTATAACAAATTTATTAATAAACCACCATTGGCAAAATCATGCATAATAATCATCAATTTATTAAAAATAAAGAAGAACAATTATTATTTATTCACAAGAGTATATGTAACTATAAAATAGAATTATGTGATAAATTACAATAAATAACATGGTAAAGAATGGTAGAAATGGATGAAATAGACATTAAAAAGTGATAATAACAATGGCAAATTAGTGGCCCAACATCTGCCACAAAATGAACATGTTGCATGTCTTGATGCAAACCAATGCCTCTGTATTAACCATTTTGTAACACAATAATCAAAATTCTCACCCCAATTTATGATATTCATTGAAAAAATGGAATCTTCCTTAAATACTTCTTTAAAACAATAGGTATTCAATTCTAGCGATGCCGATGAAGGTGTAACAATTGGCACATTGACTTTCAACCATATGTATATGAATTTGCAACAAAATATGATACAAGTAACAACAAACTTCATTAACCATTTTCTCAAAAACTACAAACCAGATTTTGCCAAAATTTTGCAACCATATTTTTACTATATTAATGTTTCTCTAGTCCAAAAATCAAATATTTCTCATGCATAGTTTCTGATATATAAGAAAAATGGTTGTAGGTGACAACGCATGATTTTTGGAATTTTACAAATTGAATTAGCTTGAAATTTTATGGGTATGAGTATTTTAATGATACCTCTTTGCCGTCCAAAAATCACAAGAATTGAGTTCATAGTTTTAAAGATATACAAAAATAAATTTTTTCACTGTATAAAAATGAAATTTTGTGCCTTAAATAAGGAAGAAAGGAGAAAACATCCATCATGCATAGCAACTCCTCCCCCAAACTATAGAATTAGCATGCCCTCATGCTATACTAGAAAACAAATTGATGTGGTTTCTACAATCGTTGTTGAAATATATGTTTGGTGTAAAACAACATCGAATAAGGGAGGTTTTGAGTATTAATAAGGAGATCGATGTATGATAAAGAGTATTAATGGCATGGCCATGATAAATAAATGAATAAAGTAACAGTCCCCCAAACTAAAATCTTATGTGTCTCTGAAAAATGCGAAGTGGTAAAGAAGTGGAACTAATTGTTGAAAAACATGAGTGAATAATGCTCAGTGGTTTTTCATGACATTCTCCTAAACTTTTAATAAATCAAAAACTTATGCTATTTTAACTCAAGTTTTACCTCTATAAAAATGTGGAATGGCATGTATGGACTGACATTTGTTAAAGCTTATGTAGGTTGAGCTGATGCTGAAAGTGATGTAAAAGATGGAAGCCATTCAAGTTGAAAGAAAGTAATTACAAATCGTAGCATGGTTTTCTTCCCCCAAACTAATTAGTTTCTGTCTCATCAATATTTCTGTAACACATCTCATTAGTCACATCAATTAGTAATTCATCACCTCAGTTACCTCATTATATATAAAAGCGACATAATCATGTTGTAAATGCCATGGGATAATAATGGAACAGAAAGTTAAACATGCATTCCCTATACCCATAAGATTCAACTTTTATGAGCACAAAAACTGTGAAAATTAGTTATCTCAATATTTTCTTCTCAAGTTCTTACTAATTACCTAGGATTCAAAATAGGAATTAGGCCTCTTTATTCTACCCCAGAATACTAGTAGTGTTGTTAAGCTAGGAATAAATGGTGATTGACTGAGAAAAGCAATTATCTTTACTTAAAGATATGAAACTTGTAGAATAAAGGAATGATATAATAGATGATACAAAATGTCAAAAATAAAATATCCTAAAGTTTCATCCCTGACATGTTTAGTTAATATTTATAACTCAATAATAGATATAAATCGTAATCATAAACATCTAAAAATTGATTAAACATCACCCCATGAACCATGAGTTATATAAAAT
Organism: Pinus tabuliformis; assembly: GCA_031772625.1. Lineage (NCBI taxonomy): Eukaryota > Viridiplantae > Streptophyta > Pinopsida > Pinales > Pinaceae > Pinus > Pinus tabuliformis. The sequence continues at coordinate 356,190,582 of CM062814.1, read as the reverse complement.
CAGAAATTAGTTTTTAGAAAACAAGGAAACCAAGTAGATCATAGTATTGAATTAACTTATATATCATAGGCATGGCAATTGTTGCTAGCAGGTGTCCAGAGCCTCAACAGGAATGCTTTTTTAACCCTTTGAGATGCCAGTGTTGCATCTATTAGAAATAAATACATAGTTACAATAGCATTTCAATTTACATAGAACTATACTGAAGATCATTGTTCTTTCTTGGTAACCAATTAATAACAATGTCATTCATGGGAGCTAACAAAATTGAACAAGTCAGTTCGTGATGAGACCTCTTATCCTTCAGTTTTATGACTGAAGGCCATTACACTAGCTTGGTGACCAATACTGGCAATGTCACTCTATTAGGACCTATGATCATGGTAGGTTAGCTCAGGATGAGACCTATTATCCTCCAATCCACCATTTTTGTTTAAAATTCAACTATGGTTATTGTTAATCAATAAAACAATACTTAATAGATATGGTGGCAAGTCAACTCCTTAAGAGCTAGGGATGGAGTAAAAAATTTGTGGTAACCATTTTCAACTTGGGTAATTTTTCCTCTCAAAACCTAATAACCTTCAAATAATTGTTGATAAATATATTTTTGTTTGTTAAGATTGGGGTTGAGGAATAGTTCAATAGATAATGACGAAAATATTTAAATACAATTTTGTGGTCATCATCATAAATTTTACAAGATCAAGGACTTGACAATTTAGGAAAGTTTAAAGTCGGCATGAAGAAATCATCTTTGCATAATTATTCCTTAGAAATAATATTATTTTTATAGAAAAACAAAGATAAATTTCCTACCCAATCATTATGTCAAAGAGGACCTAGAACATCAAAATTATTTCACATGCACTAAGAGTCAAATCAAAAGCGTGAAAATCGGAAATCGTGACTTAGGTAACAACAACCATAATAGAGGGAACAATAACTGCAACCAAGGGAACAAAAATTGTGACGAAGGGAACAAAAACTACGATTAAGGGAACAACAACTATGACTAAGGGAACAACAACCATGACCAAGGGAACAACAACATCGACTAAGGGAACAACAACTGTGACCAAGGGAACAACAACATTGACTAAGGGAACAACAATTGTTTCTTTAAACAGAAAAATAGTTGTGTCAAAGGGAACAACAATTTTTTTCTTTTAATAGAACAAAAGTTGTGTCAAAGGTAACAATAGCCGTAAATTTGGAGGGAACAATGGTTGTGACAAAAGGAACAATAATCGTACCTTTGGAGGAAACAACAGTTGTATCATAAAGAGAGAACCATTGAGTTGTAAGGAACAACAATTGTGCCGAAAGGGATGGCAATCATGATTCGAGGATTATTTATCCAATAATAACATTGTTACATATTACAACCTCGAAACTACCCATGCGATTTTAAGCTTGTAGACATGAAGTATCAAGTATGACTGTGGTAATCCTTCCCCAAAATGAACTCAAAGGGAAATCCTAGCAAGGTGACATGGAGAAGGATTAGCCATCCAACAATCATAGTCACTTTACGAAATAATGAGGAATTAGGAATAAATCATTCCTCACAAAACTTACCATAATAATGTTTAATATTAGATATGAGGCAACCATATACTTGATAAGACTTGGGGAACAAATTGATATATGTGGAGGAACATCGTGAAACTTAAGAACTTCCTTTTTTTATTTTGATGAAGGAACAAAAGATGCGCTTTCGAAGTAAACAACACTTGAAATAGAAAAACATAAGAGAAATCAGAAAAGAAACAACACTTTGTTGAAAAATAAGAAATAAATAAATATCTTAATTTACAACAGTTGTGATTTCAGTTGCAACAATGTTGTTTCCTAAGGGAACAACAATATGTCAATGGTGAATGAATGGAAACAAAAGATCTTTCGGAAAAACTATTTTGTAGCAATGATTTGGATCTTCAAATGCATATCAATTCTTCATTTCTCCTATTATGAATCTATCAAGTAATAAAAAAGCCTTCATGTTGTTTTCTCCATGTTGGTGAGCAATAGCAGGAATAATTTTGTAACAAGGTATTATGTTTAAAAATATTTTTAGATTATGACACCTAGAAAAAATCAAAATCATATGATATTACATTTCCTAACAGGTGTTGGATCAAGTTTCCTTATTTCATTCACATTGTGTTCAAGAATAACTCGTTCATAAATCGACCTTCTTTATTCTCCTTGGACCTGCAAAAAAAACAAGCATCTACCTGCAATAAAATATGAAATCATGGAGAAAGAGAGGTGATCAGGCTCCACTAATCCAAAAGGTATGTAAAAAAATAACAATTAGTTACTGTATAAAACAAATCCATGGTAAAAATAACAAGGTAAAATTAATTTATTACTTGCAGGAGAGCAGTTGCGAATCATGCTAACCTACAGTGTTTTAATCATAACTTCTTCTTTTTTTCATCTGATTTGAGTGATGCCAAAGCCAAATGAAAGTGAATTCAGAGTGATATCTCAAATAGAAACATTTATTAAAAATTTCATGAGATGGTGTGTCAAATTTACCTAGAACGACCTGCATAATAGAGTCATTTTCGATTTCCCAACTTAGACCAACAATTGATATTTTAAGCATAACGTTTTCATTTGATGATGGATTGAGCTGATTCAAATTGGAAATGAAATTAGATTCATGTATATATATATATATATATATGATAGAAACAAGTTTTTAATAGAAGAATAATTGAGGGGTCAAATGTTCTAAGGAACGATTGGAAAAACAAAGTTTTAAGAATGTTTATTTATGATAGGCAGTTAGTATTTTGGTCATAACTTTGTCATACAATGTCAAAATCAGATGATCCAAATCACCTTGTAAACTAACTTCATGGGAAAATATAACATAGAAACATGTTATCAAAATATAGTCATTAACTTTTGTAGAAATGGACTGTCCCAACTCTGTCCTTGAGCTATCTACTAGAAAAACTCTCAATGTTTCAGTCATAACTTTTTCGTTTCATTTTCCAAAGCAAGAAATTGTGTAGGACATGGAGGATTTTGATGATGTATTTGGTTGAGTTGTGTGGACGATTTTGATAGGCAGGCAAGTTGTTTTTGAATATCTGGTGAATAATATGGATGATGTGTTTGTGCTACAAGATGAGGGAAAGTAGCCATGTAATCATAAGATAAGCCATACCAAATTTGTGTAAAATATTCGTGGGGTTTATACTCAGATTGGCATGGTTTTCCTAACATATGTGTATTCCATAATGAATTATGCAAGTAAGAAAATGGAGAGGAAGTGTTTTGAACCTGCTTTAGTGGCTACAACCATCCTCCAAAATTTTGCCTTAGCTTTGTTTTGGAGCCTCCCTACCAACCTTTCATAGTAGCATGTATTGCTTTGTAAAGTACACAAGCTTTAGTGTTTTTCTTGAACAAATACATCCTTTCGATCAAAGATTCATGCATTCCCCTTGTAGCCTGATCACCTGAAATTGGTCCAACTACAGGCTGAGAAACTCCCCCAAGAAATTTCACAATTCTATAGGGAAACCAACATTCCCTCCAGAAATTACATAATTCAATCTGGAGGCCTGTTGGGCTCAAGAATTGTGAAATTCTTCTAGTGAGGCTTTATGTAGAAAATTGCACAATTCTTCCCAGCAGGGTAGCTCAGCTCAGGAATTGCACAATCATGGATAGCAGTTAGCTACTCTTCCCATAAATTGCACAAATCTCCTTGGCAGCCAACCCAGCTCCCATCCAAAAATGCGCATTTTATCCCAGCAATTGAGTAACCTCTTGCATCTGCAGTTGAGAAGCCTCTTCTATGTGTAATCAGGTTGACCAGTTCCACCCAAGACCGAGCAAAATAGATTTGCATGCATGGGATGCTTCTCTCAAGCCAGCATGCAAAGGCATCCCTTGATTGAGGGATTACTTTTAGCGGCTGGAGGTTGCATGCAAAGATCATTTTGGAAACCTCCCACCAAGTGTCTCTCTTCCTAGATTTGTGTCATGTGCATCACATCTTCAATTTTATCAAAAATCATGAACCAGACACTGCAGAGCTAATTCCTCACATCAACCTTCTAGCTTTCACATCCCACATAACATCTAGGAGTCATCGACACATTCAACTCAGCTATTTTGGGGTAAACCTGCTTTTCATATCTTATGTTGCATTTCTAGCGCTTTTTGTGTTTTGCTTTGTATGAATGATGTCTGCTTGATTTCAATGAGCACTTGTTGTCATTTTGATACATACTAGCATGTACTAACACCATTCCTATTTTCATTAACATCCCACTATTGTCGCATGCATGAAACTATTTTTCACAAACGATTGTTGACTCAGCGACTCACCTCACCCACATACATGTTGTTCCGTTTTCTGACTCTGTCATTCACCATTTTCATGCATGATCATTCACTTATGCTTACATTCAGTATCGCGATGCACTCACATTCATATTCGCTTTCAGTTGCCCTTTGGCAGGTCTGGGCAGCCTTGGCCCAGAATTTGCCTCAACAATACATCATTGCGCAATCGTGAGAGGGAAGGCTCTATCTTCCTCTCAAGAAATTCAAATTTTGGCTTAGTGACTATCCTCCAGTTTTGCATTATGCAATTCTAAGGGACAATGACTACTATCTTAGAAAATTGCTCAATGCAGCCACTGAGCCTGTAGCCATTGCCTGCTGAGATTGCGCGTTGTGCAATCCCAGTAGTCAACAATCAGGCTAGACTGTGCATTACGCAGTTCCTGGAGCTCGTTAGCCTACTGACAGCCCATACGATGCCCTGGGAAATCTTGGCAGTCAGTCTCCTGACCTTCCAGTTGCGCAACTTTCATGATCCGTGACACAAGTGTGTTGTAAGTCATTTCTCAAGTTCCTTTTGTTTTTCGACTAATAAATTTCTTTCCCTGATTTTTGCCATGTCTTTAGGTATCACATGTGTTCATTTTCCTCTCAACAACATTGGTACAATGGTTTCTAAGAGAGCAGAGTTGAAGACACTGTTGAGAGCACACTTGGAGATGCAATGGATCAAGTGTCTATGAACTTGCCTAACAACGAAGACATCAAGTTGTTTATAGACAAGGACATGAAGATATGATGGGAGCAACTGTAAGGACTCTGGACACCACATATCTCCACAATGGTATGATATTGTCCACTTTGGGCCTAAGCCCTCATGGATTTGCTCTTGGGCTTTACCCCAAAAGGCCTCATACCAATGGAGATATTTGTCCATCCTTATATACCCATGATCCTCTCCACCTCTAGTCAATGTGGGACTTTGGTCGTATACCCAACAATCCTCCCCTCGAATAAAGGACCATCGAGCCTCCCCTCAAACGATTATCCATCCATCCACTCTCTACTAACCAGGATTCTCCGCTCCAATGCGTTGGAAGCACACGCCTTACATGGAGCACCACTTGCCTCGAGAGCTTGCTCTATCCCAGGATAACTCCTCTTCACCGTGTTGGGACCAGGACACGTCCATGAAGAATCCAAAGCACACCGCCTGTCTAATCGAGCTCATCCATGGATCCCATTGTGATATTACCGGGGTCCACCACCTTCGTTCGGCATTCCGAGGATTCATCCACTTGGCTAACTTCGAACTTTGGCTCTGATACCACTTGTAAGGACTCTGCACACCACATATCTCCACAATGGTATGATATTGTTCACTTTGGGCCTAAGCCCTCATGGATTTGCTCTTGGGCTTTACCCCAAAAGGCCTCATACCAATGGAGATATTTGTCCATCCTTATATACCCATGATCCTCTCCACTTCTAGTCAATGTGGGACTTTGGTCATATACCCAACAGCAACATGACAATAAGAAAAAATATGAACAATAGTTGAAGGTAGCATACCGGATGCAATGAATGCAAGAGGAAGGTTGTTGAAAACACAGAGGCAGAACGAAGTTGCAAGATCAAGCAGATCAACTTGTGATGAAAGAAACATTGGGGACTCAGGGTATGAGGTGACGGCATGACATGAAGATCACCCAAAGGAAAAGAACAGAAAAAGAAGGAGTTCCATGTGCTCAAGTAAACTCAGGGAAGAACAGGAGATGCAAAGATGAGAGAATGAGTTGCAACAGGAACAGGTATAGCAGGGGGCTGAACATGCAGAGGCGGATGAAATTGTGCAGATGGCATGGAGCAGACATGGTGAGTGGTGTTGTTGATCACATGCAAGGTAATTCAGCAACATGCATATCATTGTGAACACGCATGCAATCTAACCCATTTAGTACACTCACTGAGGCGAAAAAAAGAAGCAAGTCCAACTAGAGCTAAACATGTAGTTGACAGTTGATGTGCACGACCATTAGCACACACTGGAAGATCAGCACGGAGACCATGCATTAGTGTGTTGCCAGTTCAGCCGCATGCAAGAAGACCATGTGCATGTTAGTAGACAAGTTGGATGGAGGAGCCACACCAATGCACCGGGATGCAACGGAGGCAAGAGTTCACTCAGCAAGATGTCACCATGGAGCGAATCCACACCATCATGAATGACAGAGTTTGGCATCAGCTCACCACCTTCACCATAAAAAGCATGTGAAGGAATTGGTCTCACCTAACCAAACCGAGTGCCAGTGATGTCTTTCATGGCTTGCTCAAGACATTTTGTCTCACATGAGAACATGTCCATTATAATGTAACGTCTTGTTAAGTGGAAGTTCAAGTGTCAATATTTGGATGTAACATTCATAGAGTAGATGAAGAGTCATGTGGGTAGATGAACTATCACGAAGGGGAATGTCAAGGGTCACCCCACACTTTGCTATAAATAGAACCTCATAACTCATTGTAAGGGCTTTTGCTCAGCCAAGCTTCCAATAAGACTATCTTAGAGAGAGCTTGGATAGTATTGTAACGAGCCTTGGATTCTCCACTGCACAAAGCTAATACATCTCTTTGAAGCAGTAGGCAGTTGCGGCTGTAACGTTCCATTGTTGGAACTAGTGGTTGGACATGGATGTATTGTATGACTAGAACTTACACTTGTTAATATAACAGAGCTAGCACGTTTCATGCATATGTTGTATTGTATTCTATGTTATTTGGTTTAATCTAAATGATATATGTATTTTTTTTCCTACGCGTGCATGTATGAATCTTTCTGAAATGTGTTGTTTGTTTAACCATCAATTTGGATTTCTCGCTAACCTTCTTTCTAGCTTGTGATGCATCTTCCCTCATGTGTTCCCTTCCAAGCCAAGTAGTATTACAGGTTTCCAAGTGGCACACTCACCTCACCCTCAGTGTGTTAGAATCTCTCATGCACCCTCCTTGTCATACTGTAGCTATCACACACTTGCTACCAATAGAGTTATCTTACTTGCCTCTATGCGAAATCGCGGTCAAGTAATTACTGTATGACCCACTGCTTGGATTCCTACACCAAATGTTCTGAGGTCTAATTGGGACTTCTTACCAGGGAGATCCCTTGACATGTTGGCAAGTCCAACACTTTCAACATTTATGGTGCTAGAAGGAGGGACATATTACAAGCTATGTCCTCTCATCCTGTTTTTAACCTTTGCATATCTATCATGGATTGATGCACTCTTCTCCCTCTGCGATGTTTTTTGAATCATGAAGATGTCACCATCACAAGGGAGTTCTTCAATCACTTGTCCACTTACACGTATGATGGTGAAGACAAAGTGGCCTAGCCTAATTTCTTACATGACTTTCTTTCCATGCTTCATAAGGAAGATGGATGTTCTGACCAACACGTTAGCTTGCCGCTTGCATACACACTTCACAAATCTCCACATTGATGGTTGTTCAACCTACCAGCTAATAGCGTGCACTCACTTGAGAACTTCTGTGATCTCATTGAAGAAACTTTCTACCATTTTGATCCAGACCACCTGGACCAAAAACTGTTACAACAACGGAAGGCTCTGCATGAATAGACTATGGATTTTTGGCAGTACTTCCGTGACTTGTTGTTTCAACCTCTGAAGAGCCAAATGGAAATTTTCTATCTTTGGGACTGATTTGAGTATTACGTTAAGAAATTTTCTTTTCCCAAGAAGAAGTTTGAAAGCAAGCCCCAATCAACATTCTTCACTAATGGAGTTGTGCAATCCCAAATGGATGCTGTCACTCTCACCAGTGATTGTCTGACATCCCCTAGTCAAACAGCTCCACCACTGCAGAGTGATGTTGAGGATCATGCTTACATACCTGTTCAGTTGTCACATCCTCCCAACATCACTTCGCTTAATTTTATCGTAGATTTGATTGTGAGTCCATCAAGTTGTCATATTCATTTTGTTCCACAACCTTCGCCTTCACACTCAGCTATTCCTCCGGGTGATACTGTCTTGTGTTCTTGCATTCTAGACTTTACACTTGTGGTGAATGAGAAACAAGCCGCTGAAGGAGTTGGTGTTGCAAAACCAACATGCAGTGTCATTCATGAAGAGTATGACTGGGATATTGAGTATCAACAATCAGTGAAGGATGACTCCTTTCCATCCGAGTCCCCTTCGTTATTTCTTGGAATCTTTGGTGAACCTTCCATTAATGATTTCACATGTGTATATTCATCTATGGATGCACCCATTGTTGATCACTCACAAGACACACGAGATGTCAGTCCATCATCTAACAACAGAGAGGATAAGTTATTCATTGAAAATCCACTTGATTTTTCATCTTCCTGTTCTCGAAACATAAAGGATGAATTAGCTTGCTTCTCATCTACACCACTATTTCATTCATCAAATCATGAGGATGCTGAAGAAATCATTTATTTTTTTTATTGTGGGTATCGTGATCCATTTACTCCCATATTCGATCACAATCATGATTCTATCGCAGTTTATTTTTCAAAGCCACCGGTCTATGATGATCTATCTAACGATGAAGTTGAAATACTCCAAGTTGTTGAGGCACTTCATCCTGAGCTAATGGTTATGTCAGGCCCTCACTATCTAGAGGTCGATTTCACTTCCGATCAGGAAATTGATCAATAACCCAAGGCTCCTCATCACCCATTTGTATGCATTGAAGATCAATATCACACAGACATCATACATCCTCCACTCAAACTGCATGATCCCATCTCTCATGCATTGGAGGAATCTTACATTACAAGAACACGTGCATGATGCAAGTTGTCTTTGTTTCTTTTGTTTTCTTGCATGTCATAGTCAAGATTGTGCTGATGTTTCAAAGATGCACGCAGTGTCGCACAACACCATGACAAGTCCACAGGCTATTTCTCATACATAGGCATTCACTTATGTTCCATGGACACTTTTAGACATGAAGTGTGTATGTCTTCATTGTTATATCTTTCTTGCTTGTTGGTTCATACAATGGGGTTGCTCGCAGACCAACCTTTACCAACATGGGTCAACCAATATGTCATTGGCTGCATTGGAAATATCACTTCGCGTGATCAGGCCCATACACTGTTAGCTTAGGAGTAGGATTAGTGTTTGCTTTCAGTTGGTTTGCTTACATGTTTGTTTGCTTACATGTTTTGCTTGTTTGTTTGTCTAATTGCTTGCTTTCTTACTCCTTTTTCTTTCGCTTTTGCTTCTGCTTTTGATTTGCTTTCTTATTTGTTTTCTCGTTTTGTTCGTAGGTTAGTTTCACATGAAGCCATGTATGAATCTTGAAACTAGTTGCGTAAAGTATGAGAGGCCTTGTACTACTATCATGACTTGGTTATCTATCATCCTCCCTATATATGATGAACTTGTTATCTTTATTCCATGATACATCAAAGCAAAATACATATTTTTTGAAGTGAACCTTGGTGAAAACTCAACACCTAAGTGCTAACTAGTGTCACCTACTCTAGTCGGTTGTTTTTGGGTTAACCCTTGTCAACTCATTCAAGCAGAGTAAGGTGAGGGGGAAAACCTTAACAAGCACATCATAGGTATATAATAAACTACTTCTCTAAAGGAACAACCTCTTCTACTCTCAATAAGTCAAGATCCCTCCTCTGCCTCTGAAATGAATAGGTGCTATGGACAATTATGAAAATAAAAAAAAGAGAAATGAATAAGGCGAAAGAAGAGAAAGGTTTCCTGCACAAAGAGGTGATGCAAGTAACTCCGTTGGGGTTCTGACTAGGCTCGCTGGCAGAGAAGCAATGTTTGTGTTCCTGCGTGACTCGATCGGGGTACTTTCTAGGCTTGCTGGCAATGAAGCAACACTAGAGATGAAACTAAGACTTTGATGATTATATTGCTTGTGTGCCAATATACCCTTCAACCCCAATCAAAACAACTATGTTGCCTTGGCTTGGAATGCATGTCAATAGACCAATAGTTTGGTAGATGCTACATCCTACAATTAGGCTAGTGTGAAACCAAGACAAACTAAGAACTGAACAATACATTCAGAGGTGTTAGACTTGTTTTCATGAACAAGGTCCATGCAAAGAGTTGAAGTTCTACCAGTGTGTCGCCAAGTGTTGTAGCGGCTACAACCACCCTCCAAAGTTTTGCCTTAGTTTTGTTTTGGAGCCTCCCTACCAACCTTTCGCAGCAACATATATTGCTTCATCAAGTACACAAGCTTCAATGCTTTTCTTGCACAAAGACAGCCTGTCAATTAAAGCTTGATGCATTCCCCTCATAGGCTGATCACCCGGATTTGGTCCAGCTGTAGGATGATCAACTCCCATAATAAATTGCACAATTATGGAGAGAAACTAGCCTTCCCTCCAAATTCTTCCTAATTTAGTCTGGCAGCCTGCTTAGCTCCAAAATTTCACAATTCTTCCAGTGAGGTTTTAGTTAGAAAATTGCGCAATTATTCCCAACAAGGCTGCCCAACCGAGGAATTGTGCAATCCTAGGCCGTAGTCAGCTGCTTTGCCCAAAAATTGCGCAAATCTCCTGGGAATCCAACCAAGCTCCCATCTATAAATGCGCATTTTCTCCTAGTAGTTGAGCTACCTCTTGCATGTGAAGTTGGCTTGACCAGTTCCACCCAGGATTGAGCAAAATTGATTTGCATGCATAGACTTCTTCTACCAAGGCAACATCCAAAGGTGTCCCTTGATTTAGGGATCTACTTTTAGCAGTCAGAGTTTGCATGCAGTTACCATTTCAGAAACCTCCCAACAAGTGTCTCCCTTCCTAGATTTGTGGCATGTGCGTCACATCTTCGATTTTGTGAAAACTCATAAACTGGATGCTACAAATCTCATTCCTCACATCAACTTTGTAGTTATAACATCTCACATTGCATTTAGGAGTCGTTGGCACATTCAACTCAGTTGTTTTAGGGTAAGCCCACATTTCATGTCTTATGTTGCATTTCTGGCACTTTTTGTGCTTTTCTTCATATGAATGTTTTCTATTGATTTCAGTGAGTGCTTACTATCATTTTGATATATACTAGCTTTTACTAGCATCGTTCCATTTTTCATTAACATCTCACTATTGTTGCATGCATGAAACTATTGTTTATGAACGGTCACCAATTCGGTGACTTGCCTCACCCACATGCATGTTGTTTCATTTTCTGAATCTATCATAAATTGTTTGCATGCTTAATGATTCACTAATGCTTACACTAAGTATCTCCACGCAATCACATTCACATTCACTTTGAGTTGCCTGTAGGCGGGTTCGGGCAACCTTGCCCCAGACTATGCCTCACCAAGACAGCATTGCGCAATCCTGAGAGGGAAGGCTCTATCTTCCTCTCAGGAAATGCACATTTTTGTCGAGTAGCTATCCTCCAATACTGTATCGCACAATTCTAAGGGACTGTGACTACTAGCCCAAAAAAATGCGCAATGCAATCACTTAGCCTGTAACCATTGCTAGTTGGGATTATGCATTGTGCAATTCCAATAGTTAGCAGCTAGGCTCGGTTGTGCATTTCACAGTTCCAACAGTTAGTCAACCTCCTGACAGCTTGGACTATGTGTTGCGAACTCTTGGCTATCAGTCTCCTGACCTCCCAGTGGAAATTGTGTAACCTCCATGATCAATAACACAAGTATGTTGCAATTCAGTTCTCAAGTTCATTTTTGTTTTTGACTGACATATTTCTTGCCATGAGTGTTCCCATGTCTCCAAGTATCACAGGTATTCATTTGCATCTCAGCAGTACAGGTACAATGGTTTCTAGGAGAGCAGAGTCAAAAAGACCGCTCAGATCACACTTGGGGATGATGTCGATCAAGTGTCTATGAACTTTCCTACCCACGAAAACATCAAGTTGTTCATAGACAAGGACATCAAGATATGACGATAACAACATCACAGTAAGCAACACCATGAACAACAACTGAAGGTAGCATACTAGATGCAAGGAATGCAAGAGGAAGTTTGTTGACAACACAGAGGTAGAATGAAGTTGCAAGATCAAGTAGATCAGCTTGTGATGAAAGCAACTTTAGATACTCACGCTATGAGGTGACAAGAAGACATGAAGATCACGTGAAGGTAGTAACTGGAATAGAGAAGGAGTTGCATGTGATCAGGAAGCAAATAAAGTAATAATAGGAGTTGCATAGACAAGAGAATGAGCTGTAGTAGGAACAGTTAAAATAGGGGGTGCAACATGCATAGAAGGATGAAACTGTGCCCATACAAGTTATAGGTTCATCCCAACAGCTGGCATGGAGTAGAGATGGTGAGTGGTGTTGTTGATCGCATGCAAGGGAATTCAACAGCATGCATATCATTGTGCAGATGCATGCAGTCTAACCCATTTGGCACACTCACCTAGGAGAAGACAAGAGGAAAGTCTGACTAGAGCTAAACATGTATTTGACAGTTGAGGCGCATGACCAGCAACAAACACTGGAAGATCAACACGGACACCATGCATCAGTGTGTTTCTAGTTTGGCTGCACAAAACAATGTGATGCACGTGTTAGTAGATGAGTTGGATGGAGGAGCCACAAAAATGCACCCGGATGCAATGAAGGCAAGACTTTGCTTCAGCAAGATGTTACCATGGACCGCATGCGTACCATCATGAATGACAAAGTTTGGCATCAGCTCACCACCGTCACCATCACAAGCATGTCAAAGAGTTGGTCTGACCACAATGGACTAAGTGTCAGTGATGTATTGCATGAATTCCTTAAGCCATTTTGTCTCACATTAGCACATGTGCATTGTAATGTAACGTCTTGTTAAGTGGAAGTTCAAGTGTCGATAGTTGGATGTAATAGTCATAGAGTAGGTGAAGAGTCATGAGGGTAGATGAACTGTCACAAAGAGGAATGTCAAGGGTCACCCCACCCTTTGCTATAAGTAGAACCTCATAACTCACTGTAAAGGCTTTTGCTCACCCAAGTGTCTGATAAAACTATCTTAGAGAGAGCTTGGACAATATTGTATTGAGACTTGGATTATCCACTATGAAAGCTAGTACATCTCTTTGGAGGAGCAGGCGGTGGTGGCTATAACGTTCCACTATATGAACTAGTGGTTGGACATGGATGTATTGTATGAATGGAACTTACGCATGTATTAGATGACTGGTTCTTATGCATGCATGTATGGACTATTCTGTATAAGTATTTATGAATCTTTCTGAAATGTGTTGTCAGTTTATCCATCACTTTGGATTGCTCGCTAACTTTCTTTCCAGCTTGTGATAAATCTTCGCTCATGTGTTCCCTTCTAAGTTGAGTACTAAGACAGGTTTCCAAGGGGTGCAGTGACCTCACCCTTAGTGTGTTATAACCTCTCATGCACCTTCCTTGTCTTACTACAATTGTCACACCCTTGCTACCATCAGAGTTATATTACTTGACTCTATGTGAAATTGAGGTCAAGGCATTACCGTACGACCCATCACTGGGACTCCTACATCAAACCGTCTGAGGTCTAATTGGGACTTCTTCCGGGGAGATCCCCTAACATGTTGGCGGCTCCAACACCGTTAACAGAACCATACATGTAGGTAATGATTTCCATGGTTTTGATATTGTTGTAGCTTCCCCATTACTTTTATATGATACTTCCATCCTAGATAAGGAAGAGTGACTATTTATGGGATGCTCCTTTCGGTAATGAGTCAAAAACACTTCATCAAATTCTGCCTGATTTTCCTTAACCTGCAAAACATGCAATTGTGAATTTAGAGAGCTAATAAAATCATATTTAAATTTTCAAATTAAACATTGATTTCAGCTCTTATGTCTCATGTTCTTGTAATATATTTGGAAAAGAAAGAAGAAAATTCTATATAATTCTTACCAACCCTGGAGATTCATCTTGAATACCTTATGCATATTTCACAAACATCATCATATGATAACTGAAAAACATTACCTTTTCCCATCATATTTAAGAGTTCTACAAGTTCGTCTTTGATTCCTTTGAGTAATAGTATTGTTTTCAATGCGTCCTTTGCCAAATGCTTATCCTTTGATTTTTGAAGGTTGTATCGAAATCGCTCCACATAGTCCTCCAAGCTTTCATCTTCCCCTTCTATCATACTGAAAATATCTTCATTGGATTTGTAGTAGTATTTATACTTCTTCAAGGATACATTCTTCATGTCTTCCCATGTTTGAATGCAGTTCCCACCAAGGCTTATGAAGCATCAGAGAGCTTCTCCTTTTAAAGTAAGAGGAAAAATTTTCAACCTTTGAGCATTAGTACAATAATCATATCCTCTATAAAGTATTTCAAACTCAAATAAGAATATATCTAGATCTTCCTTTTCCAAAGCATGAAAATTTGGTAGAGTAGATGGCATAATGATGTGCATTTGTGTCACTCCTCCAAGATCTCTGATAGGAAATTCAAGAGTAGCAGTGTGTGTCATTTATTCCCAAAATAGAAGATGCTCTTCATGTTCTACTTTCAAGATCCTCCTTCAAATGTTCCTGTCAATTGGTTAGTGAAATGGGTGGTGCTTACATCACCAAAGTGGAATCATGCGAATTTTTTTCTTTTCAAAATTATACCTTTAAAATTCCTACTTCTATCAGTGCATGCTATATTACCTAAGCCTGACTACTGAGAGTAGACCCATCACTGGTTCCCTAAGATGCGTGAGTAGGTTCTCACCTTCTGTCTTCAATATCTCACTCTCCCAAAGTTAGGTACACATCTGCAACCATATATTAGTGTGGTAGTGCTATTTCACTATCTCCCTGACAACAATGCCAAAATGTTGGGGAAAATTAATTGCTTAATAAAATCACAACTAATCACCTAGATATTAATTACCAACCCGATAAGGGTCTTTTTATTTTAAGGTAATCGGAAAAATATATGCAAGAAAATATCAACAACTAACACTAGTTCTATATGATTATGTTCTACACTATCGAGCTCATTTGATAAGAAATAAAATGTAAGACTTGAAAAGAAATACTAAATTAAAAAGAAGAAAGTAAATGACAAGAAAAGAATTGTGATAATCACATGAAATAAATAAGTACTGAATTAAACCATACCTTGCAGAATTGGAAATTTATCCTATTTCACCCAACATAATTCAAATGCTAATCTAGGCCAGTAAATGAAATGAGATCTAGAAATTGCATGAAAGAAAAAATCTGGAAAATGAAGCAATTAACAAATTACTTGATTAAAAAGGAAATTTACTTTAAGTAATAAGAATTGAAAATCAAAGGAACAAACACATAACTAACCTACTTTTGATGCTCAAGGCAACACCTCATCCAATGTAGTGGGCATAATTGCCCAAGACTTAGTTCTGCCTTCAGAAATAACTCAGATCATATTACAAACAACAAATGTAGAACTAAATGGATAACTTCCTTCATTAAAATATATGAGAGAAATAATTACATAAAATTGAAATTCTTAGATTTTCCTCAAATTCAACAAGTGTTAATTTTCTCCCCTCTCTCCATCCTTGATCTTTGTTTTCATTTAAATAGATAGAGAGAAAAGGGAAGTTACAAAAAAATTGATTAAAAACATATTTCCATTAAAAATTTGAATTTTCCAAAACAAATTGATCAAAAACATTAGATCTGGAAGATCTTTCCATCAACATTCAAGAGGAAGAAGTCGAATTTAGTATTGGAATTGGAAGAATTTGGAAAACTGCCGAAACAACAAATCTAAGAAAATTACCTTTCGAGAACCTTGTGTTCCTTTCAATCGAAACTGAATTTTGAAAAAGTAATTACTAAAAACGTGATTTGGTCCGTTCTACACAAAACACATGTCTCAGATTTTCAAGATTCATCTTCATTTACCTGAAACGTCCAACATAAAACTATCATTTTTTATCAAAATGAATTTCTAAGTTGGAATATTTGATTATGTGTTGGAGATCAAATTTGTAATTTGGAAGAGGTCTTCGAGGCTAAAATAGTGAGTGATGTTATAACAAATTCATTAATAAACCATTGTTGGAAAAATCAAGCCTAATAATCATCAATTTATTAAAAATAAAGGAGAATAACTATTATTCACTCACAAGAGCATGAATAACTATAAAATGTAACTATATGATAGATTACAATAAATAACATGATAAACAATGGTATAAGTGGGTGAAATAGACATTAAAAAGTAATAATAATAATGAGAAATTAGTGGCCCAACAATTGTTGTAGCCACTGTCCAACAACCAAACATCCTTATTGTGAGTGTCTTCAAAATGATTTCATGAAAGAAACATTGTTTCAGAGGATTCTCCTTCACTGTCTGAGAGATGGGCATTGCCTCTATGCTGATCTAACTATTTTTTTTACATTCATGTTCATAATGCCCAAATTTCTTGCACTAATAACACTAGAAATTATATTTTATCCATGGTCTGCTTCTCTGAGTTTGGTTTTGTGGAGGTCTCCACTGCTCTGCTACATAATGATGCTTTAATTTTCCTCTGCATTAACCTCTGCCTCACTTGTTTCCACCTCTATATCATCTGCCTCTCCCTCTACCAAAAGAAAGTTGTTCTTTGAAATATTGTTCCATGTAATCTTCTGTCAAGTTGAGTCTTATTTCGTGTGCTAGAAGTGATCCAATCAACTGTTCCACTAAGAAATTTATAATATATTTGCATTCTAGAATGGTTGTTACAATCATATCATATTTCTTTTGTAGACTTCGAATGACTTTCTGAAAAAAATTCTCATCTGAAATGGTTTCACCACTGACCTTAATTTGATTTACTATTCCCATGACTCTAGTCATGAACTGATCCACATTTTATGTGTCATTCATCTTTAGGGTTTTGAATTGTGATCTTAATGTCTGTAATTTCACTGTCTTCACTGTATCATTACCTTGATACGTAGCTTTCAATATTTCTCAAGCTTCATGTTTTCTGGATGTGCTAATTATCTTGTCGAAAATAGAGTCATCAACTGAGTTTTGAATCAAACATTTGGCTCTATGTTCTTTCTTTCTGAGTTCAATCGATGCATTCCTCTGGTTATTACTCATGGAGGCCCATGCTTCTTGAGTCGACTCTACGTAGAGAGTCTGAAGTGTATCCCAACACTCTTGGGCTTGCAAAAATGTCTTCATTCTCAAAAACCAAAACTCATGATTTTTTCCAAGTAGAGTTGTGGTTTGTGGCAAAGCAATGGAGGAAACCATTTGTTGAAATACAAATTTGTGTGCCCTTTTTTATTTTTAAAAAATATCTTTTAAAACGTGCAACTCCCTCTGTTTTATAACAAAATTGGATCAAGCATCACCTTCTTAAAAGATTTCTATTTTACTTTCCATGTTTTTATTTAAAAAAAAAAATATTAAATAATATAACAAACCCTCTTTTTTAATACTCCTTTTAAAGCCTAACAAACCTTCATACATTTAAAATAAATATTTACAACATACATTTTAAAAAATAAATTCCATGAAAATTTCGAATACGATGGAGCTTACGAGGATTTATACGAATGGCATAAGAATGCATTTACAACTTAAACTTTTTTTTGAAAAAATATTTTCAGTGCCTCATGTTGGTGTACAGCTATAACACAACTTCTTGTACCTCTATCCCATGTCAATTGGAAAATGGTGTAATGAATCACGGCTAATGCAAGCTCTTGTCTAACTATTTTTATATGAATAGCAACAATACCTTTGCCTTCATTTTTAATGTAATAACAATCTCCAAGAGTAATTTCTGATGTTATGGAAGCATCAAGAGAAGAAAGAAGATTTTTGTTACCTGTCATATGATTGTTGTTGGGAAAAATTAATTTCTTAATATAAAAAAACTAATCATCTAGACATTAATTATCAACCCAAGAAGCATCATTTTATTTCAAGGCAATTGAAAAAATATATGCAAGATAATACCAACAACTAACATTGGTTGTACATGATTATGTTCTACACTATCAAGCTCATTTGATAAGAAATAAAATGTAAGATTTGAGAAACAATACAAAACTAAAAATAAGAAAGTAAATGATAAGAAAACAATTATAATAATCAAATGAATTAAATCAATATTAAATTAAACCATTCCTTGCAAAATTGGAAATCTAACCTATTTCACCAAACATAATTCAAATGCTAACCTAGAGCAGTAAATTAAATGAGATCTAGAAATTGTAGAAAACAACTAATCTGGAAAATGCAGCGACTAACAAATTACTTAATTAAAATGGAAATTTACTTTAAGTAATAATAATTGAAAATAAAAGGAAGAAACACATAACTAAACTACTTTAGATGCTCAAGGAAGCACCTCATCAAAGGTAGTGGGCTTAACTTCCCAAGACTCAGTTCTGCATTGAGAAATAACTCAAATTAGATTACAGATAATAGATGTAGTACTCAATGTATAGCTTCCTTCATTAAAATATATGAGAGAAATAATCACATAAAATTGAAGTTCATAACTTTGCCTCCAATTCAACAATTGTTCATTCTCTTTGCTCTCTCCCTCCTTGATCTATGTTTTCATTTAAATACATAAAGAGAAAAGGGAAGTTACAAAAAGGTTGATTACAAACTGATTTCCATTACAAATTTGGATTTTCCAAAACAAATTGATCAGCAAGATTAGATCTAAAAGATCTTTTCATCGACATTCAGCAAGAACAAATCAATTTAGTATTACAATTAGAAGAATTTGAAAAATGCTCGTAACATCAAAGAGGAGAAAATCACCTTCATAGAACCTTGTTCTTCTCTCAATACAAAAGTAATTTTGGAAAAATCCTCTACAGAAAACTAATTTGGTCCATTCTGCACAAATCCCATGTCTCAAATTTTCAAGATTCATCTTCATTTTTCCAAAACATTGAATGCAAAACTATTACTATTTTTATCCCAATGAATTTCTGAGTTGGAATATTTGATTATGAGCTGGAGATTAAATTTGCAATCTCGAAGAGGTCTTGGATGCTAAAATAGTGAGTGTTGTTATAACAAATTCATTAATCAACCATCATTGGAAAAGTCATACATAATAATCATCAATTTATTAAAAATAAAGAAGAACAAGTATTATTTATTCACAAGAGCATATGTAACTATAAGATAGAATTATATGATAGATTATGATAAATAACATGATAATGACTGGTAGAAATGGATGAAATAGACATTAAAAAGTGATAATAATAATAATGACAAATTAGTGGCCCAACATCTCCCCTAAACTGGACATGTTGCATGTCCTAATGCAACCCAATGCCTCTGTATTAACCAGTTGTAATACAATAATAAAATTTCTCGCCCCAACTTATGATATTGATTGAACAAATGGATTCTTCCTCAAAAACTTCATTAAAATAATAGATATTCAATTCTAGTGATGTCGGTGAAGGTGTAACAATTGACAGTTTGACTTTCAACAATATGTATATGAAGTTGCTTCAAAATATGATACAAGTAACAACAAACTTCATTAACCATTTTCTCAAAAACTACAAACCATATTTTTTCCAAAATTTTGCAACCATATTTTTACTATACCAATGTTTTCTAATCCAAAAACCAGATATTTCTGATGCATAGTTTCTGAGATATAATAAAAATGGTTGTAGGTGACAATGCATGATTTTTTGAATTTCACAAACTGGTTTAGCTTGAAATTTTCTGGGTTTGTGTATTTTAATGATACCTCTTTGTTGTCCAAAAATCACAGGAATTCAGTTCATATTTTTAAATATATACACAAATCAATTTCTGCACTCTATAAAAATGAAATTTTAAGCCTTAAATAAGGAAGAAAGGAGAAAACATCCATCATGCATAGCAAGTCCTACCCCAAACTAAAGAAATAGAATGCCCTCATGCTATACTAAAAAACAAATTGAGGTGGTTGCTACAATCATTATTGAAATCTATGCTTGGTGTAAAACAACATCGAATAAGGGAGGTTTTGAGTATTAATAAGCAGATCAATGGACGATAAAGAGTATTAATGGAATGGTCATGATAAATAAATGAATGAAAGTAAGACTCCCCTAAACTAAAAGCTTATGTGTCTCTGAAAAATGGGAAGTGATAAAGAAGTGGAACTAATGGTTGAAAAACATGAGTGAATAATGCTCAGTGGTTTTTCATAACATTCTCCTAAACTTTTAATAAATCAAAAAATTATTCTATTTTACCTCAAGTTTTACCTCTGTAAAAATGTGGAATGGCATGTATGGACTAACATTTGTTGGAGCTGATGTAGGTTGAGCTGGTGCTGAAAGTGATGAAAAAGGTGGAAGCCATGCAAGCTAAAAGAAAGTAATTACAAAGCGTCACAGGGTTTTCTTCCCCCGAACTGACTAGTTTTTGTGTCATTGAGATTTATATAACACATCTCATTAGAGCTCTAATCAGTAATTCATTACCTCAATAAACTCATTATATATAAAAGTGGAATAATCATGTTGAGAATGCCATGGTATAATAATGAATCAGAAGGTTAAGCATGCATTACCTATACCCATAAGATTTGATTTTTATAAGCACAAAAATTGTGAGGGTTAGTTATCTCAATATTTTCTTCTCAAGTTCCAACCAATTACCTAGGATTCAAAATTAGAATTAGGCATCTTTATTCTACACCAAAATACTAGTAGTGTTCTTAAGCTAGGAATAAATGATGACTGATTGGGAAAATAATCTATCGTTGGTTAAAGATATGAAACTTACAGAATAAAGGAATGATAGATTAGATGTTACAAAATTTAAAAGATCAAATATCCTAAAGTTTCATCCCTGACATGTAAAGTGAGTATTTATAACTCAATAATAGATATAAACCATAATCATCATCATCTAAGAATTGGTTAAATATCACCCCATGAACCATGAGTTATCGAAAATCATACATTAAGTTTCGAGAAAACAATGTAACCAAGTAGATCATAGTATTGAATTAACTTCTATACCATAGGCATGGCCACTATTGCCAGCAAGAATCCATAACCTTAATAGGTATGCCTTTTCAACCGATTGACATGCCAGTGTCCCATCTATTAGAAATAAATACATAGTTACAAGAGAATTTCAATTTTCTTAGATGTATACTGAAGATCATTTTTCTTGCTTGGTAACCAATTAATAACAATGTCACTCATGGGAGCTAACAAAAGTGAACAAGTTATCTCGTGATGAGACCTCTTGTCCTTCAGTTTTATGACCGAAACCCTTTACCCTGTCTTGGTGACCAGTTTTGGTAATGTCACATTATTAGGACCTATGATCTTGGTAGGTCAGCCCGTGATGAGACTGCCTATCCTCCAGTTCACTATTTTTGTTTAAAATTCAACTATGGGCATTGTTAATCAACAAAATAATACTTAATAGATGGGGTGGAAAGTCAACTCCTTGATAGCTAGGGATGGCGTAAAATTTTTTGTAGTAACTATTTTCAACTTGGGTAATTTTTCTTCTCAAAAACTAATAACCTTCAAATAATTGTTGATAAATATATTTTTCTTTATCAAGATTCAGGTTGAGGAATAGTTCAATAGAAAATGATGCAAATATTTAAATACAATTTTGTGGTCATCATCCTAAATTTTACAAGATCGAGTACTTGAGAAATTAGGAAAGTTGAAAGTTGGCATGATGAAATCATCACTGCATAATTATCCCTTAAAATAATACTATGTTTATAGAAAAACAAAGATAAATTGACTACAACCCAGAACATCAAAATTATTTCCCATTCACCAAGTGTCAAATCAAAAGTGTGAAAATGGGCAACCGTGACTTAGGTAACAACAACTATAATAGAGGGAACAATAACCGCGACCAAGGGAACAATAGTAGTGGCGAAGGGAACAACAATCGCGACGAAGGGAACAATAGTTGTGACTAAGGGAACAACAATTGTGACCAAGGGAATAATATTTGTGGCTAAGGGAACAACAATTATATCTGTTAAGGGAAAAATAGTTGTGTCAAGTGGAACAACAATTATTTCTTTTAACAAAACAAAAGTTGTGTCAAAGGGAAGGATAGTTGTAAATTTGGAGGGAACAACGGTTGTGACAAAAGGAACAACAATCGTACCATAAAGAGAGAATTACTGAGTTGTAAGGAACAATAATTGTTCCCAAAGGGATGGCAATCATGATTCGATGATTATTTATCCAATAATACCATTGTTGCATGTTACAACCTTGAAACTACCCATACGCTTTTAATCTTGTAGACATAAAGTATCAAGTATGACTGTGGTAAACCTTCCCAAAAATGAACTCAAAGGGAAATCCTAACAAGGTGACATGGAAAAGGATTAGCCATCCAACAGTCATAATCACTTTATAAAATAATGAGGAATTAATAATAAATCATTCCTAACAAGACTTACCATAATACTATTTAATATTAGATATGAGGAAACCATATACTTGATAAGACTTGGGGAACAAATTGATAGATGTGGAGCAACATCATGAAACTCAAGAAATTCTTTCCTTTATTTTCATGAAGGAACAAAAGATGCAATTTTGAAGTAAACAACACCTGAAATAGAAAAACATAAGAGAAATCAGAAAAGAAACAACACTTTATTGAAAAAAAAGAAATAAATAAATAACTTAAGTTACAATAGTTGTGATTTCAGTGGTAGGAATATTGTTTCCTAAGGGAACGACAACCTGTCAATGGTGAATGAATGGAAACAAAATATATTTTGGAAAAATTATTTGGTTACAATGATTTGGATCATCAAATGGAGATCAATTCTTCATTTCTCCTGTTATGAATCTATCAAGTAATGAAAAAGTCTTCACGTTGTTTTCTCCATGTTGGTGAGCAATAGCGGGAACCGTTTTGTAACAATGTATTGTGTTTCAAAATAGTTTTAGATTGTGACACCTAGAAAAAATCAAAATCACATGGTATTAAATTTCCTAATAGGTGCTTGGATCAAATTACCTTATTTCATTAACATTGTGTTCAAGAATAACTCGTTCATAAATTGACCTCCTTTATTCTCCTAGGACCTGCAAAAAAAACAAGCATCTACCTGCAATAAAACATGAAATCATGGAGGAAGAGAGGTGATAGGGCTCCCTTAATCCAAGAACTATGCAAAAGAATAATAATTAGTTACTCTGTAAAACAAATCCATGGAAAAAATAACAAGGTAAAATTAATTGATTACATGTGGGAGCATAGTGGCCAATCATGCTAACATGTAGTGTTTTAATCATAACTTCCTTGTTTTTCGTCTGATTTGAGTGATTATGAAACCAAATGAAATTGAATTCAGAGTGATATCTCAAATTGAAACATGTATTAAAAATTTCATGAGATAGTGTGTCAAATTTACTTAGAACGACCTGCATAACAGAGTCATTTTTGATTTCCCAGCTTAGACCAACAATTGATATTTTAAGCATAACTTTTTCGTTTGATGATGGATTGATATAATTCAAACTGGAAATGAAATGAAATTCATGTATATATCTCCAATAGAAACATTTTTGTAATAAATGAAAAATTGATTAGTCAAATGTGCTAAGGAACGACCAGAAAAACAAAGGTTTGAGAATGCTGATTTAGGATAGGCAGTTAGAATTTTGATCATAACCTTCTCATACGATATCGAAATCAAGTGATTCAAATTTCCCTGTAAACTAAATTCATGGGGGAATATGACATAGAAACATTTTTTCAAAATATAGTCATTTAGTTTTCCAAGAATGGATTGTTCCAACTCTATCCCTGAGTTGCCCACTATACACCCTATCAATGTTTCGATCATAAATTTTTCGTTTCAAATCCAAATTGAATAATTAAAATCGAGTTTTAAACCAAATGGATACTTATTATAGAAATAGGTTTTAAAAATATTCTCATTTGTTCCCTGAAAACAATGAATGTCCCGATTATTCTTTTCAGATATTTTATCAAGCCATAAAATATGATAAACAAATGTTTTTTCCAAATTGGTGATGAAAATGGATATGAATTTTTGTACAAATATGATTTTCTATATAAAATTTATACATACACAAATAAATTTAAACATTTATCATCGATATTAATTTTCACAACGTGTTGCAATAAAAGCAACTATTTTTACATATAAAGAATTTTATTTATTTATGTACTTATTTATTTTAATTGCTACACTAACTTACTCTATTTGAAAAATAAAATATGCTTACGTATAATAGTACTTCCAGTGGAGCCATTTCAAAATAAGGCCTCAAGTATGGACATACCCGAATTTGAAAAATTCATGTTAATAAATAATGGGGTATGAGAAGCCAACTCCCTTGAAAAGATGATGGTAAGAATTGACAAAGTATAGAGTCATGTTGCAAACAAATGATGGAGTGAAACCAATCTTCAATATAGGCTTTAATGTCTTGATTTCTCATAGTTTTCATTTCTTGAATTTTGTGAGTTTCTAATGTCTTATTGATCTGGACAATTTGTTGATGTAGACTAGAAGAAACCTCATTTTCTTCCATAACTTCTACCTTTTTTTATTTGAAACCTTCCCATTCTCAATATAAGTTTTTTGTAATGGTGCATGTGATATAGAATTGGTAGGAAGGGTGGGTAAGTTTTTTAGTTCAACACTATAAGCATGATGTACTGGTTTATTATTGTGAGGGCGTGGAATGTGTTGAGTAGGACATTGTGTAGGACATGGAGGACTTTGATGATGTAGCTGGTTGGATTGTATGGATGATTTTGGTAGGAAAGAAAGATGTTGTTTAGGAGGTGGTGAATAATATGGATGATGTATTTGTGCTACAAGATGAGAGAAAGTAGCCATGTAATCATAAGATAAGCCATGTCAGATTTGTGGACAATATTGGTGGGGGTTATACTGAGATTGGAATTGTTGTCGTAACATAGGTGTATTCCATAATGGATTATGAAAGTAAGAAAATGGAGAGGAACTGTTTTGAACCATACATGTAGGTCATGGTTTCCATGGTTTTGATCTTGTTGTAGCTTCCCCATCACTTTGATATGCCCCTTTCATCCTAGATAAGGAGGAGGGACTATCTATGGGATGCTCCTTCTAGTAATGAGGGAAAAATACTTCATCAAATTCTGCCTGATTTTTCTTAAATTGCAAAACATGCAATTGTGAATTTAGAGAGCTAATAAAATCATATTTAAAATTTTCGAATAAACCTTGATTTCATCTCTTATGTCTCTTGTTCTTGTAGTAGATTTGGAAAGGAAACAAGAAAGTTCTATAGAATTCTTACCCACCCTCGTGATTTCTCTTGAATAAACCTTATGCATATTTCACAAACATCATCATATGATAACTGAAAAACATCACCTTTTCCCATCAAATTTAAGAGTTCTAAAAATTTGTCTTTGATATTGGAATTATGGTACAGGTTTGAGCTATGGTACATATGTTGTCCTTCATGGCAACTCTATCTGGTGGACAGATCTCAGTTCAGGTTTACCTAGACAAATGCGCATATACATGCAGGTTAGATGTTACAAAGGCGCGTATGGGTATACACACACTTTCATGAAAAGAAAAGCGCGTATATGTTGGGGAACTTACTTTTGGTCCGTGGTAGTTAGTCCTTGGTATTTGAACCTATGGTTTTGGACCATGGTATCTCGTCAGAAGTGTTGACACTTGACCTCAAGTATTGGGTTCAAGGTACTGTTTTATTATGGTTTTGGACCATGGTATTGTGAAAGGCCTAAGACTATAAAAGAGGAAGGAGATCATTTGGCAAAGGACAATCTGAATTAATTGAATATCTAATAAGTGCGAGATCTGAAATATTGGTGATTGGGGTTATGGTGCAGATCTGGATCTGACTGAAGGAGGAACCTTAGCGCAAAGAAGGATAAGTTCTATTGATGGGTCATAATCTTTTGGCTTGAATGATAATATCTTTGCATGATTTTGATCTATTATATGTGGCGCATGCTTGACCTATAAATATGATAATCTAGGTTAATCAGTGTCTGAATATTTGAAAGAGTGAATTATCTTTTATAGATCTGTACGGAGGTTCAGTGAAGCGAAGGTGCGTATACACGTTGGCTCAGTGAATGAAAATGGTGTATATGCAGGTTTCTCCAAACACAGAAGCGTATGCACGCAGGTTTCAGGTTATTGAAGTAGTGTATATGTTTTGAGTTATGATCTAGTTGCTTTCTATTTATTGCTGCAGTGTTCTGGGTTCAGAATTGGTGTATGGTTATAGTTACTGTGTTCTGGTTACAGCTGTCAGAGAAGTGTTTATCGTGAATCAGTTTTGTTCGGTGGAAAGGAGATTGGTTGAAGCATAAATCTTGATGATTGATTGATGTTCATGGATCCAATCTGAAAATTTATGAAACGTGGTCCCTGGAAGAAAGAGAAGGTTGTAGCCTTCTATAGGCCAGCACCTATGTACTAGTATCTTGGCTAGTACAAGAGCTAAGGGGGTTGTATCTCCCTTCCAGAAGAAGCTGGAGAATGAGAGAGGGTTGTAGCTCTCTGCAGGTTGCAGCCTACGTACTAGTAAAGGACTACACCAGTACATTGTAAAAAGAAGTTTCTAATTAAAAGAAGAGAGAGACGAATTGCAGTAGGTGGTTTTCACCCACATTGGGTTTCCACCTTATATCTTGTGTTCTTGTGTGTGTGATTATCTTCAGATCTATTTTACTGTTTCGGGTTACTGTTTATTAAATACTAATGCATAGGTTAATGATCAACATTAGTAAGATAAACTAAATTATAAGTTTGCATTGCATACGCAGGTTTCCTTCTCTGAAGTTGTGTATATACACAGTTTTATCTAACTGAAGTAGCGTATATGATCTGGGATTGAAAAAGAAAATATTTGACTTGATAATACTGATTCACCCCCCCTCTCAGTATTATTTCCAACAATTGGTATCAGAGCAGGTCCTTCTGAAGAAGCTTGATCGCTTGAAGGAAGATCCATCATCATGAGTGTTACCGGGAATAGTGTCTATGCAGAGCTGATAATCCCACTAAGGCTGGTAGCTACCTTAGAAACAAACAAACTAAAACTACTTTTGTTTTCCTTTATGAGAGATAGATGAGAGAAGAATAAAGGAGACCAACCTCTGTCTTGCGCTTGGTTCCTTGCTCGATTCCTCTCTCTTCTGATAGTCCTTTGCTACTTGCTTTCTTGTATACCCAGCTTCATAGAGTACCTATAGAATCAAAGCAGCATAACACTATACGAGAACATAGATCTATTATCATAAGCAATATAGGATCAGATGTATATTAACCACACAAATGCATAAAACATCAATCACACAAGTGTATGGAGGAAAACTTGAATAGCTTTATTGATAATCAAGAAAGAGCCAAGAGAATTACAACCAATTGTTCTGACCCAGCATCATCCTCTCAGCAAGAAGCCCTTCTTCACCTCATGACAAGCTTAGATCACCCAACACTATGATATTGCACCAAGAAACCAGCAGCACTTCCTTACAAGATACAAAATTGCAGCCCCTGGATCTCTGGGATGAGGGATCCATATCTAGATGTCTGCAAGGGAGGTGAGTCAGCTTGAGATTTGATTAGTGTCTTCCCTCTGATATTTCTTGATTCCACTTGGAGATTGATGATCTCTTACTCATCCCTGATCGAATTCAGAGAGGCAAGTGTCACAGGAGAAGTTTCTGGAAGATTCCATGCTTCTCCACCTTACAGATTGACCCTGCCATTTGTCCCTTCTCACCCATCGCACCCCATAGAAGGGCTTTTTGACATGAATCACACCTACTGTGTGTATTTAGGTGGGATGCAACGCACTTTGCCTATGGAGTAGGTGAAATGGTCTAGTTTTGACCAGTTCTGAGTAGTTTTTCATGGAGAACTTCTGGGAGATGCTGTAATCAGTTGACGTTGTTCTTTTAGGGGTTGGAACAACACCTTTAGGGACTTAGGAGCCCTTGGTTTATGGAAATTTATGCTTGGGGTTGTAGTGCCCAAAAATTTCTATAACAGTTGCCCCCTAAAGCGTGAGGTCATTAATCTTTTTGATGTCGAGTGAAATGCTTTATCATGAGGATCCGAAGTTCTTTCAAGCTGGAAGGAGACCTGTAATAAGATACAATACAATACATTATCTTCATAATATTTTCATGATCTAGCTGAGGCTGGCATTCCCATGCTCAGCTTTATAAATTCATTTTCATGTACATGAGACAGACAATTGTCTGAGTGTAGACTGATGATTCTGGTAGAGCCATCATCCCTTAGATTGGATGATTATCTGTGCAACAATGTGTACATTTGATGTCTTTATTGTCCTGAATATATATCGCAGCCCGAATGGATGAAACTAGATCCGGGGTCTCCAATCTCGTTCGATCTTTACTCAAACTACAAGTCGATCCATGTGAGAGATGTTCTAGAGTCGAACATGGAAATACATCACCTGATTACCAGCCAATGATGTAAGCTATTAACAAGCGCGAGAGGAATCACCGATAATGATGATGACCCTAAAGGTACTACAGTACAATTTACGTGGTGTGAATAAAGGACTTGGCATAGAACACCACGCAAAATCTTTCGGTCGAAGGCCATTGATGTAAACCTGTCACCGGATGTGAGAAACTTGCCATTGAGGCATGCAAGCTTCAAAGTACTGAAAGGGTTGTTCCTAGATCGACTTCTTGGATAATGAGCTGATGTCGACAAGAAGTGATCCGTCATAGGAGGGCCTTAGTGGATCCCACATCAATGACATAGAATGGAGCAAATGATTTTAATGGAGGTGAAAATGATCTGGTGATATAAGGTTCAGGGTGGCGGTCATGAAAGAATGGAGCCTAAATGTATTGCAGTGGGTGAGACACAGGTGAATTCTCTGAGCGACTTCTCTTGAACATATCGGTGAAACTAACATGATGGATTCGTAGTATTAACCCCAAACGTGGATGGTGTGATGGAACCATGGTGATGTGACTAGTGAATGGAACAACCCAACTCGACTTGGATGCGGAGTGAAAGTGTCATGTTCAAGAGCGACTTGCTACCAACAAAGTTTCTTCAAGTTTTCTTCCCAATTTTTCCCCAGTCATTGCTGACCAGTACCTCTTTATTTTTTTCAAGCTTGAGGAGGATAACATATGATTGTTCTATAATTTTCCCTTCGGGCAAACCCATCGCTATGTTTTAACAAGCCTAGCGATAGTGAAACTTGTTCTTGTCTGTTATGGACAAGTTTGTCGCTATTAGGTTTTAACGAGTTTAACGACAAAGATAACTCGGTCCTTTTCAATTTTAGAGAGTCTGAAAAGGGATGTAAAGGAAACTCCAAAAATCCTTTTTCGTCATCTAATCCCTTAAGTCCAAAAAAGTATAAAATAATACAGAAGGGATGAATTTTCGGTACTTTTAACGAGCTGAACAAAACAAGCGCTCGATCTTTTTGTGTAATAATCCCTTAGGTCCAAAAAGATTAAAACCTAAAGGAGGGATAGCACTTCCGGTCACTTTAACGAGCTGGAGAGGCCAATGGCTCAGCAATCTTTTCATATTTCATGAGTCAGTTGAAAAGAGCTTAAAGGAGACTCGTCTTTGAGGAACGAGTGATAAATTTGGGTAGCAGCTAATTCCATGTAAGGTTTGGAATTTTCCAATCACGACAGTGTTACAAGGATGGCTAACAGGATCACTCTTTGCAGCTGTTCCTCAAAAGGGGTAAACAGTCAAGTGGAGGTGAATGATCGGCCAATACAGAGTGGAGGTGATGATGAGAACACGACCAAGGCTTTAAAGGCTGAAGTACTACATTCACGATGGTTATTTACCGGAAATTGGTTTATTTTTTATTTTAAAATGAGCTTAAATGCTAGGGGAAACACTTGCTCATTGCTTATGTTTATTTTTTAACGAGCTTGAAGTCCGCGTTAAAACTGCTCAATCCAGTCGTAAAATAAGGATGTCTCATCTAAGATGCCATTTTTATGGAGCTTGCACCTTACAAAGCTTTTCTCCACTGCCTTTCACATGCAAGCTAGGGGCGACCAACTACTGTTTATGGGGTTAGCTAACCACTAAGGTTAGGTAGGAAACTCTCTCCTTTACTTCGCCGGCGCCTTTTGGAACAAAAGGCCCCCTGCAAAACGAATGGTCGGTCCGACCACTCACCTAACTTAAGCAGTTATAGTTAGCGAATGTATGAAGTTAGCGTTACGCTGGTCGCTTTTCACTTGTACGCTGAAAGGCTTGCATGCCCCCAGGTATAGTGAAATAGAGTTTCAGAGTTACCCCTCAAATTGCAGACAAAACATTTCTGTTATCAGGAAAGGCCTACCTTTTTAGGTTACCCCTCAATTTGTGGACAAAACATTTGTTTTATCGGGAAAGGCCTACCTCTTTCAGGTTACCAAAGATTGTTCTCTTTGTGCCACAAACAAAACACTTCTTCGGCGATGTCTACCAAAATAGACAAAGGTGAATGGCACAGACGCCTCCACTCACTTAACTTTGACGAGGGAATCTTATTCCAGTCTAATCCCATTTTCCTAAATGGACGGGTGTGTCAGACTATTCATATATCCCTCGTGGAAACCTACCCTATACCTGAGGTTCTCCTGCCGAAGCAGACCAGGGTGCATGCCCCCTTGGTTTCAGTCATACCCTCCGAATCACTCGCACTCATCAGGAGGATGGACTAGGGATTGATGAGACATTCCTTGCGTGAAAAGACCATTCAGGGTTTGTATATGACTATTTGCCATTTGTGAACCGGGAAATGAAAGTTGGTCTATGAGCTTGACCACTCTTCCTTCGTGCGGAAAACACATTACTCTAAAGAATGATGAGACAATGGCTCCCATGTAATAAATATAGTCTTGTCCAAGGAGTAGATTATAATCCAGGGGTCCTTGGACTACCATTACCTTCATGTGAACGGTTTTCCCTCTCAATGTTATGGGCACATTGGGAAGGATCCCTAACAGTCGACTGGTTCCTTTGTCAAAGCCTATTAGATTTCTCATCTCAGGAAAAAACGATGGCGAACAAAGCACTTTCCAAGCAGTTGAGGAAAGGATACTCACAGAAGCCCCTTCATCTATGATGGTATGGACCATGACCATTCTATATATTTGAGCAATTATTCGAAATGGTACACTAGCCAGTAAACGGGGTCTGCCTAGTAGATTCCAGTCAAAGGAAACAACTAGGTTGCTTGGAGGTGGGACCGAATAGACGACCGGATATGACTCTGAAGAACTTCCTTCCTACGGTAAAGGAATGGGTAGACTGCCTCCATGTTCATCAGAGTTTGTGTTTACGAAGAGAATTTGAACAATGTCGTTCTTGTTCTCTTTGATGATTGTATCATCTGAAGATGGATCCTTTGAAGGCAAGACCGGGTCAACTGCTGCCTCGACCTTTTGACTTTCATCTGGTATAGATTTAGATGGTTTTTTTTCAATGATAGATGCTTCAGCCGACCACAAGGGTGTGTCAGCCAGATTTTCAACTAGTGACGGACTCGGCAATAGTTTCTTATATCCAGGAGGGAGCCGTAACGGTGAAACCAGACGGTCATCAAAAACTCTTTTAGCCTCATCTAAGAAGGGATAATGGTGGACGGCGTGATCACCTTCACACAGTTTACAAGGAAATTTACATTTTCCTTTTTGTCCAGGGGCTTCACTTTCACTAGTTGACGGTGTACTTTCAACATGATCACCAGAGGTTAACGACACCGGCTTGTGCAAACGAGGAGACCAGTCCCTTAAGATCTGAGGGATGCAAGGAAAATCTTGATGATAGTGGTCTCCTTTGAAAATGACACATGGTGATTTAGGCCTGGTCGGTGCAGTGTGTGGATTTTCGCTAGACGATGCCTGGTTGCCCCTTTTCGCCTTTGGCTCCTTCTTCTTTTTCTCTTTCTTCTTCTTTTCCTTCTTCTTCTCAGGTACTTGATTTTTGGCTTTACCAGCTTCATCAAGCGAAGAGGAAGGAGGAGAGGAAGAATTGGATGAAGTAGAGGGTTGGGGGGTAACTCTAGAATCATCTAGCTGCTGACTTGATTGTTTAGGAATCGCGGTGTTCTGAATGACAAAGGTTGAGAAGAGCCATACGGGCAAGCCGATTGTCAATCCTGGAAGTGACAATGTGGCCATATGGGGTGCACCAACATCTCCCCAAGAGGAGAAGGGACTAGGATTCTCTCCAAGGGGAACTCCTTGGTTGGTGGACTCCATCTTCCTCAACCTAAGACCAATGTAGGAAAGGTGATAATTATTCCGTTTAAAATAAATTTTAGACGCATTGACAGAACTTGTTTACAAAATATGACTCTAGTCACCTTTGATTTTTAATGAGCCTGAAGTGACAAGTGCTCAGATGGACCTTTTTCGTTAAGGAGTCTGAAAAGGAACGAAAGGGACTGCTCTGGAAATCTAGACAGAGGGATTACCAAACCAACCGCAAAACTGCAGAATACTTTTTACGGTACGACAGTCAATCTTCTTGAATGTTATGTTCAGTGCATTGCGATCGATAGGGCGGCAGACATGGCTTCCTATGGATAAAGGATTAAGCCTATTGTGGTCTCCCAAAATATACTCGACGGTACGTGGGAGTACAAGTCCGTACTGGCACTTATCCTTTCAAAGTGGAGGAATCACCCAACCAACAGTGAAAACAACAGTTACCAGGCTTTATGACGTCGGAATACATCTCTAGCCTAGACTTCTAGATGTTGTGTGAGGTTCCAAAGCGTTTTTAGAATTAATAAATTTATTTTATAGTTGATCTTGCTTCAGAAATTTGCCTTTCAGGTTCACCACGTGATGTAGATGTACAATTCCTAAAATGCAATCTAAGATGATAAACAATCGTTTAATCTTCTTTTTGGCAAATGAAAATCCTAGCTACTAAGGAAAGAGAGATGGCGTTCTTTCAACAAAGAGCAAAGAGCACACACTATATGCACTGTCCTAAATCAAACCGACAAATAGTCTAAATGAAAATGCACATGCATGTATTTGTTTTCAGCCTTCTTAATGTGTAAATGATAAAAAGAAAGCTAAGCACAAATCTGAATTATTTTTCCAAAGCGACAATTACTAACAAGTTTCTTTTCAAGACAAAATGAGGACAATGACAACACTTTGCGATTTGGAATTGAAAACTTGCTTTCGACACTAGAAAAACTACTAATTCAGATCAACTACAAGAGTAACAGGGTAATCGACTATCAAGAACAATCAGATTCTCTTCTATGACTGAAAACGACACTTGCGACACTTTCAAATCAAGAAACGACAGTACAGTTACGTTACTTCTTTGTAAAGGAGAACTGAAAATGACTTAAAAAATACATAAAAACATTTACAGTTCTTTGCAAAATGGAGGCAGAATAATAGCAAGGAAAGGGGTTTCAAACAGAGGTGTACTGACTACAGGTAGCAAAACTCCTGAATAGATCTGAAAAGAGTGAACATAGAAACCAAAATTTAGGAACGAGGCCTTGTCTAATCAGCGCAACTGTAACACAATGAAACTGAAATGCAACGCACCTACTACACTCGGGAAGTGCACTGCATTTGAAGTTCATAGAACAGACAGTGCGTTGGACCAGGGACGAGACTTTGATTGGGTTCTGGGTCACAGTTTGCAGTTCAGTTCAGGGATTTTGGCCGAGCAAGTGGCAATCAGTAAATCAATCATAGGGGTAGATCTAAGGAGGTTACTAGAGCCACCACAAAGGCAATTAGAGAGCTTGTAAATCAATTGTTTAATTCATAAACAAAACCTGGAGATAGGCTAAAGCGGCATTTATCTACTTTGCATTTGCATAGAAAATGTAGTTCGAAGGCTACCTGGCTCAACTTCAGGCTCCGTCTGTAAGTTTATAAAGTAAACAAATGTATATAAACGAATAATCTATTCACTCCCCAGTGGAGTCGCCATTTTGTTACCGGGAATAGTGTCTATGCAGAGCTGCTAATCCCACTAAGGCTGGTAGCTACCTTAGAAACAAACAAAATAAAACTACTTTCGTTTTCCTTTATGAGAGATAGATGAGAGAAGAATAAAGGAGACCAGCCTCTGTCTTGTGCTTGGTTCCTTGCTCGATTCCTCTCTCTTCTGATAGTCCTTTGCTACTTGCTTTCTTGTATACCCAGCTTCACAGAGTACCTGTAGAATCAAAGCAGCATAACACTATACAAGAACATGAATCTATTATCATAAGCAATATAGGATTAGATGTATATTAACCACACAAATGCATAAAACATCAATCACACAAGTGTATGGAGGAAAACTTGAATAGCTTTATTGATAATCAAGAAAGAGCCAAGAGAATTACAACCAATTGTTTTGACATAGCATCATCCTCTCAGCAAGAAGCCCTTCTTCACCTCATGACAAGCTTAGATCACCCAACACTATGATATTGCACCAAGAAACTAGCAGCACTTCCTTACAAGATACAAAATTGCAGCCCCTGGATCTCTAGGATGAGGGATCCATATATAGATGTCTGCAAGGGAGGTGAGTCAGCTTGAGATTTGATTAGTGTCTTCCCTTTGATAGTTCTTGATTCCACTTGGAGATTGATGATCTCTTACTCATCCCCGGTCGAATTCAGAGAGGCAAGTGTCACAGGAGAAGTTTCTGGAAGATTCCATGCTTCTCCACCTTGCGGATTGACCCTGCCATTTGTCCCTTCTCGCCCATCACACCCCATAAAAGGGATTTTTGACATGCAACGCACCTACTGTCTGTATTTAGGTGGGATGGAATGCACTTTTCCTATGGATCAGGTGAAATGATCCAGTTTTGACCAGTTCTGAGTAGTTTTTCATGGAGAACTTCTGGGAGATGCTGTAATCAGTTGACCTTGTTCTTTTAGGGGTGGGAACAACACCTTTAGGGACTTAGGAGCCCTTGGTTTATGGACATTTATGATTGGGGTTGCAGTGCCCAAAAATGTCTATAACAATGAGCAACTACGAGAGAGAAGCATCTATCAGGGCACAAATTTTTTATGGGAAAAGCTTCGTATATTGGAAGGTAAGAGTTACTGCCTATCTTCAATCTCTCGGTACAGAAGTCTGGGATATCATAGATACAGGGTACACTTTTCCATCAGCAACTCCTACAGATCTGGCTGAGAAGAAGAAATATGAAACAAATGCAAAGTCTGTCAATACTCTATTAGGATGTCTATCCCAATTAGAATTTGTGAAGGTTATGTAGTATAAATCCGTGAAAGAAATATGGGACAAGATTGTTCTAAGCTATGAAGGAGATGAACAGGTAAAACGAGAAAAACTTCAAACCCTCAGAATTCAGTATGAAAATCTCAGAATGCATAATGATGAAAGTGTGGCTAACTATTTCCTTCATATAGATGAGATTGTTAATTGTATGAAAAACTTGGGTGAAGAAATAAAAGAGGCTGTTGTGGTTGAAAAAGTTCTAAGATCTTTGTCCCCTAGGTTTGAATCTAAAGTTTCTGCAATAGAAGAAAAAGAGAATCTACGAAACCTTACCATGTCACAGCTACACGGGATTTTAACTGCTTATGAAATGAGGAAAGGAGGACCATTGGACAGGAGAGAAGTTGCTTTCAAGGTTTTAGGCAAAGGAGACTACTCTGAGTCAGGACACATGTCAGAAGAAGAAGAAGAATCAAATTTTGTCAAGAATCTTCAATGGGGTGCTAGAAGATTCCGAGGTAAGTTACCTTTCAAATGCTTTGCTTGTGGAAGAGTCGGTCATTATGCTGCCAAGTGTCCTCATAAGGATAAGATTGACAAAGGGAAGGAACCTATTAGATGGAACAAGAAACAGAATGCAACTAAGAAAAGTTACTACACTCATGAAGACACTGATGGCCTATCAAATAGTGACGAAGATGAACGAGGTAATGATTATAAACTTTTAATGGCTTTTGAAGATGATGATTACATGGATGCTATAGATGTAGATGGTTTTGTTATGAAGAGATTTCTAGACTCAAAACATGTTTAGAAGAAAAAGATATGATCATTGATACTCCGTAATTCCAACCTGATGAAAAAGAAAAATTTCTTGAGAAGTTAGAATGTGAAATTATTGGCCTTAGAAAAGAAATTGAGAAAACAAAGGCTCTTAATCTTAAATTTGTTAAAGGATCTGAAACTCTAGTTGAGATTATCAATGTACAACGTTCTCCACTAATCAAGACAGGTCTGGGGTATAATGGAGAAGCATCTCAAGCATCCACCTCAAAGAGTTATGTTGATGCAGCAAGGAGGAATGAGCAAAAGCCCAATGGAGATCACCAGGTAAAACAGGGATGAATTACATCAAGAATAAACAAATACTACCAGCTAAATCAGGGGCAATCCATCTTAAGGGTGAACAAAAGCTACAACTAGCCACAGGTAAAAACTTCTCAATTTGCTTCAAGAATGGATGACAATAGAAACTACAATCATTTGGTTGGCAGATTTGATAATCGGAGAAGTTTCTTCAATGGCCAATGTTTCTCTTGCCATAACTTTGGTCACAAAGCAGCTCAATGTGTTGCCTATAAGACAATCATGACTAGAGAAGCTCAAAAACAAAGAAGTATGACTGGGATTACGAAAAGGACCTATAACAACTTTTCGGCCCTTGAAAATGAAATTGAATGTTCTATTTGTAATAACTTCGATCATGAAGATTCTGAATGCAGGAGCAGGTTTCGGCAGACAAAGGAACAAGCCTTAAGCACCAGAACATGGAGAATAAAGGAACCACAACCAGGAAGATGTGGGATAGCCTTTTATGCAGAAGGACAGGAAAATCTATGGTACATCGACAGTGAATGTTCAAAGCATATGACAGGTGATAAAGAAAAACTTGAATCATATAGTGTTTTAGAAAAGGGAAAGAAAGTTTCTTTTGGAAATGATACCCCTGCAGTCATAAAAGGAAGAGGCACTGCACATTTGAAAGAAAGGGTCAAAGCTGGAAATGTTTTGTATGTTGATGGCTTGAAGCATAATCTACTGAGTGTCAGTCAGATGTGCGATCAAGGAACCGAGGTAATATTTCGATCAAATGGATGTAGTGTTCGTGATCTTGATACAGGAAAAACAGTGATCAAAGGTAGAAGAACTCCAAATAACTTATACATATTTGAAGAAGGACAACAACAATGCTATTAGAGCAAGGATGATGAACACTCATTATGGCACCGGAGGTTGGGGCATCTAATCTTTTCACAAATAAGGAAGGCATGCAAATACCAGACAGTTCATGGTCTTCCAGATATCAAAATTCCAGACAACAAAATATGCAAATCATGTCAGTTTGGTAAGCAAACCAGAACTAACTTCCCTGAGAAGGAAGGATCAGCTAGCAGGCCACTTGAGCTAGTACATACAGATGTATGTGGTCCATTTAGGACAAGGTCACCTTGAGGAGAAGAATACTTTATATTATTCATTGACGACTTCTCTACGATGGTTTGGTTAGGAATATGAAGCACAAAGACGAAGCATTCGAAAAATTCAAATCTTCAAAGCCTTGGCTGAAAACGAACTAGATCACAAAATTAAGTACCTCAGGTTCGACAGAGGTGGGGAGTTTACCTCAAATGAATTTTTCGATTTCTGTGAAGAACATGGAACAAGAAGGGAATTCTCTACAGCTAGGACTCCTCAGCAAAATGGAGTGGTGGAAAGGATGAACAGAATGGTCCAACAAATGGCTCATGCTATGCTTGATGAGTTTGGAACTCCTGCAACCTTCTGGGGTGAAGCTGCATTTGCCGCAGTTGTTATTCTCAACAAAACAAATGTCCGAGTGAACAGCACTCAAACTCCTCATGAGCTCTGGTATGGTGAGACTCCTTCGGTAAAGCATTTCTAAATTTTTGGAAGCAAATGCTATATTAAGAATAATTATGAACAGCTTGGCAAACTTGAACCTAGAGCAGATGAAGGCATTCTCCTTGGTTATTCTCCCCACAGCAAAGCATATAATTGTTACAATAAAAGACTTGGAAGAATTGTTGACAACATTGATGTAGTGGTTGATGAAAGAGGATACATTCCTAGGCAAGTAAATTATGAAAATATCGAAGAGGATGAAGACTACTCTCCAAATCAGATTGATGATGAAGAAGAACCTCAAGAGGCACCAGAGGAACAGATAAGGATAGAATAGAAGACTCCATCCAGGTATGTACAGAAGAATCATCCAGAATCTCAAATTTTGGGGTAGAAAGAGGCAGGTATACAAACAAGAAGAGCAATTGCAGAAGCCTCAAGCTATTTGGCTTTGCTCTCCTCCACTGAGCCACAAAATGTGAAAGAGGGATGCAGAGATGAATGCTGGGTCAAGGCAATGGATGAAGAACTTGAGTAGATCGAGAAGAACAACACTTGGGAGTTGGTTCCTAGACAAAAAGAGATGAATGTCACAGGGACAAAATGGATCTTTAAAAATAAGTTGAATGAAAATGGAGAAGTGATTAGAAACAAGGCCAGATTTGTTTGTAAAGGGTATGCTCAACAAGAAGGAATAGACTTTGAAGAAACTTTTGCTCCTGTTGCTAGACTAGAGGCCATCCGAATGTTCCTTGCTCTCTCAAGCTTTCAGAAGTTCAAAGTATTTGAAATGGACGTGAAAATCAACCTTTCTGAATGGAGACTTAGAAGAAGAAGTGTACATTGAGCAACCAGATGGTTTCATTCTTGGGAATGATCCAAATCTTGCATGTAGACTAAAAAAG
Source organism: Pinus tabuliformis (assembly GCA_031772625.1). Taxonomy (NCBI): domain Eukaryota; kingdom Viridiplantae; phylum Streptophyta; class Pinopsida; order Pinales; family Pinaceae; genus Pinus; species Pinus tabuliformis. Next base: position 356,151,459 of record CM062814.1, on the reverse strand, counting down.
GATATCTATGGTCTTAAACAAGCGCTAAGGGCTTGTTACTACCATTTGGACAAATATCTTCATCAACAACGATTCTCAAAAGGATCAGCAGATAGCAATCTTTATATAAAAATTGAAAATGACAAATTGCTAATACTTGTTGTGTATGTAGATGATATTATCTTCGGAAGCAATGAAGAAACTATGAGTCAAAGCTTTGCCTTGGTGATGCAGAAAGAGTTTGAAATGTCTTTTCTTGGAGAACTGACATACTTTCTTCAATTGCAAATTCAACAAAATTAAGGCGGTATCTTTTTGTCTCAAACCAAGTATCTCGAGCAGATCTTGAAGAAATATGGCATGGAAGATTCAAAACCAGTGTGTACTCCTATGGTTACAGGATGCAGCCTCAGTGCAAATGATGAATCTGCAGCAGTGCATCAACCAACCTATAGATCCATGATTGGAAGTCTTCTTTATTTGATAGGTACTCGACCAGACATCATGCATGTAGTGGGAATAGTTGGAAGATTTAAGGCAATCCCTAAAGGAACCCATCTTCAGGCAGTAAAGAGAATTTTCAAGTATCTTCAAGGAACTCAAAACTATGGCTTATGGTATCCTAGAGATACATATCTCACTCTACATGCTTATACAGATGCAAATTGGGCTGGAAGCGTGGATGACAGAAAGATAACAAGTGGTGGAGCATTCTTTATGGGTTCCAGATTAGTATCTTGGTTCAGCAAGAAACAGAGTTCAATTGCTTTATCTATAGTTGAAGCGGAATATGTGGTTGCTGCATCTTGTTGCACTCAACTTCTTTGGATGATGCAAACCTTACAGGACTTTCAAATCACTTGTACACCACCTCTCTCCATCTTATGTGATAATACAAGTGCAATCAACATTTCAAAGAACCCAGTCATGCATTCAAAAACCAAGCACATACCAATCAAGTATCACTTTCTCCGAGAACAAGTGTTGGAACAAAAAGTCAAGTTGGAGTATGTTCCTTCTAAGGAACAAGTTGCTGATATTCTCACCAAACCACTGACCAGGGAGACATTTGAATACCTCAGACAGAAGTTGGGGTTAGTTGATGCATCATCTTGCTATTAAATCTTCTCTATTTCAGAGAAAAATGGGTGTACGCGAGTTGCCTAAGGTAGATCCGCGTACATATGCCGGTTTGTGCAGAGACAGTCGCGTATATGGAGGTTTGATGGATATCAGTAGGGACAGGCTCTGTTTGAAGATATTCTGATATGGGTCTGACAAAGACCATCCAGCACAGGCTCAAGGGGAGCAGATAAACTTCTAATGATGCATTGTTTGCATTATCTTAGAAGCTTTTGGTTCTAGTTCACAGCTGTTGTTGGTTTCAGGTGGAACAAATGTAGAAGGAGAACAGAAGGAAATCTTGGTTGCTAATCTGAATGGTGATTGACAGATGTTGCTGCTATCAGTTATTGGTGACTCTCATAAGTCTTGATCTAGATATTTCGTCTCTATGTCATGTATCTCTTTTATGGTGTGAAAGGTCATGTAATGGCCTATTTTGGTTTCCCCACTATGCCTGGGACGAAGATGTAATATACTTGGTTGTTATATGTAATTTTCTGATGTATCCCCACTTGGTTGGGTGATGGATGTATGTATTGAGTATTTTGGTGATAGGAAGGTCTTTTATGATGTATAAGTCTTGGTTCTTCTTGAAGAAAATCTTTTTGCAGATCTTTTCTATAGTTAGGGGGAGCATGGTCAGCACAACAGGGCAGAAATTTCAGCATGCACTCAGGGGGATCACAACCCTTTTCCCTTGATGACAAAGGGGGAGAATGACTTTGAAGATCTTGAGTTGCCATCAAGTCCAAAGGGGGAGATTGTTGGCATTATGGTATAGGTTTGAGCTATGGCATAGGTGTTGTCCTTGATGGAAACTCTATCTGGTGGATAGATCTCAATTCAGGTTTTCAAAATGAAGAAAAAGATATATACACAGGTTCACCTAGACAAAGGCACGTATACACGTGGGTTAGACGTTACAAAGGTGTGTATGCATATACACGCACTTTCATGGAAGGAAAAGTGTGTATATGTTGGAGAACTTACTTTTGGTATGTGGTAGTTAGTCTTTGGTATTTGAACCTATGGTTTTGGACCATGGTATCTCGTCAAAAGTGTTGACCCCAAGTATTGGGTCCAATGTATTGTTTTATTATGGTTTTGGACCATGGTATTGTGAAAGGCCTAAGACTATAAAAGAGGAAGGAGATCATTTGGCAAAGGTTAATCTGAATTAATTGAATATCTAATAAGTGCGAGATATGAAATATTGGTGATTGGGGTTATGGTGCAGATCTAGATCTGAATGAATGAGGAACCTTAGTCCAAAGAAGGATAAGTTCTATTGATGGGTCATAATCTTTTGGCTTGAATGATAATATCTTTGCATGATTTTGATATATTATATGTGGCGCATGCTTGATCTATAAATCTGATAATCTGGGTTAATCATTATCTGAATATTTGAAAGAGTGAATTATCTTTTATAGATCTGTACGCAGGTTCAGTGAAGCGAAGGTGCGTATACACGCTGGTTCAGTGAATGAAAACGCCATATACGCAGGTTTCTCCAAACGCAGAAGCGCATGCATGCAGGGTTCAGGTTATTGAAGTAGCGTATATGTTTTGAGTTATGATCTAGCTGCTTTCTGTTTATTGTTGCAGTGTTTTGGGTTCAGAATCGGTGTATGGTTACAGTTACTGTGTTCTGGGTACAACTGTTAGAGAAGTGTTTATTGTGAATCAGTGTTGTTTATTGGAAAGGAGATTGGTTGAAGTAGAAATCTTGATGATTGATTGATGTTCATGGATCCAGTCTGAAAATTTATGAAACGTGGTCGCTAGAAGAAAGAGAAGGTTGTTGCCTTCTGTAGGCCAGCACCTACGTACTAGTATCTTGGCTGGTACAAGAGCTAAGGGGGTTGTAGCTCCCTTCTAGGAGAAGCTAGAGAACGAGAGAGGGTTGTAGCCCTCTGTAGGTTGCAGCCTGCGTACTGGTAAAGGACTGCACCAGTACATTGTAAAAAGAAGTTTCTAATTAAAAGAAGAGAGAGACGAATTGCAGCAGGTGGTTTTCACCCACATTGGGTTTCCACCTTATATCTTGTGTTCTTGTGTGTGTGATTGTCTTCAGATTTGTTTTACTATTTCTGGTTACTATTTATTAAATCCTAATGCACAAATTAATGATCAACATCAGTAAGATAAACTAAATTATAAGTTTGCATTGCATACACGGGTTTCCTTCTCTGAAGTTGCGTATATACGTAGTTTTATCTAACTAAAGTAGCGTATATGATCTAGGTTTGAAAAAGAAAATATTTAACTTGATAATACTGATTCACCCCCCCTCTCAGTATTATTTCCAACATTTGATTCCTTTGAGTAGGATTTTTTTCAATGTGTCTTTGCCAAATGCTTATGCTTTGATTTTTGAAGGTTGTATCAAAATCGTTCCACATAGTCCTCCAAGATTTTATCTTCCCCTTCTATTATACTGAAAATACCTTCATTGTATTTGCAGTAGTCTTTATACTTCTTCAAGAATACATTCTTCATGTCTTCCAATTTTTGAATGGAGTTCCCACCAAGGCTCATGAACCATCAGAGAGATGCTCCTTTTAAAGTAAGAGGAAAAATTTTCAACCTTTGAGCACTAGTACAATAATAATATCCCCTACAATGTACTTCAAACTCAAAAAAGAATATATTTGGATCTTCATTTTCGAAAGCATGAAAATTTGGTAGAGCAGATGGGGGAATCATGTGCATTTATGTCACTCCTCCTAGATCTCTGATAGGAAATTCAAAAGTAGCAGTGTGTGCCATTTATTCCCGAAATAGAAGATGGTCTTCATGTTCTACTTTGGGGATCCTCCTTCAAATGTTCATTTCAATTTGTTATTGAAATGGGTGATTCTTACATCACCACTTGAGTTGAATCATGAAACAAAAAATTCTTTTCAAAATTCTACCTATAAAATTCCTACTTCTATCAGTGCATGTTATATGACCTAAGCTTGACTACTGAGGGTAGACCCATCACTGGTTCCCCAAGATGCATGAGTAGGTTATTACCTTCTATCTTCAATATCTAGCTCTCACAAAGTTTGATATGCATCTACAACCATATATTAGTGTGGTAGTGCTATTTCACTGCCTCCCCAAAAACAATGCCAAAATGTTGTGGAAAATTAATTTCTTAATAAAAGCATAACTAATCACCTAGACATTAATTATCAAATAGAGAAGGGTATTTTTATTTCAAGGCAATTAGAAAAATATATGTAAGAAAATACCAACAATTAACAATGGTTCTACATGATTATTTTCTACACTATCAATCTCATTTGACAAGAAATAAAATGTAAGACTTGAAAAGCAATACTAAATGAAAAAGAAGAAAGTAAATGACAAGAAAAGGATTATGATAATCACATGAATTAAATCAATATTGAATTAAACCATACCTTTCAAAATTGGAAATTTAATCTATTTCACCCAACATAATTCAAATGCTAATCTAGAGTAGTAAATTAAATGAGTTCTACAAATTGCATGAAACAACAAATCTGGAAAATGTAGCAACTAACAAATTACTTGATTAAAAAGGAAATTTACTTTAAGTAATAAGAATTAAAAATCAAAGGAACAAACACATAACTAGACTAATTTAGATGCTCAAGGCAAGACCTTGTCCAATGTAGTAGGCCCAACTACCCAAGACTCAATTCTTCCTTGAGAGATAACACAGATCATATTACAAATAACAGATGTAGAACTCAATGCATAGCTTCCTTAATTAAAATACATGAGCGAAATAATTACATAAAATTGAAGTTCATAACTTGGCCTCCAATTCAACAAATTTTTATTCGCTCCTCTCTCTCCCTCCTTAATCTTTGTTTTCATTTAAATATATAGAGAGTAAAGGGAAGTTACAGAAAAGTTGATTAAAAACTGATTTCCATTAATAATTTGGATTTTGAGAAGAAAATTGTTCAGCAAGATCACATTTGAAAGATATTTCCATCAACATTTAGGAGGAACAAGTCAAATTTAGTATTGCAATTGGAAGAATTTGGAAAATAGCCGCAACAACAAAAATGAGAAATTCACCTTTCTAGAACCATATGTTCCTCTCAATCCAAACTGAATTTTGGAAAATTACTTCCTCAAAAACTAATTTGATCCGTTTTGCACAAAACCCATGTCTCCGATTTCCAAGATTCATCATCATTTTCACGAAACATCCAATGCACAACTATGCTTTTTATCCTAGCAAATTTATGAGTTGGGATCTTTGATTATGAGTTGGAGATCAAACTTACAATCTGGAGGAGATCTTGGAGGCTAAAATAGTGAGTGATTGTATAACAAATTCATTAATAAACCATCATTGGAAAAATCATGCATAATAATCATCAATTTTTTAAAAAGAAAGGAGACCAAGAATTATTTACTCACAAGAGAATAAATAACTATAAAATGGAGTTATATGATAGATTACGATAAATAACATGGTAAATAATGGTAGGAATGGGTGAAATAGATGTTAAAAAGTGATAATAATAACAACAAATAAGTGGCCCAACAATTGCTGCAGCCACTTTCCAACAATCAAAGATCCTTATTGTGAGTGTCTTCAGAAAGATTGCATGAACAAAACATTGTTTCAGAGGATTCTCCTTCATTATTTGAGAGATGGAAATTGCCTCTGTGTTGGCCTGATTGTTTCTTTTTTCATTCATGTTCATAATGCCCAAATTTGTTTCAGTAATAGCACTGGACATTATATTTTCTCCATGGTCTTCTCATCTAAGTTTGGTTTTGTGGAGGTCTCCACTGCTCTGCTACATAATGATGTTCTAATCTGCCTCCGCTTCGGCCTTTGCCTCGTTTGTTTCCACCTCTATATCTTTTACCTCTGCCTCTACCAAAAGAAAGTTGTTCTTTTAAATCTTGTTCCATGGAAACTTTTGTCGAGTCTTGTTTTGTGTGCTAGAAGTGATCCAATCAATTGCTCCACTAAGAAAGTTCTAAAATATTTGCATTCCAGAATGGCTGTTACAATCATGTCATATTCCTTGGGTAGAATTCGAATGACTTTCTGAACAATTTTCTCATCTAAAACAGTTCGACCAATCAGATTGACTTGATTGACTATTCCCATGACTCTAGTCATGCACTGATCCATATTTTATGTGTCAGTCATTTTTAGGGTTTTGAATTGTGATCTTAATGTCTATAATTTCACTGTATTCACTATATCATTACCTTGATATGTAGCTTTCAAGATTTCTCAAGCTTCATGTGTTGTGGATGCGCTAGATATCTTGTCGAAAATAGAGTCATCGACTAAGTTTTGAATCCAACATTTTGCTCCGTGTTCTTTATTTCTGACTTCAATCGCTGAATTCCTATAATTATTAGTCATGGCAGCCAATGCTTCTTGAGTGAGCTCTACATAGGGAGTCTAAAGTGTATCCCAAGACCCTTGGGCTTGTAGAAACGTCTTCATTCTCAAAAACCAAAACTCATAATTTTTTCCAAGTAGAGTCGGGGTCCGTGGGAAAACACTGCAGGAAGCCATTTCTTGAAATACAAATTTGCATGCCCTTTCTTCTTTCTAAAAAATATCTTTTAAAACGTGCAATTCCCTCTTTTTTATAACGAAATTGGATCAAGCATCACCTTCTTAAAAAAATCTCTTTTACTTTCCCAATTTATATTTTTAAAAAATGCCTTTTAAAAAAATATGACAAACCGTCTTTTTTAATAGTCCTTTTTAATACTCCTTTTAAAGCCTATCAAACCTTCATACCTTTAAAAAAATATTGAGAACATACATTTTAAAAAAGAAATTCCATGAGCCTTTCAAATACAATGGACCTTATGAGGATTTATATGAATGGCATAAGAAGGAATTTAAGACTTAACCTTTTTATTTGAATTTTTTTTTCGTTTCCTCATGTTGTTGTAGATCTATAACGCAGCTTCGTGTATCTCTATCTCCTGCCAATTTGAAAACAATGTAAGGAATCACGAGTAACACAAGTTCTTGTCTCACTGTTTCACGTTAGTAACACTATCACTTATTTGGTGCTTTGAGTGGCCATTAATAAACCTCTTGTTTGACACCTAGACAATTCTATTCTCCCAAATTTGAATATAGGTCTTCCCTTCAATGACTTTTCAACAACCTTCTTTTTCGCAATAGGAGGCATTTCACAATTGCTTCACTTCACTATGATCTCTGTAGCGAATCTCTGCTCTTTTCTTGTGAATACAAACATAAATGAAATGATTCTCTCAAGGAGTCTTATGAAACCTCACTCTATCTATGGTGCTCTCTCAAAGAGTCTTATGCAGTCTAAGCTCTCATACCATGACAAAGAATGAAACCGAAAAATGGAGCAGAGATTGCTCTTTTCAATATTTTGAATGACTAAATAGATTACATTGTAAACATCAATAATAAATTACTGAAGTAAAATTGACACCTATGGAGTATAAATCAAGTAAAACTGAACTCTATGACACCTAGTAGACAATAGAATCAAATGTGATGACACCTAACCAACAAATAACTGTCAATGAGATTAATATCTCAACAGTTCCCTGCTGGCATATATTCGTTGTTGTGTTTTGGTGAAGTTCTTTGCTAGCATATCCATGGAGAAAGGACTTAGGATCAAGTTTGATAGGAAAGGAAGTTCTTTACCTAGCCCTAGCATTTTCTTTGCTCTCTGAATTTCAAATTGGCCATAGAATTGTTGCATAGATGTTTCATACATTTTAAATGGGAGTTGCAATTTCTTTATTGATATCATTTTGTTTTGAAGAAATAAATGAAGAATCGGTAGGATGGAAGACACAATATGGTTTTTTGGCAAAGTTGACATGTTTAGACGAGGGTTGTAACTGAGTAATATAGATAGAGCACTGTCTTTAGAGTGTTGCATGGAGGTGTTGCTTCACTGAATGCTATTGTATATATATATATATATATATATATATATATATATATATATATATATATATATATATTTGTTCAAAGAAGGACTTTCAAAAAAAAATAGAGTGGTTAGTGCTATCTCATAATCTTATTTAAATGAGGAAAATAACCAAGATGGTTCCAATGATGTAAATTGGAATTTAAAATTGTAAACATTAAATGAACAATACACTGTGTGATCCATAGCAAGTGGAAATGAAGCAAAGCCTGGTGTTGCTACAGGCACAACAACCAGAAGCTTAAGATTGGGAGAATCAAGAGAATAAAATGAAATTTTTGTTAAATATGTCTACAATGAACAATATGATTACATGTATTTGAGATTTCAAGACCTCTAATGGGACATGGACTACACTTAAAAGACTTATAGGAGTACACAAATATAAATATGGTGTACTCTCTAAAAATCCTTGTTGCAAGGGATAAAGTTCCTCGTTTGATGATTGGATAGATATATTTATGTAGGAGGAAGAGAATGGAAGAAATCTAAGGCCTAAAAATTCAAATTTTGCATTGATGGTAAAAGGAAAACAATCTTTCGAGGGAAATCCATGGGAAGGAAGAAAAGGATAAAAAAAGCCACATGTAAATTCATCCTGTGGAAAGCCATCTTATACAAAGTCTCATCAAGGTATGATACCTCCAAAGGCTCATGTTAGAATTAGATGTTATTATTGTGGAAATCCTATGCATCATTCTAGAGACTGTTTTAAAAGAAACTACTATGATTCAATCTAAACATTGAAATAGAAAGAACACTTGTAATTTTGTTGATGGAGGATAAGTTAAGAATGATGACTTTAGGAATATTTGATTATTCATTTCAAATGTTGCATTGTCTACTAAATCAATGATTCAAATGTGTGGTATGTTGACTGTAGAGACTATATTCGCATGTCTTATAATAGGCATTGATTTGAAAATTTCCATGAAATCAACAATGGTGGAAATATATACCTTGGGGATGATTGTTCACAATATATTAAAGGGTATGTTATGTTCCTGGAACATTACCAAATGGATGTGTTAAATAGACTCACCATGTGATGTATGTACCTAACATTAAGAAGAATCTAAACCGCTTTCTACCATAACAAACCAAAAATTGAAGGTTGAATTTGTGAAGTCACACTATCTTGTGAAAGATATGCATGATCACTTCATGGTTGTGTCTACATGTGTGATAGTTGGCGGCTTATAAAATATTTATGTGACAATAAAATTCCATCAAACATTGGCATCCACAGCCATGACAACTAAAGATCTTTGGCACCAAAGGTATGGTCACATTCATTATCATGACTTGTTGCTACTTCAAAAACAAAGAATGGTAGAGGGCCTTCCATTATTAAACGATGAATATTATGCATGATGAGGGTGTGAATTATGGAATATTCATATGAAAATATTCCCTACTCATACTAATACAAGTGTTGTCACTTCTACAACACCCTCCAAAATTTTGGCCTGCACCAAATTTTGGAGCCTACCTTCGTCTTGTATATTTTTTTCGCAAACATTGAGATCCATTCCATGTGTTTTATCTAAGTGTTTTGGTCCCTTTTGCAATAGAGGAAAAATCTCATATTTTCGCATGTCAATTGTCTCATAATTTTTATAAGATTTTTTTGGTGGTTTCAAGGGGTATCTTTGTGTGAATGAGTTGATCTAACCATGTCAACATCTATCGCACTCATTCCCAAAGCTTTAAGCATTGCCACACAAGTGTGTCATGGTCATCGCAAAGTGTAACATTGGTGTTGCACTTGCCATAAGTCATTACAAAGTTCTCGCACTAAGGGAAAAGTATTGTTCATATGTCCTAAATGATCTTTGTTGCTTTATTGTCAAGTATTCTAAATTTTTTATGATAGTAAAGTGATATCATTTCTCACATTAGCTCATTGATCCCACACATAGCCAAATTTATGAAATTTTCCAGCAACTTAACCTCGTCTGACCTTCCTCAGCTACACATTGCACAATTCGTGCACTTATGCTACAACATTTCCCTTTGAAAATGCACAGTTCATAGTTCTTGTCTTCTAGGAATCTACACTGCATAGGTATCTAGTGCTCAAGCCTAGACCTTGGCCCACAATTGCACAATCCAATCCTCTAGCATGGACTCAATTGTATAGTTCACAATCCTTGAGATGACGCCCAACACTTCAGCTCTTGAGCTGTGCAACTGTGAAATCACCAAGTCTGCTATACTTCCTAGAACTTCACAGTTGGCTAAAACAGTGTAAGACCCCCAGCCTAGCTCATTGAATCCCAAAACTAAGAAATCTTCCTACCTCGAGCTTGAAATGTACATTATGCAGTCTCAAGGCTCAAGCTTCACCCCTTACTGCCTGAGTTACACAATTGTGTACTCAGTAAGCCTCTCCCTCATCCTGCCACCCATTTTTGTCTCAGTCAATGGATCAACATGCACCATATTAGACTATGGGATTATCAGACGGATGTCACCTCTCCATGAGTTAATTGTATATGCGGGTACTCTTTCATACCAGGATAGGATAACTAAGAAGGATACGAAGAGTGGAAATATATTGAAAGACATCTTTGTAGTTTTTTATGCAAGTTGATCAATTAAGGGAAAACATAGGGACACCAATTTGTGACCACAACTCAAGAATTGATGTCATTGACGACAGTTTACCTCTAAGCCATAAGGAGGTGGATAAAAGAGAATCCTCAAGAAGCTGTGTATCAAGCAGCAATAGAAGTGGCTTGAAATTTCCACTTGATCAATCATTCTATGTCAGAAGTGTCATGTCATGTCATGTAATGAGTTTTCATATGCCACATCATTATTATGGATCATGTAATTTCTTATTAAAAAATGTATTGTAAAGTGGAAGTCCAAAGGACATGTACAAAATCTGAAGAGTCATGTAAAGTAAAAAACTCAAAGGAAGTGAAACATTCATTAGGGTAGTCAAAGAGTCACAAGGGAGGTGAAGCATCACCCCATTGGTTATATATACACCCTCATTGTATGATCAAATTAATTTTCATCTTGGCTCCTCCTGCAAGGAATGAAATAGACAAGCTAGTTATTTCACAGAGAAAGGAGTGGCTCCAATGCTCCACTGTTGGAGCTAGTGGTGTTCATTGTATACACCTGTCTTGGGACTCTTATTGAATATCAGAAGCCTCATGGAAAACATGTTCTTCATGCATCAATTATTAATATTTTTAACGATATTTTGTGGATGTTTTTAATTCATGTATTCTTTCATATGTGTTAAATTAGTTTAACTATTTCGGTTATTCTAGTGCTTATCTTCTTGATAATTTGTTGTCAAGGTTACTTTGACTATCGCATATTTGTGCATCATTCTGTTGGATGTTAGAAAGATATTTATTGTTCACAATGGTTGTAATGACTATTGCATCTTTCTAAACTATTTCATTTGATGTTAGATGGATATTCTCTTTGTGTATGCGTGTGTGTGTCTACTAGGGTGATACTATTACCTATCTCCTAGAGGCTCACCTTCCTTTCCCTTTGTACTAGAATAATCTTAACACACATAAAACCAAATGCTCACCAAGAATACTCACTTGTTCATCTAAGATTACTTGTGCATTACTCTCTTGTGCTGAACTTTGTTTCCAAATAAAACCTATAAAAATATATGGAAGATGGCTAATACCCCAAATGGGACTCCTATTCCAAACAGTTTAATATCTAATTGGGACTTCACATTGGGCAGACCCACTTGGTTGATGGATTTCCAACACCATCAACAAAATGGTGATATAAGGAGGGCCAGATGACAAGCTAATCCCTTAGAGTGTGTTTTGAATCTCTTATCGTAAATGGCTCATCCTCGAATTAGAATCTCGGGGTGGTTTTCTAACCTATCCCTTGGTGAACTTTCAATCTCTGATGAGTCTCTCCATGAATTTTCACAACTCAAGTTTGATGGTGAGGGTGATACGTCCTTTTCTAAGCATGCATCTATTTTTCTTAAGTTCTATGAATATTATGAAATTAATTGTGAAGATGTGGCTTGTATTGTTTTCTGCCTCACCCGTGAAGGTTGAGTTAGCCAATGGTGTCACACTCTACCACCCGCTTTCATTCATTCTTTTAACCATCTCCTTGAAGAGATTCATTTAGCATTTGATAAGTATGATTAATGACATGTTTATAAAAGGATAAACCAACTTATAATGGAGCCTAATGAATCAGTTGATGATTTCTCTAATCAATCCTTGATTTTTGTTATGAATTTCCTGAAGAAGATATGGATTGGGATTTCTTGAAACAAAATTTTGAGAATTTGGTTCATATATATTTGCACAATGAATCCAAACCACCTAATGTCTCTTCTTCCCCAACTCCTGTAAATCAAGAGGCACCCCTAATTTTAGAGGAGGAATTGACTACTCCTTTTGCCCCTTGTCCTTTGACTTTTCTAGTTTTGATGAGGGTGCCTCTATGCGATGATAGTAAGGTTTGGAAATCTTCACATAAAATTCCTAATCTACCTTCTCATCCTCCTTATTATTTTCATGATTCAAATCTAATAGAGGAAATCTTGGAATGGCTCATAAATCCTAGGGTCAAAACCAATTTTCCCATTCCTCAAGATGGTATCAACATTAATAACTCTATTTTTTAATCTGATTTGGTTTTCTGTCATCTTCTATCATTGTCATGCCATGACTCTTTGTACCATGATCCACTTGATCAATCCACTCCACCAACTACTTTTTCAGATTTTCGTACTTTTCAAGTTGTTGGTCGAAATTGCGATCAGGTTATAGGTAGTCACATTACATAGTTAGTGGAGTAGGAAGGTGAATCTTAATTCATTATTTCTTCTGTTTTTCAAAATCCTCCATTTCAAGATGATGTTCTTATATTCTTAGATGATTTTCAATATTCTAATCTTAGTAGTGAATAAAGTGAAATCAATTTTTCAAATTCATATTCTTGGGAAACAAGAATTATGAAGATTATGGTTATGTTAATGTACACAATGACATATGCCTAAGTGCACCAAATAATTTTTCGGTTCCTCTGGAAGATGTTGATCTGAAAAAATTAGATATGGGATATGATGTACCGAAGAAAATGTTCTTATCAAACCTTCCGCTTCATCCCACTATCGCTTATGCTCACCTTCTTGTGATGCATATACATGCGATGAAGATACTCCATGTTATTCAAATTGTTAATCAGATGAGGTCACTTCTCAATTGACACAAGGTAGTGGGGTTGTCCATCACTTCTTCAAATTAGCTTTCTCAGGAAATTTTTCTGATTCATACATCTCTAGACATGCAACCAAAAGAACCTTTCAACTTGAGTAATCTAGTTATCAATGTTGTAAAATCTGATCAAATTAGTGATGGAGATGGATTCCATCTAATTGATAATGATGTCATTAAAATCAGTGAAATGATTTGTCCTCACACCATGCATGATCTGGTTCAATCTTCAAAATGCAATTTTACAATCCTTGAAAGTTCCAAGACTTGTTAGGGACTCGAGGCACTTCAACTTCCATTGATGGTTATGTCAGTAACTCGTAAGTTTGGTAAGATCCCCAAACTGAGTCAAATATAGTTTTCCTCACAAAATTCTTCTTTCTTCTTGGTTTCACTAAATGTAAATTCCTTCTTGAAATATGTTTGGCATTGAAGATATAATATTTCAAACTTTCAAGATTCATTTTTCGATCATATTCAAGCTCCTATTTCAGTTGATTCATATCCATGCAAAACTCTTGCTCTTAGCTTAGGTTTGGAGAGTGTCTCTCCCACAAAATCATGGAAGTATGAAGTTTATTATTCTAAGGATTAGCTTTGGCCAAAGCAGTCATGATTGTCACATTCTTTTAAAAAAAATAATCGCCTAATCCTTCTTGTGAATATTTTGATGCTAATATTTTTCTTCATCGCACCCCAGATCTTCTTGAGCACTATTAAATGAATGGATTATTTGACGAATCAAACTCTTATTCACATGTTTTAACTTGACTGGTTTCATGTTTTTGCTACACTAGAATTCCTTTTAACTACTTCCAATCATTACAATGCTAGTTTAGTGTGTAACCAGTTACAATAAAATGGTTTTTTACACTTGTGATGCAAGAAAGATGATTTTATTATGCAAAGAATTTGCAAACTTTTTCAAGATGATTGACCTATGGTAATTAAAAACTAGGAATTAGATGCTTTAATGATCCCATCTAATCATAATTTTTTCTCTAATGACTATCATTCAACTTACTATTTTCCCATCAGCACATTCAATGATAGTTTTTTTACACCCTTTGATATTTATGGTTTAACATATCACTATATCGGTACTTGTCAAGAAGTTGAGGTACTTCCGCACTCGCTAATGGTTTTGTCAAATCCTCACTGTCCTGACATGTCTATTGAATATGATTAGATTTATTCTCCCTTGTAGTATTCTCATCATAATCCCATTCTTCTAATTGAAAATTCATCTTTTCAAAGGTTTTGAGGTTTTCAAGAGGATTGTCATGAATTTTACTATCCAATTGCTGAGTGGTTGGAGCAGTATTACTTGGAAAGATTTGCCACAAATAAAAAGTTTTTATCTTTCCTCGTGCTTGCTAAGGAGATTGGTGTAGTTGAAGACATATTCGTAAGAATGTTTTGACATTTGTTGAATGATATTTTCCATTGAAAATGTAATAATGCTAACTGGCTGGAAGTAGTGGCTATGACCTATCTTTCTGCTGACAGGAAATACCTTCAAATTTTTATTCAAGTTATTCAAGTTCTTATCTTTTTTGTTGCACAATTCTTTGTATTAGTTTTAATTGCTTATATCTTTTGGAATGTAGGTTGAAAGCAACTATGATGGCTTCATTGGAAATATCATTACATGTGACCCTGACCTTCTAGATGATTATGTTAGGAGTGGGCCTAGTTAAATTTTAGTTTACCTCCATAATCATCTTGCATTCATTTCTGTAGTTTGTCTTATGTTTTTTCATTTTGGTTTTACATCATCCTTTTTGTTATCCTCCTTTTGTTCTGTCTTTTCGTTTTATTTCCTTATTGTGTGTTGTTGAAAATACCAACAAGAAATGTTAAAAATAGTGTCTAAAAATTCTAATTTAATATGTCCTTGAATTAAAGTGAGAATTAAAAGTGAATTCTATTCTCATAGAAAATTGTAATAGTTAACTATAGTGAGTTTACTTATTTAACCTAGGAATTTCAAGTTGGGAGTCTTTCGGAAGTCATGTATATGTTCTCCCTATATTATAGTGGTCCAGGATGAGTTAAGTATGAGTCGTAATTAGTTAACTCAGTTTACTGAGTTAAGTCCAGTTAAATTAGTTCCAAATTGTTTTAGAAACTAATAGTGGTTTAACAGTTAGTTGGTTCACTAATGCACTCAACTAGTGCCACTCTAGTTAACTGCAGAGTCCCTTATCAGAAACTCATGCATGTTGATTATGAGAAAGGCCCAGTTGAGACTAGAGTGTAGGGACAATGTACTATTTGTTGTATAATTTTATTAGTTATACAGATCATGCATGCAATCAGGAACTAGACCTAATTTTGGATTGCGCAGTTATCGATGAGGAATTTCCCTTTAAATACAAACTAATTCTCTCAGTAGTTTTGCAAAGAATTCGAAGCTTGGAAGCTTGGAAATTTGACTAAGTATTGTATAGAGGAAGTCATCAAGCGGAGGATAGGAAATACTTGTGCGGGTTAAACTGAAGGTTGAGAAGAGCATATTGTATTAATCTAAATTCATTTACCAAGGGTGCAAGAAAATAGGAGGATTCGAGAGAAGAGAAAAGGCCTAGATTTGGCTTGAGCTTTCTTGTGGGCTAGGAGATTGATTTTACTGAGTGCTAGGATTTTTCTTATGAGAACAAGCATTGTATTATCATCTTCGATTTATAATTAACACAATACAGATAATGGGGTTTTGATTTGTGGATTTCCCTGGATATTTATTGTGTTATGTGCCATTGATGTTCTTCCTATTGTCGATTATTATTTCTCTCAACCTTTATCGGCTTCCACTATAAAGAGTAGAAGTAGATTCTTATCCCTTGTTTTCGTAGATCACATGAGCTTGTGAATTGACAAGAAATTATACATGTCTTTTTCTTCTTTTGTTTTGTAAGATCTTATATGAAGATGTTTTGTTGGCTCGAAAGATAATGTGGAAAAACTGAAATAAGTCTTGTGACAGTACAACATTTGGCTAACCTTCAGTCCTACATCTTTGTGTTGGTTACATATTTTGGTCAATGAAGTTCGGAAGTAAAATATTATCCTTTTGTAAGGAGATTTTTTGTCATACCATGACACTTTTGTCTATTTACGAAACCTTATTCCCCCGGCTAGTTCTTTATGTTGCAGTATTTTTCTTCTTATCCAATCAGTAGAAGATGAATAGGGAAAAATATAAATGAGATAACCTAAATTAGAGGTCACTATATGCTTTCCTGAAGGAAAAAGCTCTCCTACTCTCAATAAGTTGGGATCCCTCTTCTGCCCATAAAATGGACAAGTGCCAAGTCACAATCCTTTTTAAATATATAAATATAAGAGAAAGAAGAAAAAGGCTTCCTGCAGAGAGAGGTGAAGCAAGAAACTTCGTTAGGGCACTGTACAAGCTCACTGGTAGCAGAGAAATTTTTGTGTTCTAAAGTTACTGTGTGAGGATATTAATGAGGCATGCTAGCAGCGGAGAAAAATCAAAGATGAAAAACTATACTCTAAAAATCTAAAGCTCACAAACTTCACTACCTTTTCTGATTTGAAACATTGTGATATTGTTGAATCTTATGCTTGTGTTAACCTAAGAAAGGAAAAAAGGCGACCATGTATATGAATAGGGTAAGTGGGGAAACCAAATTTATTTGCATGATGAATCAATACTCCTTGAAAAACTAAGACCCTTCACAAAAGAGTTAACGGAGGTAGAGAAACTAGAATTCTACTAATGTGTTGCCAAGTTATGTCGCTACTACAACACCCTCTAGAAGTTTCTCCTACTGTTACACAGTAATTTGTCACTGCCTTCCTGTCAGTCACCCTGCTGTGTCAATCACTAAGCTTCATGCCTTCTGAACTAGCCCAGAAACCCATTTTTCCAAAGTTTTGTTCATCAGCGCGTCTGTTCCTAAAATAACCGCGATGACAGGCGCCTTGTAGTATATGTTGTGCGCTGCCAGCGCGGAAGAACATCACTTTTCCGCGATGTCCTACAGCGCGCCTTTCCCGTGTGCTTCCGCGCTGATATGACTGTCCCAGTTATTGAGATGCGCCGACAGTGCGGCAGTATCCTAATAATCCGCGCTGATCCAGTTTGGGCGAATTTGTTCAAACAACCAGCCTTCCAGATAACTCCAGGCTTGGTTGTTAGCTTTGTGAATGTTGACTCCCTTCTATGGCATGACTGTTCGACCCTTTGCAACAGTTTCTCTCAAAGATAAGCTCATCCTTCCACCCTTTTAGGAGGCTCCTTCTCCTACATATACTTCCACCATTACCATGAGCAGCTAGTTAGATATAGCTTGGATTGTATAGAGCTTATAGTGCTCAGATTGCTGCTACTATAGGTATTTGGTGTGCTAGGTGTGGAAGTGATTGATTGCTTAGGGAAGGTTGTTTTGTGTTGCTTGTGTGAGAGAGAGAGTTGTTTGTCTTGGGAGAATCATCCTCAAAGGTGAATGCTTGAGATACATGCTGACTGGCCCCTCCTGAGAAGGTTACCGACGTCAGAACATTTGGTTGTACTCTTCTCTATTCTGATTAATAATAGATGACTGCTATTATTGTTCCATTCTCATTTGTACTTGCAATGGTTAAATGTGAATTACATCTTTTCTGACCGATGTATGGTTGCTTTTACTAGATTTCACGCTTGTGTTTGTTTCCTCTTCGTGTGTGCAGGTATCCATTCGCGAGGATCGCGGAGGATTGTGACCAGCCAAAGCGAAGGAGCGAAGGCAACATCTCTTCGTCAAACAACAGTGCTGGAATCCAAGTAGGTGCTCTTTACCTCTTGTTTAATTGTAATTAGGAACATGCATAGCAGCATTGTTTGATTGTTGCTAGACCCTTGCTGGGCTAGTAGGGATCGCCTCTATCCGTAGAGGGGATTTACCTCTCCAACAATTTGGCGACTCCGCTGGGGATCAGCCTTTTTGTCTCTTGAGTCCACTTTTGTGTTTGACTTTGATTGGTCTTTTTTCCGAGATTTCGGGATTGTCTCTCTGCTTATAAACTTTCTGGGTACATCTGGGAAGTGTCTTGATTGTTAGAAGGCTTTTTGCTTTTGGTTTGGGAAGTTTTGCTTTGGCCTTGCTTGTTTTTTATCTTCAGCGCGTTTTAATTCCAAACAGTCGCGCTGACATCGCAACCTTGTTCTTTGGTTTTCTTTCCATCGCGCCTGTACGTCTAACAGTCGCCCTGACCTCGTTTTCAGAGACAGCGCGCTTTATTCGTGTCCTTCCGCGCTGACATCGCGCCCCCACTTCTTTGTATTTCCCGTCATCGCGTCTGTGTGTTTTATTTCCGCGCTGACCTCGTTTTTCCGAGACAACGCGCTTTATTCTTGTTCTTCCGCGCTGACGTCGCAAAGTTGCTATAGGGCTCCTCCTGTCAGCGCCGAGTTGCTGAAGGCTACCCGCGCTGATCCTGTAAAATTCATTTTTGACCAAATTAGCCTCCTGAACCTTTTGCTTTGACTGTCCCTTCTTCTCTCCACCTGCTTTGTGACTTGCTTTTCACTGTCTGAACTCTGAACTCCTTGATTGCGAAGTCTGGATCCATAGGGTTCCATTTTTTGCTTAGTTTTTGGTTTCACAAACTCCTTCCCTTTTTCTTTCGCTGCTTGGTTTGTGTTTACACCGTCACTTTTTCGATCGCTGAATGGTTTTGAGTCTCTAATTGGCTGGTTGTAACTCTTTTCCTTCGGGTGTTTGCCCTTCTCTGTTGATTTTGCACTCTAGCCCTAGGACATCTAGCGGCCATGTGTGTGTCAAGCCTTCCGTAGGGATCTTGTTTGCTTGTTTGATCAGCCAATTTCGGATTCGTTTGTGCACTTGTTCAGTAATTGTTGAAGTGCTTTGTGTCGTGTTTCCGAGTGTTTTTCACTTTCTCCTTGCTTGCAATCCTTGCTTGACTTGCCGAGCTTAGATGACATAGCTCGTGCAGAACTTGATCTTCTCATTGATTTGGAAATCGTTGCTGGTTTTTTTGGGAACTTTGTGTGCTTTCATTAGGCAATTACATTTTGCTTGGTGTTCTAGTTCCTCCAAATTATTTTAGATGCTTGGTGTCACTGAAAGAAAATCAAACTAGTAGCTTTGCTTTTAAAAAAAAAAAAAGTTGAAAAGGAAAAGAATGTTTCATTGATTTGCATTTTCAAAAGAAAAAGTTTCCTTTCCTCGCTTTTAGTTGCATTAGGCTGTTTGATTGATTGTGTTCGTTTTGTTTGATTGAAATCTCTTTACCCTTCCATAGCTAGAATTCATCGAACAAAATGATTCTCTTTGACATGTAGTTTGCATCTAGGTAATTGTGAGAGAACATACGATAGGACCTGAAATCGAAACTTAATCTCAAGATCAACTATAAAATGAACCGAATGAATCTAAAAACGCATTGGAACTAAACGCAAATATCTAGAGGTCTAGGTTAGAGACGTGTTCCGGTGTCTTTAAACATAGTCACTGTTGTTTCACATTACGGTTGGGTGATTCCTCCTTCTGTGACTCGATAGTGGTCTAATACGGACTGTGCTCCCACGTACCGTCGCGTATATAGGGAGACCCCACTAGGCTTTTATCCTTGATCCATAGGAAGCCGAGTCCGCCGCCCTACGATTCGCAATGCAGTGAACACAGCATTCACGAAGATTGACCACCCGTACCCTAAAAAGTATTCTGTGGTTTTGCGAAAAGTCTGGCACACCTTTTACCTAGAATCTCCAGAGCAGTCACTTTTGATCCTTTTCGGACTCCCTAAATGAAAAGGTGTAAGTGAGCGTCTTGTCACTTCGTGCTCATTAAATATTCGAAGGAGACTGGAGTCATCTTTTCGTCCTTTTCTCGACTCTTGAAACATGAAAAGGTCAAGTCTAATTCCAATGTCTTAAAAAAAAATTTCGGCTACGATAACATTTCCTGTTAGATCTTGTGTGCGTTAGTTTTGAGTAGGGTTTTTATCGTTAGTTTGCTTTAGGTTTTCTAAGGGGTCTTGTCATCCTGGCTGACCCGTCAACTCCCGGTCCAATTGATCAGGATTCTCCATCTTCTGTTGCTCCAGAGGTACCAGTTGTAAGCGGTACTCTTCCCATTGTTCCGAGTATCCAGCCTATCAACGTACGTGCCCCAGGCGACGAAGATTATATAGAAGATTGGAATCCTATCTGGGAGCCCGATTATACCCCTCGTACTCCTCTCGGTATGTCGTCTCCGATGTCTACTTCCCCTATGGATGAGACAGCTTCCAGCACCGGTGAGACACCCGTGGTCACAGACATCGGGACCCCGATCCCGGCTTCCTCTCCCCTCCCCCCTCGATATCAATCACTGAGGGATAGGTATGCCGCTAGAACGACTTCTACGACTATATGGGATCCTAGTCTCGCTGCCTCCACCGGGCCTTTTGTTTCGCAGCCCCTTAGTGCACCCCTTACGACAGGGCTTAACACGCCCGTCACCTCAGTTCCCACTCAACCTACTGTCTGTGTAGCACGTTCGACTCCGGTCGTCAGTGTTGTACCGGTTTCCTCGTCTGAAATCCCTCAAGCTGGTTCCTTTGTTGGTGGAATTCCAGGATCAGGGCCGTATGATGCTTATGGGGAACCCATAACGGACCCGGATTACGAAGGTCCCTTCTTTTTCTATGATGAAAATGGTGAGTTCCTTGAGAGCGTCTCAGGCCTCCCTCATCGCCCTTTCGAAGAAAACGAGGAACCCTTGAATATCACGTACGATTACGCTACTCATATGTTCAAAGGGAACCGGGATCCTCCCAGGCAGCCCATAGGACCTCCCAATCAAGGTCAGCCATTCTACGTGCAAACCCCCCAGGGGCAACCACTTTATGGCCCGCCTGACCCAGGACAATCTGGGGACCCACAGGGACAACCCTACCAGGGACAACCCTCGGCCATTGGAGGTATATCGTATTCATATCAAGGTCAACCTACTGGGTATCCAGGGCAACCTGGTGCTCAGCAAGGTTACCCGACTGGACAAACCGGGCAGCCTTACGTTCAGCAAGGCCCACCCGGTTTCCAGCAAGGGTACCCATCTGGACAAGCTGGGTCAGCTTATAATCCTCAAAATCAACCAGCAATCCAGCAGGGATACCCTCTTGGGCAAGGTGGGCAACCTTATGTTCAACAAGGTCAACCCACTGCTCAATCCATGAATCCTTCTGGGCAAGGGGGGCAACCTGCTACACAGCAAGGCCAACCCTCTGCTCAGCCTATGCACCAAGGAGGGCAGCCTGCTATGCAGCAAGCCCAGCCCTCTGCTCAGTTTGGTCACCCTGGGGGGCAAACGGGCCAACCTGCTATGCAGCAAGGTCAACCCGCTGTCCGCCCTAATCGTCCAGCTGGACAAGCTGGCCAACCTCGGCGTCAACCAGCTATCCAGCCAGCTCAATCATCCGTTCCGCAAAGACCACCCTTGGTGGCGCATGGACAGCCTGGCGCCCAGCAAGTTTATCCTGCTGGCCAACCAGGCCCATCTCAAATCCAACCAAGTCAACCTTCGGGACAGATGGTTCAACCTCAACCGATTCAAGGACATTACCCTGGGCCTCCAACTCAAACAGGTTATCAACCTTCTTACCAAACGCAGCCTGCCTATCAGGCTCCGTATGGGGCCCAGCAACCATATGGCTACCAGCAACCCCAGGGGCAGAATCAGTTTGCTCCTTATCAAAATTATCAGCAACCACAGGCCACTCCTTACCAAAACTATCAATATGGTGCACCTGCGGGCCAAGCTGCTAATACATGGGGTGCTGGGGGGCAGTATCAGGGTCAATCGTCTGCGTATGGACAAAATCCGTATGGACAGAACCCCTCTGGACAAGGTCCTTATGCGCCTGGCCCTTTTGGGCCAGGCCCGTCGGGACAAGGTCCTTATGCGCCTGGCCCTTTTGGGCCAGGCCCGTCGGGACAGAGTTCTTATGCTCCAGGCCCTTTCGGGCCAGGTCCATCTGGACAAGATCCCTGGGGGCAACCACAATCTGGTTGGAACCCTAATACTGCTTCGAACCCTCAGCCTCGGATGTCCTTTAATCCTCAGCTGCCATTTCTAGCGACGTTGGAACTTCCGGACGTGTCCAAGTTAACAAATGATCCCATTTTGCATAATCCATATTTGCCGCCGGTCCCAACTAAAATACCTGGTGATTGTCCAAAGTTTGACGGCAAGGCAGGAGAGGATCCTCAAGCGCATGTTATGACTTATCATCTTTGGTGTTCATCCAACTCATGGCTTGATGACTCTATCCGGCTTCGCCTCTTTCAGAGGACTCTCACCGGTGCAGCTGCGAAATGGTATATTGAGCTGAATCGCGGTATGTTTCAAGACTTCAACTCGTTAGCTATGGCATTTTTAACCCATTTTCAGTTGCCCATTCGGTACGAGACTGGGACTAATCTCCTCACGTCTTTGAAACAGGACACGGCTACGCACATCTCTGATCATATACATGAATGGAGAAGGCGTCGTCGTTTGATCAAATTCTGGATTCCTGATCAACTCCTGACCGACTGGTTTACAACCTCCTTTGTGCCCAAGATCGCAAAAGATATTGCCATGGGAGCATGTGTAACTGAAGAGCAAGCGATCGCGCGAGCTCAGTACCTAGACTTAGTCTATTCTCAGTCAGGTACTCTATATGAGTATTTGCCAGATGCTCCGAGGCCTGGACAGACCAAGGCTCCGCCGAAACCATCAGTAGATGGAGTCATTGGCTCTGTCAATTCGTCGTCGAAGAAATCCTCCGCAAACCCTGGAAAGCAAAAGCAAAATGCTTCCAACGAAAATGCTTCTCAGGGCCCATCGAATCCTGTTAATACCTCAGAGGTTAACGCCGTTCAGTCCACCGCGGCAGACAAATCCTCGAAAGGGAAAGGGAAGGGGAAAGGCAAACCGAAAAATGAGAATAAACAACCCAAGCAGGAACCTTCTAAAAATTCATCTGAAGATGGAGCCAAGCGAAAACCTAAGTATCCTTGCCTCATCTGTGAGGAGGATCACTATACCAAAGACTGCCCTAGGCAGTCCGAAGTTAGTCGGTTATTGAAAGGCGCTCCTGGACCTCCTGCCGTGTTGAAAGAACCTTTCCCTTCCCAACAGACGCATCAGGTGGCTGACCCCTCTCAGTCCTCTTCCTCGTTTGGTTCTCAAGTGTTCATGGCTGGCACCATTCCCATCCATGTTTCAACTCGAGCACAAGATTATCCTTCTTCAGCCGGGAAAGAGCCAGAGATTCCCTCCAGCGCTCCTCCATCCAGTTCTGGTCCCCTTCACATCGAATGGCCCAGCGCTGAGACGATCCCCCGACCCCCTCCTAAAGGTGTACTCAGGAAGTCATCCTATAACCCCAATGCTCGTGCCGCCCAGCACTATAGCATTGTCGAGGACTTAGCTCAGGCTCCGTCCGCTATGTCCGCATTAGAAGTCCTCCAGAGCTGCCCCTCACAGAGGAAGTCCCTGCTATCAGCCATTGGTGGCATCGACCCGGCAGATTCGGATTTGATTACTTTTGATCTCGAGGGTTTTTCCCAGAGACTGCCTCACCAAGTAGCATTCCTTATCCAGGTCATCATTAATAGCAAAACGATTCATCGTACCGTTATTGATGAAGGTGCCTCAACCTGTATTATGTCAGTCGCTTGCTGGAAGGCTATTGGTTCCCCCGCTCTGAGTCAGTCTCCTACGACCCTAGAAGCGTTCGATGGAAGAGAATCTCGCCCTTATGGTATTCTCCAACGTTTACCCATTTCCTTAGAAGGCAAGACAGTCGAAGTAGAGGTAGAGGTCGTTGACGCAAATCTCACGTACAACCTCCTCCTCGGCCGCAGCTGGACATATGCCATGCAGGCCGTAGCGTCCTCTTTATTCCGTATCGTTCGTTTCCCTCACCAAGGAAAGATTGTCACGGTGGACCAACTCTCTTTCTTCGCCTCTTCCTCCGAAGGTAATGTGCCATTTGTGGAGCATACCTCCAAGTCCTTAGAAAGTGTGGGAGCCGGACTTTTCAAAGATCCTGCTTTGATGGGAGTCTTTCCCCTCCCGCCTCCCAATTTCGCCTCTGTCAATATGATCTCCGTACGTTCAGATCCATGGGTTCTTCCTCCCCCGAATCAGGAAGACTCTTGGGGCGATATGATGCCATTGAGTCCCGCCGAGCTCAATTACATCGAGATTGTCGCTGCATCGGCTCCACCCCCTGAACCTGCTTCTCTAAGCAGTGTTCCCGATTCATACGATCATTTCCCATGGTTAGGAGATGAGCCTACTTCGGACCCTTTGAAAGAGATTTTCCCGTCCGATGAGGCCATTATAGAGACTATGTCTCTAGAAGAGCTCCCTTGGTCAGATCACCACCATCGCTCTTCGTTTCTCCCTCCCCATCCAGAAATGGCCGCATGTCTCGAGCAGTTTGCTTCATGTGTCCCATCTCCGCCTCTCCAAACACCTATCCAGCTATATCAAGTGTCGTCGGAGGGCAATTTGGGAAATATAACGCAAACCCAGCCAATCGACATCTCTGTCAAACCAGGGATTGTCGAGCATATTCATATTGGAGTCACCTGTACTCCAGAGGAAATTCAGCTTTATACCGCTTTATTTCGTGAATTCCGGGATGTCTTTGCATGGTCTTACGAGGAAATGCCCGGCATCGATCCTAGTATTGTGGTGCACGAAATTCCTACTTATCCAGGCGCCAAACCTGTTCGTCAGCGTTTACGTCCTGTGCACCCTCGAAAGGCAGCAGCCATCAAGGCCGAGGTTGAAAAGCTTCTTCGAGCTGGTTTCATCTATGCCATTCCTCTCACGGAATGGGTATCTAACATAGTCCCTGTCAATAAAAAGCAGGGTACTATTCGGGTCTGTGTTGACTACCGCGATATCAACCGCGCCTGTCCAAAAGATAACTTCCCTACGCCTTTTATTGATCAGCTTATTGATGACTGCGCAGGAAGTGAGATTTATTCCTTTATGGACGGCTTCTCTGGTTACAACCAGATCAACATAGCCCCCGCAGACCAGCACAAGACAGCTTTCATTTGTCCTTGGGGTACCTTTGCTTATAAAAAGCTCCCTTTCGGTCTCAAAAATGCCGGTGCCACTTTCCAGCGTGCGATGTCGTATGCTTTTCATGATATCCGACACATCGTACAGCCTTACCTGGATGACCTCCCAGCTCATTCAGCTAAACGTCAAGACCATCCATCTCATTTACGCGAAATCTTCCTCCGCTGTCGACACTACCGTATTCGACTTAATCCACACAAGTGTGTCTTCTGCGTGGAAGCTGGCCGACTACTCGGGTTTATCGTCTCCCGGGAAGGCATCCGTCTGGATCCCCTGAAAGTCGAGGCCATTCTGAATCTTCCTCCCCCTGCCTCTTTGCAGCAATTGCAGAGCTTGCAAGGGAAAGCTAATTTTCTCAGACGATTTATCCCGAATTATGCCGAGGTGGCTAAAGGCTTCACGCGATTATTAAAGCGAGACACACCCTTCCGTTGGGATGCCATCGCCCAGGAGTCTTTCGAGTGCCTTAAAGACCTTCTCGTCTCAGCTCCGCTCTTAAGACCTCCGAACTATCACCGCGACTATATTCTCTATTTGGCTGCCGCTGACACCACCATCGGTATGGTTCTTGTGCAGGACGATGATGCTGGCACCGAGCATGTTATCTATTATCTCAGCCGCAACCTTCTGGATACGGAAACTCGCTACGCATACGTCGAAAAGTTGGCATTGGCAGCTGTCTGTGCCGTCCAACGATTCCGGCATTATATCCTATTGCGCACAACGACCGTGATCTCTGATTGCAACCCCATGACCTACATTTTGTCACGTCAGCTGCTGGTGGGCAAATACTCGAAGTGGATTGTAATCCTCCAAGAGTTCGACTTGGAATTCACTGCAGCCAAGTCTAAGAAATCTCTGGTCTTTGCTGAACTGCTCTGTTCCTTACCACCTAACTCTGCACCATCCCCCTCAGAGGAGCACATTCCGGATGAAACTTTGTTTCTCATTAGCACCCTCGACCCGTGGTACGGGGATATTATCGTATATTTACAGACGTCTTCGTTCCGTCCCAACGTATCGAAAGATGCTCGACGACGAATTCGTCACCAAGCTCAACCATATCGTATCTTGGGCGATACCCTGTACCGCCTCGGCGTCGATTCTGTTCTTCGCCGATGCTTAACTCTCGAGGAGGCTGAGCGAGTCTTGAATGACTGCCACTCCGGCGCTTGTGGCGGCCATATGTCCGGATATGCTACCGCTCAGAAGATCCTCCGGGCTGGTTATTTCTGGCCTTCCATCTTCAAGGATTGCATCCTTGCTGTACGTGCATGTCACGAATGCCAGGTTTACCACCGGAAGATGCGTGCACCTGTTGCACCACTGCACCCTGTTGTAACCGTAGGTCCATTTGCCAAATGGGGCATCGATTATACATCCTGTAACCCTCGTTCGGCCGGGGGGCATGGGTACATTATCGTTGCTGTGGATTATTTCACCAAGTGGGCCGAAGCGATGCCTACATTGAACGAAGACGGTCACACAGCGGCGCAGTTTCTATTCAATCATATTATCACTCGTTTCGGAGTCCCTCAAGCTATTGTTACAGATCATGGAAAGCATTTCCGAAATCATATGATGACGGAGCTAACGTCCCAGCTAGGCTTGCACCAAGATAGTTCGTCACCGTACTATCCACAATCTAACGGTCAAGTTGAAGCCGTGAACAAAGTTTTGATCACCATGCTTCAGCGCACTGTCAATACGCACAAGTCTAACTGGCACCTTATGCTTTTCCCAGCCTTGTGGGCCTACCGGACTTCCGTGAAGGATGCCACCGGTTTCACTCCTTTCCAGTTGGTTTATGGACTGGAGGCTACCCTTCCCGTCGAATGCGAGATTCCTTCATTAAAATTAGCTGTCGAGTTACTCCCCAACACCACTCCGGTGGAGGAACGGCTTCTTTACCTAGAACGGTTAGACGAGACTCGTCGTTTGGCTTCTCTGGCTATCGAAGCACAGAAAAAGAGAGTCAAGGCTCACTTCGATCAGAATATTCATCCTCGTTCCTTTGTTGAGGGAGATTTAGTACTGCTCTACGATCAAGCTAAGGATAAGCTGGGGGCAGGGAAACTCGAATCTATGTGGTTAGGTCCCTACATTGTGAAAAGAGTTTTACAAAAGGGCGCGTATGAGTTGATTGATTATGAAGGAAATCCTCTTGACAAGCCCCGCAACGGGCTGTATCTGAAGAAATATTATGCATAACTTCGCGCACTCACTTTGTATATACGTGTGTTTTGTGTGTTGTGCATGTTTTCATTTTGCCTTGGTGTGCAAGCGTGTTTTCCTCTTATTGTGTTTTCTTCTTCTTGTGCAGATGTCTAGTGCACCTTATGTTGGTTTCGCTGATGGCGCCTGCCGTAGTACTTGCAATTTGTCATCTGCGGCGTGGGTGATCTACGATCCTCACGGAGAATTGTTAGACCTTCAGGGGGTCTGCCTAGGTCGTACCACTAACAACGTTGCCGAATACAGCGCTGTAATTGAATTACTTGCCGAAGCAGTTGACCTCGACATCTGCGAACTAGTGGTGAATCTGGACTCCCAGCTAGTTGTCCATCAACTCAACGGGCAATATTCCGTCAGAGACCAGCGCATATTAAGGTTGTACCTACGTGTAAGATTGTTAGAACGGAATTTTGATTACATTACTTATCAACACATTCCGAGACGATTAAATACGTTGACTGACGCATTGGCCAACCATGTGTTAGATAGACATTTGCGTAACAGATAAACATCATGCAAGAAGACATAGAAAGCAGAATAAAGTCAAGCATATGTAAATAAATCATTTCAAGCATAGTTTGCATATAGATGCTTTTAAGCTTGCATCAAAAAATGTAAAATCCATGGGTCATGTGTCGTGCAAATCCATACATAAGATCACAATTGTATTGAATAAATGCATAACATAAACAAAACATCATCACATGTAACAATGATCCATCCAAAAACTGGTATGTATATATATATATATCGTGTGGCGCACTAAGGCGCTCAAAAATAAGTGTATATGTCCAAAAATCAGTATGTCTGAGTCATGAAGTCTCAAAATAACAGTGGAAATAAAGCCTAGGCGACTATTCGGCTGGATGATGCTCTCTGTAGTACACAGCTGCTCGTGCCACCCGCCTCAGAAGGCGGTGTACCCTGGGTTGCACCCCCACTGTGTGGATCTGATGCTCTATGGGGACCTCCTCGACCCCCTGGTAGTCAGGCACCCCCTCCAGCAACCCCTCAAGGTTGCGAGCCACAGCCTCTGACGTATCAACCCCTGGAGGGGCTAAGGCCAGGACCCCATCTCCCTGCCCTTCTCTCCGTGCCGTGGCAGCCAGGACAACCGGTCTAGTAGGCCCCACATCTGCATACCATGACGTTTGTTAGGACATGTACATAAAAAAAAAATATATATAGAATAAATCCAAAAAACATTTAAAAAATTCAAAAGTCAAAGTGTTATACCTGCATCATCCCACTGTTCACCTTGGGGCAGTACCAGATCAGGGTCATTGCGGAAATCCATGCCCGCATATGGCCAGTCCTCCACAAAGATCTCCTGCTGATCCAGCCAGTCTCGGAAAAATGCTCCCCAGCTATGTGGCCGGCCGCCACCTCCGCGTGGCATGATTCGAGCCCATCGTGAGGCCCTCGTCTCTCGAGGATCCCTGGGAGCATCCACGGCCATCGTCTGCAGCCGCATGGCTGGCACTCGCTCTAGAATGAGCGGGACTAAGATGGACCCGTAGCCGAACTGTTTCGTCTCCCCGCGACGACAGTTGCTCAGCTGCCTCTTCATGTTATTGGTCACTGCTGTGCACCAATCAAACACTGTAGGCTCAAGGCATTCGAGAGCTAACAAGAGATGAGTCTTTGAGGCCTTGTGGTTGGCCATACTACCCGCTGCCCGGGTCACCATGAATAGAATGGTGCGAAGCACTATGTTTCCCACTGTGGGGATTGATACTTTCCCACTTCGCGCTTTCTCAGCCTCCGGACATACCCGAGCCATCAGATCATCTAGCGTGTCGCCGCTAGGTCGCTGCCCCCCTATGATGTGCCTCGCACCTCGGCGTGACAACCCGGTCAAAAAGAAGATATCCATGTGGTCAAATTCGATATCCTGGCCCCGGATAGTGAATTTCATATCCACCGGGTTCCATGCCCTGATCAGTAGCTCGAGAAGATCATGCTGAGCTCGTAGGCGAGGTGTGAGGAAAAATTTCATAAACCCGCAAGCCCGCATGGCATTGCAGCAATCCACATTTGCCCAAGCAGCAATATCTTCGACATCATGCACTCTTTCCTGCCATTGGAAAGCCATTACGTCCTGCAGGAACCATGAAAAGAATTTAGAAGTGCTGGAGTTGGATTTTTTACGTTCAAATTAAAATAAAATAATTTTTCTGCGCCAGCGCGGCTGTTTTAAAAACAGACGCGCTGACCATGGCAGCCCTTCGATAATTTTCGAGGTCAGCGCGGAAGAACACGGGTTTTCCGCGCTGACCCAAAGATGGCCGCGTTGTGTTCCAATTCGGTCAGCGCGGACCTGTGGGGGATATCCGCGCTGACCGAGCGCGCACCCATGCATTAAAAAATCGCCCAATTGGGCAACATGAACCGTTAAAATCCTACTGAAAAACAATCAAAATGCAAGGCAAGGGAACGAGAACCTACCTGGAAGAAGCAGATCGGAAAACGGTGTCTGTACGGGCTGGAAATCGCTCCGTCAACTTTCTGGCTCCTCCACGTCCTCCACGTTCCAAAATAGTAAAATGGTAAAAATGACTTATTACTCCCTCCTATTTATAGTAAAAACTCATAAATTGCCATATTTTTTGGGTTTTTGCCATTTTTAACCATAACTTTAGCCCTGAATTTGTTAAATGCATGTTTTAATATGTTTTTATACATATCGAATGGATTTATGCGGGTAGTGCTCTTGTGCAGGTCCAGATGAAGTAACTTGGTCGTAATGATCCTCTGTTCGCATGATCCCCATATATGTCGTCTCTAAGCTCTTTTCCGACGGTAAACAAGAGAAGATAGCCGAGCCTCTTTTCAGCTCGTTAAAAGGAAGGAAAAGCGGTCATTTTAAGCTCTTTTTTCGACCGATTGAACTAAAAAGATTGTCGGGTGTTTGTCGTTTCGCACTCGTTATTGGTTCTAAAACGACGTGTTTTCGACCGCTTTTTTACTTTTTTGGGTCAAGAACACTATTTACGAAAAGTACTCCTCGATCGTAATGGTCGAGCGGTTCTTTCGAGCATAGTTTTATACTTTTTCGGGCTCGGGAGACACAACTGTACGAAAAAGGACCCCCCTGGAGTCTCCTTTTCCGTTGTCTTTTCAGACTCTCTAAACAAGAAAAGACGCAGAGTTTTTCCTTTGTCAGGCTCGTTAAACACTTGATGACATCGGACATTGTCGAAATGACACTCTTCAAGCATATGCTATCCCCGTCAAGCTTGTCATCCAAAAATAACTGGGGTACCTGCCAGAAATGGTGAGGAAATGGAACTGTAATCATAGTCGTGTCGGCAGTATGTCGCTCTTGAACATGGCACTCTTCTGCTTCGTGTCTGGGTGGGATCATCTCATCTTGTTTTTCACTGGCCTCCGTGGGTTTGGGTTATCCTATTCGACCTCTCATCTGCCCATTGCCATCATCACTATACCCTTTGCTCATTTGATGTCAAATACTGCCAAACCCGCTACAGTGCCGCCGATATGTTCAAGAGAAGTTGACCTCTGCAATAATACAACCTCATCTGCTCTCTCACACAAATCATTTTTCCTCTGTCTCGCATCGATGATGTGGGAAACATTATGGCCCACCTTCGATCAAGGTCCCTTCCTGTCGACTTCAGCTCATTATCCGGGAAGGTGACTTAGAGACTCCCTTCAGGTGCCTTAGAACCTGCATGCCTCAATGGCAGGTTCTTCGTGTTCGACGCGAGGTTTACATCATTGGCCTCCGATCGAATGATTCCGTGGGTGTTCGACACCAGCTCATTGATTCACATGCCGCGGATTGTACCTATAGTACCTTGAGGACCATTGTCATTATTGGTGGTACCTCTCGCGTCTGTTAACAGTTTTCATCATTGACTGGTAATCAGACGATGTTCATGCATGTTCGACTTCAACTTATGTATTCACATGCTTGGACTTGTACTTTGTTCGGGTCGAGATGGAGCGCAAGACCCTGGATCCTTGTCTGTTATGGTCCAGGCTGCGATTTTGTGGATGATCATTACATGACTCATTGATGGATGGCTGCGCCCATACCTGAGTCTTCATGGATGGCTGCGACCATACCTTATCATTACTATGGTCTTTTTAGCTGGGTGGCTGCGTCCATTCCACAGACCTTTTCGCATGTCTTCGTGGATGGCTGCGCCCATGCCTAGACTGCATGTACTTGATTATCAGAGATATTTCGGTCCTTCCTGGTGGTGTTCCAGTTCGGCGTGTGTTGTAAAGCATTTCACCCCTCCCACTCTCTCGGTCTTCATGCTTTAGGGGGCATCTGTTACACAGTAATTTGTCACTGCCTTCCTGTCAGTCACCCTGCTGTGTCAATCACTAAGCTTCATGCCTTCTGAACTAGCCCAGAAACCCATTTTTCCAAAGTTTTGTTCATCAGCGCGTCTGTTCCTAAAATAACCGCGATGACAGGCGCCTTGTAGTATATGCTGTGCGCTGCCAGCGCGGAAGAACATCACTTTTCCGCGATGTCCTACAGCGCGCCTTTCCTGTGTGCTTCCGCGCTGATATGACTATCCCAGTTATTGAGATGCGCCGACAGCGCGGCAGTATCCTAATAATCCGCGCTGATCCAGTTTGGGCGAATTTGTTCAAACAACCAGCCTTCCAGATAACTCCAGGCTTGGTTGTTAGCTTTGTGAATGTCGACTCCCTTCTATGGCATGACTGTTCGACCCTTTGCAACAGTTTCTCTCAAAGATAAGCTCATCCTTCCACCCTTTTAGGAGGCTCCTTCTCCTACATATACTTCCACCATTACCATGAGCAGCTAGTTAGATATAGCTTGGATTGTATAGAGCTTATAGTGCTCAGATTGCTGCTACTATAGGTATTTGGTGTGCTAGGTGTGGAAGTGATTGATTGCTTAGGGAAGGTTGTTTTGTGTTGCTTGTGTGAGAGAGAGAGTTGTTTGTCTTGGGAGAATCATCCTCAAAGGTGAATGCTTGAGATACATGCTGACTGGCCCCTCCTGAGAAGGTTACCGACGTCAGAACATTTGGTTGTACTCTTCTCTATTCTGATTAATAATAGATGACTGTTATTATTGTTCCATTCTCATTTGTACTTGCAATGGTTAAATGTGAATTACATCTTTTCTGACCGATGTATGGTTGCTTTTACTAGATTTCACGCTTGTGTTTGTTTCCTCTTCGTGTGTGCAGGTATCCATTCGCGAGGATCGCGGAGGATTGTGACCAGCCAAAGCGAAGGAACGAAGGCAACATCTCTTCGTCAAACAACAGCGCTGGAATCCAAGTAGGTGCTCTTTACCTCTTGTTTAATTGTAATTAGGAACATGCATAGCAGCATTGTTTGATTGTTGCTAGACCCTTGCTGGGCTAGTAGGGATCGCCTCTATCCGTAGAGGGGATTTACCTCTCCAACACCTACACCAAATTTCAGAGCCTACCTTGGTCTTGTATGTTTTCATAGCAAACATTGAAATCCATTCCATGTGTTTTCTCTAAGTGTTTTGGTCCATTTTGAAAGAAAGGAAAAATGACGTATTTTCACATGTTAACTATGGCATAATGTGTATAAGATTGTTTTGGCACTTTAAAGGGGTTATGTTTTTGAAAATGAGTTGATCTAACAATGTAAATATTTGTCACACTCATTCCCAAAGTTTTAAGCATTGTTGCACAAGTGTCGTCACAATCGTCGCGAAGTGTATCTCTGGTGTCACAGTTGTCGTAATTCATCACAAATTTATCTCATTCAGGGAAAATTATTGTTCATATGTCTTGCATGATCTATGTTGTTGTGTCAATAAGTATTCTATGTGTGTGATCAAAGTCAAGTCATATCATTGTTCACATCAGCTCATTAATCACACACTTAGCTAAATTCCTGAAAATTTCCAGTAACTTAACCTCATCTAACCTTCCTCAACTGTGCATTGTGCAATTCCAGCCATCAAGATGTAACCCTTCCTCTTAACACTACATAGTGCATATTTCCTGCCTTCCGGTACCGTGCACTACACAATTCCAATGCTCCAGCCAAAATATTATCCCCTAAAATTGTGCAATCCAACCCTCTAGCCTAGCCTCAATTGTGCATTGCATAGTCTTTGAGATAAAGCTCAACCCTTAAGCTCCTAAGTTGTGAAAATGTTTAATACCCAGATCTTCTCTACTTCTAAGAAATGTGTAGTTTCCTGAAGCAGTGCAAAACCCCTCACCCCAGCTCACTGAGTTCCAAAACTGCATAATCTACCTGCTATCTTTACCATGAACTAAACATTGTGTAGTCTCAAGGCTTTATCTTCACCCCTAACTGCTTGAACTCTATGATTGCGCAGTCAGTAAACCTCTCCCTCAGCCTACCAATTGGTTTTGGTTGAGTCAGTAGATCAACATGCACCATCTTAGACTAGGGGCTCATCAGAATGATGTCATCCCATCATGAGTAATTGTGGATGAATGTACTCTATTGTATCATGGAAGGATGATGAAGAAGGAGATGAAGAAGGAGAACATGTTGAAATACATCTTTGTAGCTGATTATGCAAGTTGATCAACTAAGAGAAAACAAAGGGACAGTAGTTTGTGACCACAACTCAAGACTTGATATCATTCAAGACTCTTTACCTCTAATCCATAAGGAGGTGGATAGAAGAGAATCCTCAAGAAGACTTATAGCAAGTAACGAAAGAAGTGGCTTGAAATTGCCATGTCATAAAGTAGTCCATGTCAGTAGTGTCATGTCATGTCATGAGTTGTCATACGTCACATCATTATTGTGGATGATGTAATTTCTTATTCAAAAATGTATTGTAAAGTGGAATTCCAAAAGGCATGTATGAAATATGGAGAGACGTGTAATGTATAAAAGTCATAGGAAGTCAAACAGTCACGGAGGTAGTCAAAGAGTCACAAGGGAGGTGTAGCATCACCCCATTAGTTATATATACACCCTGATTATATGAAAAAAGGACCTTTCACCTTTGCTTCTCCTACAAGGCATTAGAGAGACAACCTAGTTCTTTGGGTGAGTAGGGAGCGGCTCAATCACTCCACTATTGGAGCTAGTTGTGTTCATTGTATACATGTATTTTGGGACTTTTAGTTAGTATCATATGCCTCATGGCCAACAAATTATTCATGCATGGATTATGAGTATTTGTAAGGCTATTTTGTGGATGGTTGTAATTCATGTTTGCTTTCATATATCCTAAAGTAGTTTAACTATTTGAGTCGTTTTAGTGCTTATCTTATTGACAATGTGTTATTATGGTTGCAATGAGTTTCACATCTTTGTGGACTATTCTGTTGTATGTTAGACAAATATTTCTTATTCATAATGGGTGCAATGATGATCACATCTTTGTGGAATATTCTGCTAGATGTTAGAGAAATACTCTCTTTGTATGCGTCTCTCTACTAGGGTACTACTATTACCTCTCTCCTAGAAGTTCACTTTCCTTTCCCTCCATCATAGAAGAATATTGACACGCATATAACTGAACACTCACCAAGCATACTCACTTGCTAATCCAATATTAGTTGTGCATTCCTCTCTTGTGCTGAAGTTTGTAGCCAAGGAAAACCTATAATAATATATGGAAGCTGAGACGATATCCCGGATGGGCCTCCTATTCAAAATTGTGAGAGGTCTAATTGGGCCTTCACATCAGGGAGACCTTCTTGGTTGAGATATTTCCAGAACCGTCAACATGAAGAAAAAGGGATGTTCTCGAACTTGTGCATACCTATGTGTGTGGGCCTATGCTAACTAATCATTAGTTGGAGCACACTATTTATTCATCTTTATTGTTGATTTCATAAAAATAAGAGTGATGTATTTTAATATGTCAAAGAGTTTAAAATGTTTATTGAGAATAAAATGGGAAAATATATCAAAATCCTTTGATCTGATCAAGGAAGAGATATAGAGAAGTTGCATTCATCATGTACTACAAAGATTGTGGAATTGTATAATAGTACACAGTGCCACATAATCTGCAACAAAATGGATTAGTTGAAAGGAAGACCAAAACCTTTGTGGAAAACGTGAGGAGTATGATGAAAGGTAAAAGCCTTACCAATGCATTTTTGTTTGAACCTATCAGTACTGATGTTCTTTTAAAAAATAGAAATCCAACAAAAATATCAAACCATAAAATTCCCTTTCATGATCTTTATAGTTATAAACCAACAACAAACAATTTAACAATATTTGGAATTAAACATTTTTTCATGTTCACAAAGAAATGAGTACAAAACTTGTTTAAAAATCAATCAATTATATTTCTCTAAGGTATTGTTATAATCCTAAATAATATAATATGTTTTATCCCTCTACAAACTTCTTTTGCAAGTATGGACATTTTGCTTGAGGAAAATGCAGATGAAGGACATAAGGAGAATTATTATGATGCATGGAATATTCCTCATGAATTTGGTGATGTCAAAGAAGAAGTTGATGACAAACAAGAGTGGAAATAAGAGAATAAATCTAGTAATATGGACACCTCAAGAAGTGAAAGCACACCTAGAGGATAAGATGACTCACTATAAAGTAGGAGAAGGTATGAAAGAAGTGAATTACTAAGAGGATCATCATGCCAAATTTTGCCGCATGTATGGTTTAAATGCTATGCCTCAATGACTAAACCAATGAATGGCATAGAACCTTTTATCTTTCAATAAGATAATGAACATGTAGAATGGGGAAAAGTAATGAAGGAAGAGTATGAATTAATAACGAGAAATGATACTTGGGAATCAACATAATTACCTAAAAATAAAGTACACATACGATGCAAACAATTGTTCAAACCAAAATTTAGAGTTGATGGAAGTTTGAATAAATATAAAGCTAGATTGTTTGCTAAAGGTTATTAAAAAAGATATGGAATTGATTATGATTAAACATTTTCACCTATTTATGAATT
The DNA here is from genome assembly GCA_031772625.1 of Pinus tabuliformis. Lineage (NCBI taxonomy): Eukaryota > Viridiplantae > Streptophyta > Pinopsida > Pinales > Pinaceae > Pinus > Pinus tabuliformis. The sequence goes on along the minus strand of CM062814.1, from coordinate 356,114,885 downwards.
AAATACAATTAGATTGACGATTTTTTTAGCTACAAAACTAAAATGGAAACATCATCATTTACATGTTAAGTCTTCATTTTTTAACAGGAAACAAAATGAAGAAGTATATCTTGTTTAGCTAGAAGGGTTTGTTAAAAGGGGTGAAGAACTACTTGTTTTTAAATTAAAGAAATATTTATATGGGTTGAAAAAACACTAAGATAATGATACGAGAATATTGATTTTTTATTTTTTCAAAAAGGTTTTATTACTACAACAGAAGAGGCCATTAGAGCTATAAATAGCACCTGAATCTAGTGTTTTGTAGCATGCAAATTGGCTTCAATTGGTGACGTAAAACCTAATGTAATCTAACATCTTCACTTGGGTGTCAAAAATAGCACTAGGAATAATGTCTGGAACAACATCAGAAACTATTTCTTCCATTCTTGCTTCCATTGTTGTGTCCATTTGTACTTCTATTTTTTCTCTCAATTGTGCTTCCTATTTCTCTTCTGGTATGGCATCAAAAATAAATAATTTTTTGGCTTCTTAATTGACACCAAGTTATGCTATTGAGTCTCTGAATTGTTGTATTTTTATCGTTTTTTCCTTTCGATATTCCTCACATTTATCCATATTATATTTATCCATTCACCATTTACCATACCATTTTCATGTTAAATGTGGGTCTCCCTTATTATTTTACAATTTATTTATTTTCATGCATTTTAAGAGAATTTGTGATTAATTATTAGAAAATTAATATATTTTCATATATATATATATATATATATATATATAGAGAGAGAGAGAGAGAGAGAGAGAGAGAGAGAGAGAGATATCAACACTTGTGGAGCTTTGTAATGTGTAGGAATATTTCAATAAAGGATTATTCAAAGAGATTTGAGGAGATAGTCATTCAAGTTTCAAGTCCATATCAAGGAGAAGATCATGAGGATATGGATATCTCATCCAAGATTTGTGTGAGGATTTTATGGGATCATATTTTGTAATTATGGAAATTGGTTTAAAGAAAAGTGGAGTTTTATTTATGAGTTTCTTATCTCCTTTTCAAAGAAACTCATGTATAAATATGAGCGCTCTCTCTCTATTATGGTAGGTTATGGTTGGAGAGGACTGTAAGTCATTGTGATGTAATATATTGAGATTTATTTATTGTTGATGTGAGCTCACACATGTTTGTTTTTTCTATCTATTATTTGTCCTTTGTTTCTTTTGACATGTTGGTTTTCTTTTATGCAATTTCGTATTTTTAGATTAATTTAATTTATGTAGTTCAATTTCAGCCGTGTGCTTCAATTTCAAGAATTAGATTAGGTTAATTTGGCTTCAATTCTGCATATATTGTGCATGTGCCTCGTAAGTCTACGAAATCCTCGGGTTGACAATTAATGATTGGGAAATTATTAAATGACAATATTTTGGCCCAACATTTTGGCACTGTTGCGGGGGAGGCAGGATGAATTGAAGTTTAGTTTAGTTTTCCCCAAGAGTGATTTCATTTCCTAGCTGATTTGGTTTGATTGTCATTAAAGTGCTTGCTTACCATCTATCCTAGTTCTCTTCCTTGACAACTAAATCACTAGTTTTTATTTACTACTTTTCTCATAGTTTTCTTGCTTGATAACAAGAAGTGTGTTTAGTTTATGCAAATTATGATTTATGGCATTCGCAAGAACAAGTTTACATAACTAGTTTATTTTCATTTGGTTTTACATTTAGATTTTAGTTTTGGGTATTGTAAGAGCCCCTATCCAACTAATCCATATCTGTGCCAGCAAGATAATTTAACAATGAGTATAAGTTTGAAACAAATCACTCAGGTACTACCAAAAGCCAGGATCTCCTCTTCCCAAGAAGCAGAGATCCTTACATAGGTCAAAACATTAACTACTCCTCCAAAAGTAAACAAAGAATCAACATTCGAAGGATCCTGTACATTTGATAGGGGATAATTATTTGAATAGGAGATTGAGAAGGAAAAAGACGAGCTACATCATGATCTGAATTAGTGTAGAAATCACGCCTATGAAAGCCTTATCGAAAGATGGTTTTGATGGTTTGGACGAAGTACTAGGTTAGATCAATTACGTTTTTGTTTTTATTTCACTAAATCACAGTCACACTAATTGAATTCAATCATTATTGTGTATTTTCATTTTTAAATTGCAAAAATGGAAGTGAATATATTTTTATTACTATTGCATGAATGGTTACATGGGAAATTTAATTAGATGTAATGATTCATAATTTCCAATTAGCATAGAGTAGGTAGGTTATTCCTTTTTGTTTTGAATAAGTATTCTCTGCTCTCGTCCTTTTGCACAATCTCGTGGATCATAAAGTAGGATAGTAGGATCTCCATAAACATTTTTAAGAATGAATACATTAAGAATTTCCAATATGATTACTCAATTTCAGCTACAAATAAGTTTGTGTCCATTTGCTAAAAATGGGAATGTGATACTTTTAGCACACATTGACATATCTTTCTTACTAACTAGGTACACTTCAGCTCTAAAGAAGTTGAAATTTAGGTACCTTTTGACAAATTACGAAATAGAAGCATTGTTCTTTAATTCCCATTAATGTAATCGAATGCAATTACTGTAAAAGGCAACTGTTGCGCAACCTCACTACTTGCGATCAAGTGTGGTAATAACATAAAGAAGGCTCTTCCTCGAAATTCTGATAGTCTATTGCTTGGTGATGGTAAAAGTGTGTACCAAATTTGAAATATAACTTCACAACCCCACAATCAATGAAATAAGGTTTATTGTGATTTAATTTTTTTTTTCTTAACAAATGGAAAACATGTCCTTCAACCCCAAATCATCCATATTATCTCGTAATTACCTGGGAATTAACTCCAGCTGGCCTTGCTATTCATAGAAGTGCAATAATACCCCTCTTTCATGACAACGAATTTCGGAAATAATTGTGATATCAGCTAAAAAAGCAAAATCTGGTTGTTACAGTTTCCGAATATTTGAATATCCACGAGGAAAGTTGGGTTCATTAAAGACAGTGATGCAAAATTAAGGGAGAAACCTTGTTTTGAAATCTTTATGATACAATGGATCTCTTTCTTGGCTTTAATTCCCAGTTCTTCTTGCATGGGTTCGTTGAGCTCATCACTAGCCTATGAAGTTGACAAGGGTTTCCAACTGTAACATGAATAAGCTGGGATTGATTTGCAGTTTTGAGTGATATATTTGGAAGTCAACAGGTCCAGCGGGGGAGAAAAATCCTCGAAAGCCATTTTTTCTATGAGGAAATTCAAGTTTCAGTTCGTATAATAACGAAGAGATCGCCCCAATTACTCATGCAACAACCCTTTGTTGCTAAAATTAGGCGTTCTCTCTCATCACATATCGATAAAAGACATCCATAAAATCCTCCTTCCTCCTTTCTGCATGCTGAAGCTTCTTCTTTCTGGATGCTAAAGCTTCTAATTTCGATGAATAACAGTGAAGTTTGATAATCGTTTGAGGGGTTAAAGGGGAGTGAAGCCATTGGTAAGGCTAGTATCATCTTCGTCTAAGGACTTGAATAATGAGATCGTTGATGTCGAGCTCTCACCAAGTTAACACCTATATGGTTGCCACCAGATAACAAAGTTGAGGGGAAATGAACTCGATCACTTTGATAACACACCAACCTCCTCTCCATAGAGGTTGATCGATGTAGCTCTCTACACGTAACTGAGTGTGGTGGATATTTGCTTCATCTTCCCACTCTATCCAATAAGAACTATCAAGCTCTCGTCGGGGTTCCCAATGCACCATTCATATCTACTTAGAGTATGGTGGTGGGTCATGTCCTTTGGATGCGTTGAAACTGGGAGCGTGCATTGATTTGTTGGGAGGGTTGGTGCACTTAGGCATTGGCGACCCTGTTGTCAACCAGTGCTGCCCACTCATACAAGGCGTTGCGGAGTTGGAGGCAACGTTGTGCTTATGTACAACTATCCGCCTCAAGCTACTCAACGTCAATGTCATCCTACCACTAGCTTAGGATATTTTTGTTCAATTTGGCCTTAATCCTCCCCCTAGATTCACATTCCCACCTCTCAATTAAGAAAAAAAATGCATTCAATGGCATCCCTCACTGCTGACAGTTAGTGTTTGTTTCATATAAACGTTCTACTTCCCTTAATGGTTTAGTGTCAATCGTATGTCCACACTGATTATGGATTGCACGCAGGTGAAATATGTTGTGACAATAACCGGACTGACCTTTACGAATTAAATAGAATATGTGCCTGCATTTTGTTATTTTTGTTTCTCTAAGAAAGAGGACCAATGATTTCCTTCCTTGGTTTTATGAGAGATGAGTAGAGCAGTGTAGCACAACATTGAGAATAATAATTTATTGTAGTTGTTGCACTGTGTTTATTTAAGGTTCTATCTAGATGTTAACATGATAACCAAGAATTGGAGGTGTAATATAACAGTGATATGAGGAGAGAATTAGTAACAAATCAGAGCACTGCCCTCCAAATAAACATTTAATCATGCTTTTATTCACTATTCAATTTTGTTATATCTCATTCTCACCGAGTATGGTAGCAGAAAAATGTATTAAGAAAAACACACGGTTATTTTCACATTATTCCACGATGAAGATATGTGCTCTGCAGTGCTCATTTACCCGATGCATGAAGTATCCAATCCGATGCGAGAATAAAGCTTAAAGGGATGATCGATTGTTATCACATCACATATGGCTCAAAACATCGCAGAAAAGGGAGACCAATGAAAACATCAAACAACGCAGAAGCTAGGGGATGTATTCTGTTCTAACTGTCCTTTCCTTGACATCACAGAGAAAAGAAATAACTTCCAATATTATTTTATCATAGGTTTCTGTATATTTCCCAAGGAAAATAAAGTGCAATCGCGTTTTAAATGATTACTCAATGGCAAACTTACCTCCAAGCTCACATGGAACCATGAATTCGACTGGTCTGACTACTAACTAGCAGGATCAACTAACTACTTGTCCTACACATCCTTCCTTTCCCACTCAACCCACTTATGCTCCTTCATCATGTGACAACCAATTGATCAATGACTTGAATTAAAAGTGTCACCCATTCCCTCGCTAATTTCACAAGGAGGCATCACTATCACAATTATTCTCCTTAATTCTAGACGGATATCCAATGGTCAACCAACATTTTCCTCATTTGATTTATTGTCTTCTTTTCATGCTTACTAATGGGTTGTTTAAACAATAAAAATAAAAATAAAAAATCGAAACAATTAAAAACAAATAAAAAATACTTAAAAACAAAAACAAAAAAAAACAAAAAAAAAAAATTCACAATTGGACTTTCATAACTCTTGAAAACCATTTCTGCTAACTTGTTTCTTGAAGTCACTTCAAAGGAACTTGTGCACAAAGGCAACAGGTAAAAAAAAAAACTTTTATTTTATTTGGTTGCTAGCATTCATACTTATTTTTGCATTTTATGTCTTTCAAAAACTCTCATAATTTTCATGTAGGATTTCTACTAAGATTTTATAGGTGCACAGATGATCCAAGTTCATGCAAATATGATCTCCTGAAACAACAATAAAACATGCATCATTAAAGCTTGGAGGAGCTAATTCTTCATTACATATGTCATGACATTTGCTGCTACACAGAAACCTTTTGCGTCATGATATGTTTACCCACATTTCTCCTTCAAATCTCATTAGGTATCCATATTGGAGTCCACTTTTTCATTGCCTTAACCATCATGACTTCATACATGTCCACTTTTCTGAGTCACATACATTTTTTCCTTCTTTTTAGTTCATCTTGTTTCCTTATGAATAAAACCATCCAACCCTCTACATTGCCTTGTTTCCATTTCCATTGAAAAAAATGTTTGACAATATGATATTTTATCTATAGTCTTACGAATCATTTTGTATGAAGTCATGTTGATTGACGTGGGATTCCTTAACAACCACCTTACAACAAGTCTTGCCCTATCGACCTCAGCACCTTATCTAGGATAGAGACTAGAGTCATTATTAGTACCTTGAAGCTTGTATGCCTTAATGACAAGTTCGCTCACCAACAATCATGGAAATACATCAATTTCCTTTGATCATTTGATTTTGCAAGTGGCTCAACATTAGCTCATCTATTCACAGTTCGCAAGATGTACTTGCATACCTTGACACTCATTGACATTAATGGTAAGTTTGCCTCACATTGGTTAACATCATTCATTAATGGTTGGTAATCCAATGACTTCTCTTCATGCTCGACATCGACACATTTATTTGGATTACTAGAATTGTACCATCAAGTTTTGTAGGGGGAGAAGACTATATACTTTTCAAGACTCCATCGGCAGTTATAGCAGTATGTTTCCAACCACATGAGAGTACCACAGTTCCACTTTTAGATTTCATCTTTTCATCCGTGATCCAGCAACAACAACCACATTTTCCATGATCCAACAACAAAATCAGCCACATTCCTATTGCATAGTTCATCAACTTTTTGGGTAAGTGGAGGAATGTTATTTTCTACTCATTAATCATATGATTCCTTAATTGATAGAAATTAATTAATTTGCAAAATTTCCTCACCATGTTCCATTTCCTTGCTTTCATAAATATAACACATCTTCAGTTGAGGGGGGAAATATTTTTATTACCATCTCATAATTCCATCTTCTTTACCATTGACCAACATGTCTCTTCCAACTACACTTTGTTGCAAAAATATTGATATATATATATTCGCATGATTCACAAATATTAAGAAAATAGCTTTCATATGTACATTCATAACTTATCATTTTCAATGCAAGTATGCCTAAAATATTATTGGAGAAAATATTTCAATAAAGCATCATTCAAAGAGATTTCAAGAGATAACCATGCAAGTCCATTTCAAGGAGAAGATCATGAGGATATGGATATCTCGTCCAAGATTTGTGTGAGGATTTTAAGGGATCATATTTTTTAATTATGGAAATTGGTTGAAAGAAAAGTGGAGTTGTATTTATGAGTTTCTTATTTCCTTTGCAAATCAACTCATGTATAAATGTGAGTGCTCTCTCTCTATTTGGGTAGGTTATAGTTGCATAGGATTGTAAGTCATTGTGATGTAATAGATTGAGATTTCTTTATTTTTAACGTGACCTCACATGTGTTTGTTTTTACTATTTGTTATTTGTCCTTTGTTGCTTTTCACATGTTGTTTTTCTTTTATGTAATTTTTTATTTCTATATTAATTTAATTTATGCAGATCAATTTTAGTCGTCTGGTTCAATTTCAAGCATTATATTAGGTTAATTTGGCTTCAATTCTACATATATTATGCATGTGCCTCGTAATTATACAAAATCATCGGGTTGACAATTAATGATTGGGAAATTTTTAAACGAAAATATTTTCACCCAACATATGCTTCCATTACAATGTTCTTTGTTGCATCGAGTTCTAATTCTAATATGGCATTGCTTGTTCCATCTAGCTTTCCTTCCATTATGAAATCTTCCTTGATTCTAATATGGCTTTCATTATAGTGTCTTTTGTTGCTTTTAATATTGCTTCCATTACTACTCAATTTTCTACTTGAATGGCTTCTTTGTTTTCTTCTTTGGGAATGCCAAGTTTGGCTTCTAATATTGCTTCCATTATTATTTCTTTGTTCGTTACCTGAATTTATTTTGTTTTTGATTTTCAGGTAACACCAAGTTTGGTTGATAGTATTTCTTCCATTATTACTTCTTGGTTTGCTACCTAAATGGCTTCTTTGTGTGCTTCTTAGGTAACACCAAGTTTGGCTTCTAATATTTCTTCTATTGTTACTTCTTTGTTTTCTAACTAAATTTATTATATCTTTGCTTATGAGGTAATGCCAAGTTTGGCTACTAGTTTTTCTTCCATTATTACGTTTTAGTTCTTAGGTCTAGGGTTTGTTTCCTTTTAGTGTTGGGGTTTTCTTCTTAATTAGCATACAATTTTTCCTCGAGTTAAGCAACCAATTTAGATTCCTATGTAAATCCAATAATATCGTAAATTATGACTTCCAACTTAGTGTTGAAATTTGCTTCCATTTTAGAACCATATTTTGCTTCCATTTTTAGAACTCGTTATGCTTCCTTTATAGCTTCCAGTCATTAATTTAATATTTTTTATTTCAATCAAATTAGTTAAGTATATCATGCCTCTTAAATAACTTGTTTGACTATAGAGTAAATCATATTGAATTTGAAATATTTTATAGCATACCATTTATAAAGAATTTTTAGGGAAATGGACATCCATACAAACTAAAAACATTTGTTTTTGAACGATAACTGGTATTTGTATATTATTAGTAAAACAAATTACTAGTCGAGACTAGCTAGACATAAGGGAGGCCCAAATTCACATCATAGAGATTTCGAGAGTAGAGTTCTTTCAAGTTTCTTATAGTTAGACACCACAAGACAACATTGGAATAAAATAACAAGATAGTTTTTTTTAAAACTATAACCAATATTTTTATATTATTAATGAACAAAACTGCTAGTGTGTGACCAACTATCCATAACGCATGCCTAAATAATACATCCTCGAATGATATAAGTCAAATGATACAACTCAATAAGGTACTACGAGTGAAAATGATACATATGATAATAAACATGAAAATAGGCGTCATAATTATTTATCAGCAATGATACATGATGGAGTCTATATGATCAATTTCACTCAATACTACCAACATATTGTTCATCATTATCATCATCATGTATATCAAGATCATCAACATCATCATAATCATGAGTGTCATCTTCCTTCTCATTTGCCTCAGTGTCATCTCCATCTACCCCATCATCATCATCTCAAATGTCAAATCCAAACCACACATAATCTAGATCAATCTCAAGATCAGCTCAGTCTTTTGGAAGACCCGTGTTATGCAAAAAAAAGCATCAAAAATAAAAGAAAAATATTTCATGCAATATTCAATATTTATCTTATATATGTAATATTACAACATATGAAATAGAATTGTTATCATATTACATCATACCAAAGTGCACATATATACCATAATAAAATTTGAATTAAGTTTCTTCTAAAATTCCATTCCAATGATATAAAATATGAAACAATTCTAATAAACGTTAGTAAATCATGGAGAAGGCTAGAGGATCAAAATCTAGTGACCACTCGCTAGATGAAGGAGTAAGTGTAGCAGTAATAAGGAGACAAGGGTCAGGGACAAACATAGAACTCATCCCTGGAGCAAGAGTGATTACAAGGATTATTTTTCTAATTATGTCGTTGTTTAATTAAATCTCAATCATTCATGGTTCCATACCTTTTTATTGAATAGATTGTTGCTTGTGTACTGTACCAACCCCTGCTACAAAGGAAGGGCCTTCGTTCTTAGCAGGGATCACTGGTTAGGAAGGTACTGATTTATTTCCTCTTACTTATAATTCATGTGTTATTATTGTTACTATTATTATCAATCTTGTACATGCTTTAATGATTGAAAAATTCTAACATTTTTATTGTGTAACAACATAGGTGTTGGACTGGTCCCTTTGTTAGTGTGAAAATTATTTAATTGTTGTTACAATTTGTTGGTGTGTTCATTTCATTTGAATGTGTGTTTCAACATTTGTGAAGAGAATGGTTTTCAGGATTGTTGTTCTTTTCCAAATAAGAGTGGCAGTGTGACAAAGTGGTTTTATTCTACATTTTGTGTTTATTTATTAAGGTTGTGAACAAGATTTGAGGGTGTAACAACCAAAGTGTTGAAGTTTTGAGAGTGTGACTACAACAATTTATTTTGAGATTCATTGGAAATAGTCATGATTTTCCCTTACATATTTTGTGTAATATCTTTGCAATAATTAAACTACCCAGATTGACAATTAATGTGAAGAGTTGGAGCTATTTCTCTAAATTAAAAGCAAAATTGTTCTACCCATGATCTAGATTTAAACAGGAAGGCAACAAATTACATAGATAACCATAAATATAGAGATGCAATTGAAATAGTACTTCATTTTACTAATTTAAAATATTGAAATATGCTTACAAACAAAATGGAAATAAGACTAGCTCGGGCGATGATATCTTATCACTGACAAGAGATGTGGCAGCTATATGCCTCTGAACTGTGCTACAATGAGGTTCAAAGTCCTATTTTTTATTGAGAAACAATGGAAAAATGTAAACATCCAAAAGCTAACCATAGGAGATGAAATGCCAAACTATGGGCCCCGTTTGGGTAAATTGGTACATCAATTTCCCGAGGTTGTATCTTTGGCACATGATCTTTGTTTGATGCATACAATACCTTGTTAGAAAGATCTATCCAAGGACTACAACTTTATGGTGTCCAACTTCAGTCCATAACTCATGTTAGCCCCCGTTTTCCCAAAAAAAGCGTCATTTAGGGCCACAAAATGCCTCCGGAAGTTCACGACCCAAAAAACTGCCAAAAATAGTAAATTGTGCTACAAATAAGGAAACTGAAAAACTGCAAGAGACAATCGTGGGGGTCCAAGTGGGATAGGTGGGTGGCTACCAGTATCCACCTGGATCATTCCTCCGCCCTTAGGAAGCAATGTTCCCCATTACGTTGAGTTCCTCCATGAGATGGGGAAACTTATGCTAAACTTGGTCCCTGGTGAGTTGTTTTGCCATCTTTGATGTGTCCAATATTGGTGGGAAGCATGGTTGAAGGTGGCCCACATTGAACAGTGGGTGCAAGCCAAAGAATGGGGGAATGTTGCGCTCTAAAGCATTGTCTCCCATGGCTTTGGTAATGGTGTAAGGACCATATCGGAGTGGTCTGAGCTTCTAATGGGCTCTGATAAGGCCTTATTTTTGTAAATGCAACCAAACCTTGTCACCCACCTAAAACTTGTGTGGCACTAGATGTTGATCATGTCGCTGCTTGTACTTGGCACTTTTCATAATCAAGTGGTGATATATCAGCCTATTGGTTAGAGGTGCTCTAGGAGTCAGATCGAATGAATGCTTGACCTAACAGTGCAATGGTGCCCTATGGGTGAGGAGAAGATGTCCCTGTATTCTTTCATGACCGTATCGACCTGCTTCTACTATGTGGAGAACCCTTCCCAGGGGCCATGGATGTGGCTATGATCTTTGCCTTATTTTGAGAGTGAACTAGAAAGAAGATAAATTTCCTAGTCTGGGAGATGATGTTGATGCATTTCTTATCATAGACCAAAGAGGTGGTGGTAGGTGGGGCTACCTCTGGTATCATGTACAACATATTAATCAAAGAAATAGTCACAAAGCGAGGCCTAGACTCATATACAACATGTCACTTCCACAAGTATGGTTTTCCTAATAATACATCACAGATGTCGAAAGGAGAAACATCACACAATATCTCATCTATGAAGGGCTTGATGTTACAGGGAAGGCTACACTGCAAGCTAACTCAGAGATCTTGTCCTTGGTGAAGCCACCCAATGTTTTACGACTACGAGTGTGGTATGGTAAATAGGCCTAGCTACTTCATGACCTCTTCCGAAATAAGGTTCTTTTGGCTACCACTGTTGATAATGAATCGCAGACGCGAACCCTTCACCCATATTTGTGAGTGGAAAAGACACTCCCTCTCCTCTGGATCTTCAGGCTCATTCTTTTGGATCTTGGTAGTGGAAATAGTGGCATTGGGCTTCGCATCAATAATCTGCTTCCCTTTGTCATTTCTCTTTTAAGGTTGTGACTCAGGGTTAGAAAATGCATCTGATTCTAAAGCCTTCCACTCATCCACCAGTGACTACATGGCCTGACACTCTCTTGTGTTATTAGTGGGGCTCTTATGGAACTCACACCACTTTCCTGTGTCCTTCTTTGACTTCGCGGTGGTGTTTTTTTCTTGCAACTTGGACAAGTTTTCTTGGGTCACCCACCTTGGCTTTGTCCTTTGTTCTTTGGATTTGTAAATCCAAAGTCTCGCTTCTTCTATTTAAGCTTCTGCTCAATAATAATAGTGTATCCATATGCCATGCTAAGCGAGGAGATTTCCAGTAACTCCACCTCGTCCTCAATGTACCTATATAGGCAGTTGTAATATTTGAGTACAAAATGTTGCTCAAAATCCTTGATACCCAACTTTGTGTGAAGGGTATGAAAAATATTGGTGAACTATGGCACGTCTTGGTCCCTTCCCTACCACAGCATGGTCAACTTTATGTTTTTATCCTCATAGCTTCCGACAGGGTAGTACTGCTCTTTGATGTCATCCCAAAATGAATTCCAGGTCGGTGTGGCTTAAAACAGTGAGGCCGTACTTTCATCCTTTTTCTTGCAGTAGGTTTCCCACTAGTCCTTGACGTGGAGGGCGACATTGAGAAGTGAAAAATTGATGGGAATGTCAAACTGAACTTGTACCTTAAAGAGTGTGGCACTTCCAAAGCAGCTGCTGGAAATAGATGTGTCGCCCCTGGGTAGCCGCAAAATGATCTGGGAAAATTTGGCCATCATCGTGTTCCTTTGTCGCTCGAGGGCTTGTTCAAGCAATATTTTAATAGGATATCCTAGCCCCTCATATTTCTTTTTATCTACGATGGGAGGGTGTCAGGATTTGTGAGGCTGATCTTGCTAATGTTCGACCACTTCAAGCCCTAACTCCTTATATCCCGACCTCGTTGGAGACATGCAAAGAAAAATAGAGAAACAACAGACTGCTCTGATACCACTTATCCGGATTTAAACAGGAATGCAACAAACTACAAAGGTAACCATAAATACAGAGATGCATAAAAAATAATACTTGATCTCATTAATGTAAATACCAACATTTGCTTACAAATAGAATGGAAATAAGACTAACTCTGGCGATGGTATCTTATCCCTAAGAAGAGATGTGGCTGCTACATGCCTTTGAACTGTGTATCCATGAGAAGAGATGTAGCAGCTACATGCCTCTGAACTGTGTTACAATGAGGCTCAAAGGCCTATTTATTATTAACAAACAATGGAAAATCATAAACATCCAAAAATCTAACCGTAGGAGATGAAGCACCAAACTATGGTCCCCATTTGGGTAAATTGGTACATCAACTTACCAAGGTCGTAACATTGGCATATGATCTCCATTTGATGCATACAATACCTTCTTAGAAATATTTTTCCTAGGACTACAACTCTCGAGTGGCAAACATTAGTCGATGACCCATGTTGGCCCCCTTTCTTCCAAAAACTGTTGTTTCGAGCCTCAAAACAGCTCCAGAAGTTCAAGTCCTAAAAAACTAAAAGAAACAATGGTGGGGGTCCAAGTGATATATGTGGTTGGCCACCAATATCCACCTGGATCAATGCAACAACAAGATAACTAAAAAACCTATACAAAACTTTCAAATAATGCAAGTTGAAGCAAAACTTGGAATGTTGCATGAAATCTGAAGAAAAATTATTTAAAGGTGAAAGTAAACATATAATAATTCAAAAGTGTGTAGAATAATTAAACAATCTACAATTTCAATCAATCAAATTCGCAAATAAATGAAGTCTAGGCATGCATTTTAGTGAAGTGGGGAAATTTTATCCCGCTTCACAAAAATGCATGCCCAACCTTAATTTCAAGGCTAAATTGAATGATTCAACTTGGAGAGTACTTTTTTACTCATAATTAATATTAATTTTGCACATAAAAAAAAAAAAAAATGTGCAAGAATATGCCAAATTGGATCAATTTTGTAGGGCTAGAGTCAAGGTTTGTGTGCCTCAAATAAATGCACACTAGGACCTGTACTTAGATTACTCTGCGATAATTATCATTCCAACCTAAATATAATTTTTTTTGTGAAACATACCATACTCATTTTCATAAAGGAAATGTTTTACACTGAAATTGATGTTCGATAGAATAGTAATTGATCGTATCTATCAATGATCACAATCAGAACAAATATGCAATCCCAGGCCAAACCAATTACACTCTTGGTAAAGAAATTTTAAATGGGACATGATTGGAAAATTCCTAACATTAGTATATAACCTTACATCATGTATGACAAATATCCTACATAACTATGTTTCCCACTTATACAAAACTTTCACATAAGGCAAGTCGAAGCAAAACTTAGATTGCCGTATGAAATATGAAGTATAGATATTTAAGTTCAAAGTAAAGATATAAAAACGTAAAATCCTGTAAAATAATTCTATGAACAATGTACAATTTTAATCAATCATATTCACAAATAAATGAATGTTGGGCATAAATTTTAGTGAATCAAGGCAATTTTGGTTTTCTTCACAAGAACGCGCGCCCCAACTTCATTTCAAGGACCATTGTTGTTCCTATGAGGATATTTTCTCTTGAATTTATAATGCGAAGCCTCAGTCTTCACCAAGTATATTTTGTTCCTACATGAAAAGGGTATATTTTCAAGCTAGAGGGGACTATAGGGTCATTTATCATTAACAACAAACAAACCCTTACATAGGTGGAAGTGATGATGAAGGAGTTTGGTTTTGAGGAAGGCGAAAAGTGGCAATATGACACATATCATATAATTTCTAATAAAAGGGTGGAAATTAGTTTTGAACCTTATATTCATGAAAGAAGACTAGATACTGATAAAATCCCAAATGAAGAAACTTGAGAATGTGGGAGGGTGCAACAAAGGATGGATGTTGAAACTCTTATGATAAAAGATAAAAGTTTGAAGATGAATGCTCTTGAATAAATATATGTGGAGATGGATGATTCCTAGTTAGAGAAGGGGAGCAAAATTAAAATAGAGGATGAAGAAGACATAGAAATAAAATTAACAAAAGGACCATCAGATTAGTCTAGATTTCAAATTCATATGGGAAATCCAGGGCGCACTACCTCCTCTTCTATCTCCACTTATTTGGAAGTTTAAAGTATAAGAGACTCATTCATTTGAAAATTTCCAGAATAATTATTAACAAATTAAAGAAAGGAATTATAAAATGATAATTATTAAGGTAACACAACTAACAACTCAAGCAGGACTACTCTCTACTATGAACATAGAGAGAAATAAGTTAAATATTCCTTATACACATCCTATTACTCAATCTATTCCTTAAGTACCAAATTTCATAAGGTTGGATTTATCTATTAATGTGGATGATATTCCCCTGCCTGAAAAGATAAAATTAGACATAAAAGTAGGGGAAATGATCTATAATGATCTGAGATGAAAAAAAATTGACAGTGAGAAAAGAAATAAATCCTTTGGAGAAAGGTTCCAATCACTTGAAATAGGAAAAGGAAAATTTTAGAGCACAACATATAAAAAATAAAAAATATGGGAAATTAATCATTAAACTGGGAGTAGATCCAATTGATAGGGAAGCCAAAAAGGCCCTGTTGTAGAACACTAAATCTGAAGTACAATCATTAAGGAAGAAGTTAGAAATGCCTAGGATTGAGCATGCTCAAATAATTGAATTGGATCACATTGAAAAAGAAAAAGGGCTATTAATAGGAGAATTAGTTGATAGAAATAAAGAGATTGTTATTTTGTAGGAACAAGTGTAGAGCCTATAATGGTCAATTAAAAATCATGTTTTCGCCATTGTGGTTTGAGCTAAATCAAATGACCCCTCAAAGAAGTTGTTAAAGCTCATGATAGAGTTCAGAATCTCAGAATTTGAACTAAAGAAAACCCAAGATGGTATGAATATTGTAAGGGAGAAGTTGAATATAAAGGAGAGACATCAGAACTTATCAAATGAAAAGAAAAAAATCATCTTACCAATAAGTATAAGGAAGCTCAATATGAAATCGAAGAGTTGAGAACCAAGGTTAAATGAAATATTTCTTAATTGAGGCTTGGCAAAATGTTCGGGATGGAATTATTCAAAAAAATAATTTTATATAGGAATATATTCATATACTTGCACAAAATAAGATTATGATAAGAAGATTAGAAATGAGCATTGATGTATGAAAGAAACAAGTACAATTTTATGGTTTTTAAATTCTGTCCATAAAATTAAACATCTATGTTGGGAGAGAGGAAAAATTATATGTCACATATGGATGGTAATTAACCTATTTTCCCTCATGAATATATAGATAGGTTTTTAATTTTAGTTTTCTGGTTATATTTGAATTTTAATGTGATTTTTGAGTTGATTATTCTTGTGAAATACTCAAAAGGATTTGTTTCTCCAATATTCTTGTTGTTTTATTTTTCCTATGTGGTGGTAGTATTAGTTTTAACAATACTTGGAGTATTGTATTTAGGAAATTCGTAGATAAAATCATGCCATGCATAGCTATGCTCCTAGAGGGTGTTATAAGGATAATATGCATGATATAAGGAAGAAGATGAGGCACCTAACTAGTTAATTGGAATTCCTTTATAAGGCCATGGTCTACATTAGTACCCAAATGGAATCCCAAATGAAGAATAATAAAGAGATGTAATTAGGGTAAATAATTCAAGGACCCTAGTTATTTAATGCAATATATGGTGGGAAACATTCCATCAATATGGTTGGCAACATTCCACCCATATATTACCCTATAAGGTTACCATTTGTCCTATCATGTTCCAACCTTCTTCCAAATAATTTTACAATTAGAATGTATAACGGTTTTCATTGGATGAATATGGAAACGAAGGGTATGTTTCCTCCACTATATGTTGCAAAATAAAAAATGTATAAAAGGTATGAAAACATCACCAATGTGATATGATTTACAAATTACATGTATCTTCCTATTCATGCATGATCTAAGATACCTTTGAAATGTGTGGGGAGCATACCCTCTCACATAGGATGAAGTACATTCTCATTAAATTTGGGTGGATAATACCTTAACCTCATTAATTTTTTGTTGTGCATTAATACTCCAAATTGGAATGATTTTATAGGATAAAAGGAAGGGATTGATTGCCCCAAATAAATGAAAACCAACACCAATAATCACTAATTAAATAGTATACCATTTGAATCAATCTGATTGGCCAAGAAATCAGGCATGTGCATGCATTTTAGTGAAGCATGAAAATTTGGCCTATTTCACAACAATGCACATCCAACCTTCATTTCAAGAAAATATTTAATGGTTCAACATGGAGAGAAGTTTTCATTGAAAAATGACATTAATAGAATCAAATATTTTCAATTGTTCACATATATACTTTTGATGTTCAAAAGGATTCTAAACCGCATGGATTTCATAGGTAAAAGAAATGGTTTTTGTGCCGCAAATAAATGCACACTAAGACCTGTAATTAATTGGAAGTAATATATTGATCATTCCATCCTATGGGTTTTTTAATTCATACCTCATTCTTGTGGTGTAACAACACCCTAATGGGCCTCAATCTTGTGGTCTAACAGTTCCCTAATGGTCCTCAGTTCTTGAGTATGACAAGGACATCTTTGGGTGTTCTTATCTATGATATGAGAAATGATTATGACATATATATGAAGAAGACATTTTCAGCCCTATGATAGATATATCATGCATTAGAGAAAATTTGAGGTCTAAAATGGGCCTCCTAAGGAATAATATAAAATAATAGTCGAAATAATAAAATAAGATTAGATTACCTCATCATGTTTTGGAGGAAAAAATGAAAAAATATTCAAATTTTGAGCGGGATAACTCGTTGGATGCGTAATTTAATTTTTCATCCACGGAGTACCCGCATTGTGTACTTTTGATTGATCCTACTACAGGAAAAACAGGAAAAACATGAAAATACATGATTGTAATCATGATTTCTTATGTATTTAACATTTTTCATGTATGAGGCTCCATCAAAATATGCAACATGGGTACTAATTAGATGAAAAATTAAATTCTACATCTAATGAGTGCTCCCACTTGAAAATTGAGTAAAAGTCTAGGGAGATAATTTGATAAAGTAGTTTTTACTTTTAAATTTATTTTTTTTCTTTTTACCTTTTTAGTAGAAAAATGGTGAATCACCCCCCATGTTTGAAATCAAAATATTGAATCCTATTTCTTCTCAAAGTTGTTCTTTGTTGTATATTTTTCTTTGGAGGCCTATTTTTTACCTGAAATTTTCTCTAGTGGACAGACCTATTGTAATAGCCCTAGTGAAAATTCTATGTAATAAAGATAGAAAAAAAACCACATATGAATGGGACACTTATTCCAAGATGAATGTTGGCCAAGACATCCTATTGTGTATTCATTTGGTTGTTTAAGTTTAAGGAAATTAGAAATGGTAATATCTATGGCTTCGGAAAGGAAAAATGGCATTTTCGCACAACTATTTATGAAAATAATGAAAATTAGGAGAAAAAGGAGGTGAAAAGTCACAGGTTGGATGTGTAGAGGAAAATGAAGGAAAATAATGGAAAATGAAGAAAAACAGAGGACTCATTCATAAAGATCATTTTGAGGATTAGTTGGTAACCTTTTGTTAGTTTAGCTTTGGAGCTCTTTCATTATTCTCTCTCTCTCATACTCTTGCACACTTAAATTTTTCTTGGAGCACATTGGCATTGGAGAAAGAAAGGAAAAGAAGGCAAGAGGAAGCAAAGCTCAAGGAGGGAAATGCAAGATCAAGGAACTACAACAGACTTTATTGTAGGTATACACTTTCATGTGTATTTTCCTTGCCATATTTGGCATGCATGGGATTGCATGTGTTTCTTTTCTGCCATGGCATGGGTTTTCCCAGGTATGATAGTATTTTCAGCCTAGTCTTGCCATTTCATGATAACTATGATGTTGGGTTCTCTCATATGGTTTGTGTGGGATGGACGAATTGGATTCAAGGCCTAGTGGGGTGGATCTTCGAGTTGGAAAACACATAGTGGTAGTGGTCCCTCAACCAGAATATGGATGCATGAAGCCACTGGCCTAGTAACCCCTGCACTAGACATTGGGTTGTGGTAAATCCAGATTGTGTTCCTCAGTGGGCGAATCCTTGCTAGTGAATGGCAAGATATATGGTAAATCCAAGAGGTGGATTTTCTGTTCTTTGGGCCTAGTGATTCAGGGATAGAATGCATGGTAAATGCCTAAGAGTATGTCTCGGTGTAGGGCCTAGTGATCCCTAGATCGAATTTTCGATGCACGATAAAGCCTCAGAGACTATGAGGCACTCAAATTCCTCACGGTTTAGGCGGAGAGCTCTGATGTCATCCACATTGATTGGTGTTTTTGATGTGTTCTGTGAGTCCCACATTCATGCTTTGAATATGGCATGGGGGTGATTGGCTGAAGAGAGACTTAGCTCAGTCCTATGGTCGGTTGGAGCATGGTAGTCTCATTTCCTTGATTTTCATGTGTAAATGTACTGGAGTATATATGGATTTTGATTTCTAATATGTTTATTGTATTTATGTCCCTATTATGTTGGCTAGATGTATATTTTTGTGACAAGAACTATGTATGGCTCTCATCTTGTTTTTACTTGTATTTGAATGGATATTGTATCTTTGACCTAATAAGTGATAAGGAAACAAAGTACATGAGGAAAGAACGGTTCATGGTGATTCTTAGATAAGCATGACAGCCCTACACTTAATTTTGTTGTTTACACCTATAGGTTACATGTCTATTATATTTTTTATGAAATGCATGTCACGGCTAGTAGGGGTCTAGTTAAGGTCTTGATTAACTATTTTCTTTTGAAACATTGTTTCCAAGAACTTTACCTGATTCCAAGCTTTCGTTCCATTCTAGGTAGTGGCCTGGGATCTGGGCTTGAAAAAAGTGTCTTAATTCCCAGGGTTGCTGGTAGAGAGTTGGAAAATTTGGTCCACAGTCACTGGAGTGAAGACCTATGAGAGAGAATTTAGGTCTCTGGTCACCCTCTTTCCCATTAAATGAGAGTGACTATGGCCTAAGAGGTCTAGAACAATAGTGGAACCCAGGTACAAGTTGTCTGAGTGGCTAACTTGTCTCTTGAGGATTCTCTTGATGATGTTGGATGATTGTGTGTGATGGTTCATCAATTCCACTTCCTTAAGGTGACCTAGGAGGCCACATATGATCATAGTAGCCTCTCGTCTCATGTTTACCTAGGTTGGAATGGTTACTTGCGAATGTGGGAGGACGATGTTACAGAGTGGTATCATAGATTGGTTCAACTCTCACACTCGATGGGTTGAATGTGTTAGTCATGGATGCATGTCAGTTGCATGTGTCTCTCTTACAGTTATATACTTGTTTAAATTGCTTGATGTTGGATTAGGGTTTTAGTATGGTTATCATGATGAATTTGATGTTGATTTCATGAAGAATATTTGACATGAGTATGTGACTAGTTTTATATGGTTATTTGTTGCCTACATGTTGATTTTCTGGTGCCTACGTACATCCTTGTATGGTAGGATACATTTTGAATATTTTGGTTGCATGTATCAATCTTGTAGGTTGATTACAAGAACTGATCGATTATGTTTGACTACATGCGGCTATGAATATTTGTACTTAGTTAGGAATTTATTATGCATGTTTTCAGTTGCATGTAGCAATGTGTACAATGGAGTAATTGTTGTTGTCATGCATGAGGTCATAACATGCATTTTTGATATGGCCTTTCATTGATGACTCGATGCTAGTTAGAGTGATGTTTATGTATTAATGCATTTACTTGTGTATGTCTACATGCTATTATGTTTATTTTGTTCATGTATCATGTTGATTTAGTGATCTTGCAAACAAGGTATCCTCCCCGAGATATACTAATGTACATTGGTTTATTTTGATTTGGTTTATTTGACATATTATGCATTACAGGAAGAGAAACATCAAATGGCTAGCAAGGTGGTAGACTACATAGAATATCCCTATGCATCAAATGAGCAGTGTGATGTGGGGCATACCTCTAATTTGGTGAATATATTGAGCATCTTGAAGGAAGAGCTAAGGAGTTTTAAGGTAGATAATGAACGGATCATACAGGCACAAGAGAAGCAAGAAAATTTCAATGCTATACTTTTTTAGAGTTTGTCAAAACTGTAATGATCAGGGCCGCTTCAGATCAGCCATGCACATGAGATGGGACTAATTGAGAATATGGAAGTAGATCTTCTGGTAGACATATGTTGAATAGATCTGACATAGTGAGAGATGGGATATTGTTGGACACTCCGAAAGGGAAGGGAGATCAGTATAGGTATTATTCTAGTTCTGGTTATGATAGACATCATGATCATCATCATTGTCATCACTATAGGAGGAATTGTAGGAGATACTTAAAGGATGAATTCAAGAAATAAAAACCACCTACTTTTGATGGATATGTCAAGAAGCCATAAGATGCAGAGGCTTGGATACTTGGGATGAACAAAATTTTTGAGTTGCATGAGTACACACATAACATGAGGCTAGAATAGAAATCTTCATCTTGAAAGGTAAAGAAGACATCTGGTTGGAAGATGTTAAGTGGGTTAGATACATCAAGACATATGACTTGAGATGGTAGGAGTTCAAGAGACTTTTTAGGAAGATGTACTTGTCAGAAAGGTACTATGAAAGAAAGGCTAAATAATTCTATGAGTTAAAGATGGGATCAATGGCACACAAAAAGTACACGACAAAGTTTCTGGAGTTATTGGGTTATGTACCATATCTTACTGATGAGAGTGATAAAGTTCATAGAATCTTCAGTGATTTTCCATTAGCATTTAGTGATTGGTTTGAGTACGATGAACCTTGGTCACTTGTGGAATTTATTGGGAAAGTGAAACATTTCTATGAGAAATAAACACGTAAGAATTAATATCATCATGGATGGAAGGGAAAAGACAATGGTAGAGGTAAATGGAAGCCTAAGAGGACAAGGACTCGACATGCAGATGGGAAAGAAAATGTGGCACCGCAAAAGAGATTTAATGTAGCTAGACAAGGACATGGGCCATAGCAGCAACAAAAACATAATGGTGAGGGCACTAGTTAGTTAGAGTGTTAGACATGTTGTGAAGAAAACATTAGGAGAGATTTTCCACAGCATCATGGTGGAATGACTAAGATATACAGTGCATAAGAGGCACAGAATTTTGGGGATGTTTGTCAGATTATTCCACGTATCTATGCAGTAGTGGATAATGGCTAAAAAGAACATCGGGCATTTATCATTTAGATGGACGGTAAGGTTTGTGAACAAGCTATTCCTATTTTTATTGACCGTGGATCTAATTATAGCTATGTTTTGTCCTGACTTGGTTGATAAGTGGGCTTTGAATAAAAAGTTGCATGTAGAGTCTTGGTTAGTGGAGATGAATATAGGTACAAAGAAGTAAGTTCATCTTTGGGTAAGATTTTGCACATTTGATTTGACTGGTATGCTTACAACAAGACATTTGAATATATTACCGTTGGGTTCATACGATATGTTGTTAGGCATGGATTGGTTGTATCTTCATAGAACCAAGGTTAGCTATTATGACAAAGTTATTGAGGGTGTTGATGAAAATGGAGAACAAAAGGTCTTGCAAGGTAAGAATAAATCCACATTAATTTGCATGGTGATTCCTATGCCAGAAAAGTGTAGATTTAGGAAAGGGTGCAATCTATTTACAGTACACATTTCTACTGATAAGGGTAAGGAGGCTGAGGATGAAAATGTGTTGAACAAATATCCAGTGTTGCTGCAATTTTAGGACATATTCACTGAAGACATTACAGAGTTTCCACCTCACAGGGAGGTAGAATTTTCAATTAAGTTAGTGCCAGGGGTGACTCCATCATCGAAAGCACCTTACATGATGAGCACAACTAATTTTTTTTAGTTAAAATTGTAGTGGAAGGAATGTTGGACAAGGGATACATTAGGAAAAGTGTATCACGTCGAGGCGCATAGGTTATAGGCTCTAATGCCTCCTTCCTTCTCCTATTGTGTCATATTTGTACATCCTTCAATCCTATCCCAAGTTGTTCTTAAGGGGGAGTGTTAGGATATTCCGACACACGAGAAGTAGTTAAGTATAACTTGGTCTAGTGTAGAGTTAGGTAAAGTGTGTTTCTTTACTATGTACTTTTGTAACTTACAATCCGATGGTCACGATATGTAGTGATTTGACGGTTCATTGCCTCCTTGGTATTACCGACACTTGATCCATGGATTAATACCTGATTGGTCCATGGTCTCTATTTAAAGAGCATGGAAGGTCATTTGTAGGGTGACTGTTCATGAGAGAAGCTTATGTAAATTATCATTCTTTTATTAATAAATTTCCTAAAGTGGCCATGTTGGCTTAGGTCGTTGACTATTTCCCTCTTTGGGGGTTTTAACCACATCAACAATACTGGTGTATTGATCTGTGATCTGTTTCTGAGTAGTGTCCTTTGGTGTTCTGTCTGAGGAATTTATCCTATAAATTCCTACACCGGTGTTGTTTGTGAGGAAAAAAATGGTACGCTTATTACAGGTAGTTGAAGAAAGTGACTATCAAGAACATATATCTTTTGCTGAGGATTCATGATTTATTCGATTAGCTCAAGGGAGTAGTATCGTTCTCAAAGATTGACTTAGATTTGGATACCACTAGGTACGCATCAATGAGGAAGACATTTACAAGACTGTGTTCAAGATGAGGTATGGGCAATATGAGTTTATTGTTGCTCCATTTGGCTTAACTAATGCTCCAACTAAATTCATGTGTTGATGAATAGTTTTTTGCATCTATATTTGGATAAGTTTGTTATTGTGTTAATTAACGATATACAAGTATATTCTAAAAATGAGGAATAGCATGTCGAGCACTTAGCAACAGTATTGATGTTGTTGAGCGATCATTAGTTTTATGCTAAGCTCAACGCGTGTAGTATCTCTAAGACTGAGGTGCACTACTTGGGACATGTTGTCTCGAAGGAAGGCATTGCAGTGGATCCATAGAAGATAAGCGGTATCATGGAGTGGGTAGCTCCTAAGAACATGGATGAGGTGAGATCTTTAATGGGTCTGGAAGGCTATTATAGGAGGTTCATCAAGAACTTCACAGATTTCTTGTCCTTTTAGATGTTGGGTGTAATATAGGAAATATTATTAGAACAACATTTAATTGTCAGTCTGAGAGTTCATGAACTTCTAGGTGCAACACTGGAAATGCTAGAGATCCCCTAAAAACTTGCAAATCAAATTCCAGTCTAACTTGCGCATCAATCCCCTAATATATTCCTGCAAAAAATAATTAATTTGAAACATGCACTCAAATGAAACTTAAGAAAGCATGAACACAAATCCTGCAAAACCGTTAAAAAACTTCTAAGTTCTTGAAAATAGTGCATAAATTCTCAATTCAATTCCTACACTAGATTTCACAATTTCATTTAAAGGAAAGGAACTTGATCAATATAGACACTAGCTACTTCACTCATTAACGTATCAAGCAAAATCGTATTTCAAACTAGATAAATGATTGAAAATAACACACATCCCAATCCATTCAATTCAAAAGAGTGCTTAAATTAACCAAACAAATATCCAATCATTCCTACACTGTATAAATCTTCACATCCCTATAAACCCTGTTCCTTTACTAAACACATTGTATTGTGCTCTACTTTACCTCACTTCCTATTCTCTATATGATGAAAATATCATTATTCTAATGTGCTTCAAATCATTCATGAAACATGAAAGTAGGAGAACCTTTCTCAATCCCAAACCAAGAAAATGAAACCATTCAAGCCCTTTTAAATTAATCTTAAAGAAAGTATATGACGAAAATTGGAAATTCTTAAGATTCAATCAAATATTATGCAATGAAGGTAAATACTGCAGACTTCAATGCTTCTTGCAACTACACTCAAGGAATCAAAAATGATTTGTCCTAACATAGGTACAAACCAAATGATTTAAGTGCAGAAATACTTTTTATCCTTCTATTGTGCATTCATAATGATAGAAGAGAGTAACCATAAAGAAGTCCCATTGCACAACTCTCTTTATGATGAATACTATTGGCTCTAAAATCAAAGAGAGGATCATCAAGATATTCAAAATATTCAACAGAGAATGAGTATGCAGAAGACTCTGTTCTTGCATTTCACTGTTGTGTTCTTGGACTCCACTATTATTTTCCTACACTGAGAACCTCATAGATTTATTGTAATAAGTTAATCAAAACCCACAGTATCATGAAAGAAACTCACTCCAGTCTCTGTGCAACATACAAGCTTGAATCACAACCTTAACTTGATGAACTGACTTGACAGTAAATTTAAACCTTCAAATGATTTTAACTCATAAAAATGTCATCATAGAATGATATGGAATCAAGAAATATTCACATCTTTGTTATGATTAACCATTAAAGAAATATATAAACATAACAGGGTTGTAATTCTTCAAGATACAAACATAACTTCTTAAATCTAAGCTAGTGAAAGGTCACTCCGTACTCTGTCATTGCAAGGTCTGGAAGGCGAACATATAAACTCCACATCTAAATCAATAAAACTCATAAAATGAGGCTTCGTGTTTGCAAATATATGAAATGCTCATATATAGGTTGTAAGCATCCCTCAACCACACAATTCGTATATTTCAAGTGAAAACATAGTATTTGAAAAGAGATGAAAGAATATTGCGTAGGTTACACAAGGATATAATATTCAACTAATAAACATGCACACCACAATTATATATTTCAAAAGAAAAGCACACACTATGATATCATAGAGGTGTGAAAAGATTGATTGGCTGGGCCCAAACTAGCCAACTTGCACCCTCTTTAAATAAATTTTAAATCACAGATCAAAGAGAAGCATTGATGAAATGTAACAAAAATGAAAATGAAACCTCGCATTGATGCTTGTTATTAATTGAAATATCACTCCTTATACATTTACAACTCAATAGTCTAGATCCAAATCGATCGAACGAAGGGGAATACCCCCAACATTCAGCTCAACAACACGAGAATACAAAGAATGGTTTTCTATACAGGCCTCAACGCATAGCTCCGTTTTCTTATAATATTTTTACATTACAAATTTGGCTTTAGAGAAGAAATCCTTTATAATGCGAGATGAGGAATTGAATCCAAACTACTTTCCATCAATAAGCGACTATTACAACCATTTTCCCATCAAGAAAAATTAGATTTGATATGATTTTTCCATTTTTTTGGCAAATATGGGCAAGATCTGATCTGGATTTAAATAGGAATGCAACAAATTATAGAGATAACCATAAACACAGAGATGCAGCAGAAATAATAATTCATTTCATTAATGTAAAATACTAAAATATGCTTACAAACAGAAGTGGAAATAAACTAGCTAGGCCGATGGTAACTTATCTCTCAGAAGAGATGTGGTGGCTACATGCCTCTGAACTCCCTTACAATGAGGCTGAAGTACCTTTTTATTATTGAACAATAAGAGGAAACCCTAAACAACCAAAACCCTAACCCGAGGGGATGTAACACCAAGAGTTTATGGGCCTCGTTGGAGTGAGTTGGACAGACAACTTCTTGGGGTCATGACTTGGTCATATTATCTCCGTTTTTCGCGCATGATAAATTGTTGGAAAGATATTTTTGAGGACTACGATGGAAAATATGATTTTAGATAGAAAACTGTAGATTTCCAAAAAAACATTCTTGAGGGCCTCAAAATGGCTCTAGAAGTTTAGGACCCAAAAAACTGCTAAAAATAGTAAACTGTACTACAATTAAGGAAACTGAAAAAATGAAAGAAGCAATGGTGGGGGTCCAAGTAGAATTGGTGGGTGGCCACCAATATCCACCTAGATCATTCCTTCCCCCTTAGGAAGCAATGGTCCCCATTGTGTTGAGTTCCTCCATGAGATGAGGAAACTTCTGCTGAACTTTGTCCTTGGTGAGCCACTTGCCCTGGTGAAGGAGTTGGCCTGCTTTGACAACTCGATATAGTTGAATATTCTGCTCACGAGTGTGCTTGATCTGTGTATCCATGATCCAATCAGTTGTAGCTTGTTCCATGCAATTTTGATTCAACTCTGTGGGTGTGAGCTATTCTGCAATGATGGATGTGTCTACTAATGGTGGAAAGTATTGCCGAAGGTGGTCCACATTGAACACTGGGTGTAGGCCAAAGAATGGGGGAATGCTAAGCTCAAATGCATTGTCTCCCACAACCTTGGTAATGGTGTAAGCACCATATCAGAGTGGTATGAGTTTCCGATAGGCTTCGGTAAGGCGTTCCTTTTGCAAATGCAACCAGACTTTGTCGCCCACCTAAAACTTGTGTGGCACCCGATGTTGATCATGTTACTAATTGTACTTGCCATTTGATTTCTCTAGAATGTCATGGACTTGCTAGTGAATATTTTGGATGTCCTCAATGAAGCTATTTTCCTTATCTATTTCCGACTAGACATGAGCCAAATCTGCGTGAGTAGCTGCAAATGGCATGGCCACATCAATGGGACATAGTGGCTAGAATCCCAAGCCCACTTGAAAAGGGTTGTGGCCAGTCGAGCTGTGGAGAGCCTAGTTGTAGCTATGTTGAACATAGGGGAGGCTCTCATCCCATCTGCATGGATGCTTTGAGTTGTACATGTGCAGAATGTGTACGATCATCCTGTTCACAACCTCTGTCTAGCCATTAGTTTGAGGATGGAAGACTGTGGACTTAGTGAGTTTGGTGTCCAGCATCAACTAGAGACTGGACCAAAATGTACTGAGGAACCTACTGTCCCAACCTGAGATGATAGGTTGTGGGATCCCAAAATGTACCCACACTCATTCAAAGAAGAGTTTAGCAGTGGATTCTATTGTGATATTCTCCTTGCAGGCCGCCATAATGGGCATCTTCGAGAACTTGTCGACGGCCACAAAAGCATAGTCATTTCCATGCTTAGTGAAAGGAAGGCCTGAGATGTAATCCATGGATATGGATTCACATGGTCGACTAGGGTTAGGCAACGGGGTATAGAGGCCTTGCTTCTTGATGGTCGGTTTGGCAATGGCGTAGGCAGTGCATGATCTAATGTACGTCTCGGCGTCCTGTCGAACATTTGGCCAATAGAAATAATTCTGTAGTACTGCCACCATTTTCTCGACCCCAAAATGTCGAGCATCCCAACTATAGTGTGCTTCCAAAATCATCTTCGCATGCTCTCTTGAAGGAACACAAAGTTGACCCAGGTGGCATAATAGGGTGTCCTAGAGGTGAAAAATAGAACATGCTAACCCTCCAAGAGTGTTTGGTATGTGTGGCCAAATTCTGGGTCGCTTTTGTAGAGAAGTGGCCAAGCAAAAGTTTTGTGCCCATAAGAATTGACCGTGGTGGTTAATGCCATGATCAGTGGTCGACTGAGGCAATCTGCAACATTATTGGTGCTACCCTTCTTATACTTGATATTCAAATGGAACTGTTGCAGGTATGTGGACCACTTCTAATGACGATGATTCTACAATTTCCCTTGGGTCTGTATGAACTACAGGGGTCGGTCGTCTGTGTTGATGACCGTTTCCTTCCCCAAAATGTAATGCTTCCATTGTCAGCAGGCCTGCACAATGGAATACATCTCTTTGTCATAAGTGGGATACTTCCAGACTGTGTCTGAAAGTGTCTCACTGTGATATGCCACTAGATGCCCATGTTGAGTAAGGACTGCCCTAATAGCATAGTCAGAGGCATCTGTCTTGACCTCAAATTGTTGTTGCAAGTCTGGTAATGCGAGCACTAGTGCCTAACAGAGGCAATCTTTCAACTTTGTGAATGCCTTCTGTTGAGATTTAGAAAAAAAAATAAAAAAATCTTCCACTCCTCCCTTGGTGACTTGACTCAAGGGCCAAGTGATATGAGAAAATCCCAACATGAACCTGCAGTACAAGTTGGCGAGACCTAGAAGGTTACGGAGCTCTATCAGAGTTGTTGGAGATGGCCAATCCCGAATGACTTGGATCTTGGCTTGATCGACATGCACCCCATGTTCATCAATAATGTATGCTAGATACTGAACCTAGGTCATGCCAACAGTGCAATTCTACAAATTGGCACATAACTTGTGCTACCGCAGTGTTTGGAGAACCTGTCAGATGTGGTGGAGGTGCTCTTCCCAACTCTGGCTGAAGATCAAGATGTCATCTAAATATACGACTACAAATGAGTTGGTGAATGGTCTCAAGATGTCATCCATTAGCCTCATGAAGGTTGAAGGAGCAT
This sequence comes from Pinus tabuliformis, assembly GCA_031772625.1. Taxonomy (NCBI): domain Eukaryota; kingdom Viridiplantae; phylum Streptophyta; class Pinopsida; order Pinales; family Pinaceae; genus Pinus; species Pinus tabuliformis. The sequence goes on along the minus strand of CM062814.1, from coordinate 356,085,793 downwards.
TCACCAATCTGAAAGGCATAACCAACCATGAGAAAAGGCCCTCGTTAGCTTTGAAGGCAGTCTTCCACACATCAGAGGGTTGGATTGGTAGTTGATGATATCTTGAATTCAAAACAATCTTGCTAAAATATTTCCCCCCTTCAGTTTATCCATGAGGTTATCAATCCATGGGAATGATTACCTATTACGAACAATGATCTTTTTGAGTGCCCAATAGTCAATACAAAGTCTCCAAGTCCCATCCTTCTTCTGTACCAACACAATCGAGCTACCACATGGCAATGAACTCGGATGGATGTGACCTTTCTGCAGTAGCTCCTGAATTTGCCTCTTGATTTCAATCATTCTCCAAAACGGAGCACTGATAGATTCGTCCATTGGGTAGTGGTGCATGTGGGGTCAGAGAAATTGAGTGCTTGACCTGATAGTGCAGAGAAACCCCTGCGAGGGAGGTGAAGATGTCGTACTCCTCCACGACCTTGTCCATCTGTAGTTGTCGTGCAGAGGGGGCTTTTCTGGAGGTTGTGGCCATTGTCTTCTTCTTTCCTTGAGGGTGTATCATTAGGAAAACAAATTTTCCATTTTTGGAAATGAGCTTACTGCATTTCTTTGTAGTTACCAAAGAGATGGCAGTAGGCGGTGCTACCTTCAGTATACTGTACAATTTATTTCCCAAAGTAACAATAACAACACGGGGCCTTGATTCACACACACCATGTCGCTTCCACAAGTATGGTTGTCCTAATAATACATCAAAAACTTCAAGGGGAGCAATGTCACACAATACCTCATCTGTGAAGGGCTTGATGTTGTATGGAAGATGACACTGTTGGCTCACTGAAGATCACGTCCTTGGTGAAGCCACCCGATGGTGTATGGTTGTGGATGTGTTATCATCAGTAAGCCCAGCTGCTTGAAAACCTCTACCGAAATGAGGTTCTTTTGGCTCCCGTTGTTGATAATGAACTGTAGTTGGGAGTCTCTTACCCACATCTAGGAGTGGAAGAGACGCTCCTCCTCTGGATCTTCGGGTTACTCCTTCTGGATCTTCATGGTGGTAATGATGGCGTTGGGCTCTGCATCGATAATCTGCTTCCCTTTGCCATTCCCCTTGTCAGGTTCTAACTTAGAGTCGGAACATGCATCCAATTCAGAAACCTTTAGCTCGGCCACCAGTGACTACTTGGCTCGACACTCACTTCTGTTGTGAGTGGAGCTCTTATGGAACTCACACCACTTTCTTGTGTCCTTTTTCAGTTTTGCAGCATTTTTCTTTGCTTGCAACTTTGGCAGGTTGTCTTGTGTTGCCTCGCCTTAGCTTTGTCCTTTATTCTGTGGTTTGGGACCACCTTTCCCTTGCTTCAGATTCCCAGATCCAAAGTCTTGCTTCTTATGTTTAAACCTTTGCTCGACCTTGAAAGCATATTAGTATGCCATGCCAAGCGAGGAGATGTTCAGGAATTCTATTTCTTCCTGGATGTACTTGTGCAAGTAGCCATAGTATTTGAGTACAAAATTGTGCTATGAATGCTTGATACCCAACTTTGTTGGAAGGGTATGGAAAATATTGTTAAACTTTGGCATGTCTTGGTCCCTTCCTTGCCACAATGTGGTCCACTTTATGTATTAATCCTCAGAGCTTCTGATAGGGTAGCATTGCTCCTTGATGGCATCCCGGAATGAATTCCAAGTGGGTGCAGCTGAAAATAGTGAGCCTGTACTTTCATCCTTCTGTTCACGGTAGGTTTCCCAGCAATCCTTGACGTGGGGGGTTGCTTTGAGAAGAGCGAAAATAATCTTTTCCTGACTAGAAAAATCATGAACAGAAAAATAACCCTCTAGCATATTTAACCATTTATCGACGACATCTATGTCTATATGACCATCGAATATGGGGATTTCAAAATTAACTTGTACCTTAAATGGTGTGGTATTTCGAGAGTAGTTTTTGGAAGCCGACGAGTTGCGCCTGGGTAGCCGCTGAAGGATCTGGGAAAAGCTTTCCATCATCGCATTCCTTTGTCACTCGAGGGCTTCTCCAAGCAAGATTTTGATAGGATTTCTTGCCCCCTTGCCTTTCTTTTTAACTGCCATGGGAGGCCGTCGAGATTTGCGAGGCTGGTCTTGCAAAGGTTCGACCAGTTCAAGCCCTAACTCCTTATATCTTGACCTCGTTGGGGACATGCAAAGAAAAACATAGAAAAAAAACAAACTACTATGAAACCACTAATCCAGATTTAAACAGGAATGCAACAAATTACAAATATAACCATAAACACGGAGATGCAGTGGAAATAATACTTCATTTCTTTAATGTAAAATACTGAAATATGCTTACAAACAGAAATGGAAATAAACCAGCTAGGGCGATGGTAGCTTATCTCTGAGAAGAGATGTGGTGGCTACATGCCTCAGAACTACCTTACAATGAGGTTCAATGTCCTTTTTATTATTGAACAATAAGAGGAAACCCTAAACAACCAAAACCCTAACTCGAGGAGATGTAACACCAAGAGTTTATGGGCCTCGTTGGGGTGAGTTTGAAATCCAACTTCCCGGTGTCGCGACTTGGTCATATTATCTCCATTTGATGTGCATGATAACCTATTGGAAAGATATCTCTGAGGACTATGACAGAATGGATGATTGTAAAAAAGAAAATCGCTGGTGGTAGATTTCCAAAAAAACGTTGTTTAAGGCCTCAAATGGCTCCAAAAGTTTAGGACTCGAAAAACTGCTAAAAAAAGTAAATTGTGCTACAATTAAGGAAACTGAAAAATTGAAAGAAGCAATGGTGGGGTTCGAAGTGGAATTGGTGGGTGGCCACCAATATCCACCTGGATCAAGAACCTAGAATTCTGGAAAAACAATCTTGGTTGATAAAACAACCTAAAAGACCCTCGTGTAACTTTTAGACAAATGCAAATATTGGGAAACAATTTTGGTTATAGATAATTTGTTATATTGGTAAAAAACCCATATGCTTATATTTCAAATATTCTCATCCATATTTACGCACATCCAGTTCAACTTGTCAGTTTGGAAGTTGTGCAGTTTTTGAGTAGATTAATTGATTTTCTTCTAGATACCCACACATGCAACCTGAGTGGAACCCAACTCATGGGAAGGTGTTAGAATATAATTTTGAAAAATAACCTTCTTTTATTTTATTCGAAAGTGTGCCGAGATGGCGTATCCCCAAACTAGTTACTCTCTAGTGCAAGAATCTTGCTCTTTAGTGTAGGCACAAGTCAATGAAAAATAACCCTACCTCTGACTGTCGAAAAGGATCCAAGATCATTCCAAATGCATTTTTGTACTACAAGCTATAAGTTTCATTCATGGAAAGCTTGAACGATGAAGGGGTTCACATGTACTTGATGCTGGATCCCTATGCGATGCAAGAACAAGACAATTTACATTAACAACATTTTAATGACCGTTAATACTAGAAATGCATATAATGAAGGTACTCCTATATGAAATACAACCCAAGAACAAATTCTTGCTATTACATTAAAAGAATGTAGAAATATTTCACAAACTAGTAAAACAAGGGAATAAGTAGGGCATTATATGAATAAAAAAGATGCATTAAGTATAACAATTAAGGGGCCTAACATTACATCCTTCCAGAGGAAAGGTAAGAAGTTCAAATGGACAAAGGAGTTTGAAGCTAGATTTGAGCCACTTAAGCAATTGTTGATGCATACACCAATACTACAGATTGTAGATATGGACAAAGAGTTTGTGGTATTCACGGATTCTTGCAAGAGAGGGCTTGGTGGAGTCCTTATGTACGATGGGCGAGTGGTATGTTATGAGTCTCGAAAACTAAACGAGCATGAGAGAAAATGCTTGAAACATGATCTTGAGTTAGCAGCGATTATGCATGCATTGAAGATGTGGAGGCACTATCTTCTTGGCAGATGGTTTGTTCTTATGAGTGATCACGTTGAAATGAGTTATTTGTTTGACCAGCTGAATCTGAATGTTGGGTAGGCTAGATGGTTGACCAAGATTAGTGATTTTGACTTAAATATCAGGTACATCAAGGGTAAAGAGAACAGGGTGGCAGATGATGTCAGTAGATGGGTACAGGTACATCAATTGGTAGCTATGAGATCCTATGGGATAGACTTATAGGATGGGACCCTGCAGGCAAGACAACGACATGTCAGGTATATGGACATTTTGCATAGGTTGTAGTAGGGTGATAGTACAGGTACATGTAGTGGTATAGTTATAGGTGGAAGTATAGGTACAGACATAGGTACATGTATAGGTATAGGTGCAGGTTCATAGGGCATGGACTATTGTCATGCAATAGATGGATTGGTCAGGTTATGAGATTGGATATATGTACATGATAGTAGTGAGCTCAAGAAGTTGACCCTGAGGGAGTTTCATGCGAAACCATATTCAGGTTGCCCGGGTTATTAGAAGACACTGACAAAAGTGAAGAGGTATTACTATTGGCTGAATTTGAAACAGGATGTAGCAGAGTTATGGCTAGATGCTTTGATTGTCAGCGAGTGAAAGTAGAGTGTAAACATCGAGGTTGATTCCTATAGTCGATTGCAATTCCATAACGGAAATGGGAGGTATTTTCCATGGATTTCATTACATGGTTGTCAAAGAAAGTGAAGAAAAATGATTCCATCATGGTCATTGTGGACAGGTTAACAAGGGTTGCACAGTTCATTCTAGTGAAATCTACGTACTCAGCTAGTGATGTGGCATAGGAGTTCATCTGAGATGTGGTTAGACTACATGGTTTTCTAAATAATATTGTGTCAGATAGGGATGTGAAGTTCACTTTGAAGTTTTTGAAGGATTTATTTGTAGGTTTGGGCACAACATTGGCCTTCAACACAACTTATCATCCACAGACAAAGAGGGTCAACATGATATTGGAGGACATCTTGCGGATGTATATGATGCTTCAATAGAGGAAGTGGGAAGAGTATCTCCCTTTGGTAGAGCTCACATACAACAACAATTATCAGGAATCACTGAGGATGACCCCTTTTGAGGCATTGTATGGGTGGAATTGTATCACTCCAATTAGTTGGAGTAATTCAGTTAGTAGAGTATTGATTGGACTAGATATGTTGGCATACGTGGAACATGAGATGTAGGTGATCAATAGGAATCTCAAAGAAGCACGTGATAGGCAAAAGAGTTAAGCAGATAGGAACATGTTGTTCAAGGAGATCCAATTTGGGGAATAATTTTACTTGTACATTGAACTGAAGAAGATCTCCATGTAGATATGCTCATGTGCCAAGATGGCACCATGATTTTGTGGACCCTTCAACATTATTGAGAGGATTGGGTGAGTAGCCTATCGACTTGCACTGCCTCCGACAGTGAAATTCCATGATGTTTTCCATGTCTGATTGCTTAAGAAGTATGTTATGTATGTTGATCATGTGATTGATTGGTCCACATTGTAGGTGGAACCAAATGGACAATTCCAACCAGCGCCTCAATGTATATTGCAAAAAAAGGTGCTCATCCTACAAAACCCAAAAAGTGAGTAAGTTAAAGTGTAATGGAAGCACTTTGGGCCTGATGAAGCTACATGGATATGGAGGATCAGATGCGAGCCATGTATCCTTCCTTATTTTCTGGTTGAGGCAAAGTAGTGTTGATATGGTGGTTTGGTGATTTCTTATGGTGGTTTGGTAGTTGCTTTATCATGGTTTAGTAATTTCTTATGATGGCTTCGTATATGCTTCAAGGTGGTTTAGTATTTGCTTTATGTTGATTTAAGATATTCTTTATGGTGATTGATATATGATTTATTATGGTTGATATATGTTAAATGGTGTTTTGATATATTCTTAGACATGGTTTTTAGTATATGTTTTGATATATGTTTTGGTATATGATTTGGTATATGTTTTTGCATCTATATTTATGTTAATTTTACTATATGTAAACTTGTGTATGGATGTAAATATTGTAACGAGCTGTGTTATAAAGCTCCATTTTGTGGTATGGGTGTCAAGTCATTACAATTATGCTATCATGTTATTATTCTATCATATGGTTATGTTATCATGATGTTATGATGTCATGTGCATTGGCACTCAACAGGATGACCATTGTAAATACCATAATGAGTTGTGATATAAAGCTCCACTATGCATTATGTTGTCATATTGTCTTGAGTGGGTATTTCATTGTAAATACTACATTGAACTGTGTTATAAAGCTCCATGAGAAGTATGTCCTCTTTTAGCAGGCTAGTGAGTTATATGTGTGATTGAACACCAAGGACGGTGTCCCCCAAGGGGGAGGGTTCTCTAAAAACCCGCGGAAAAATTACATGTAATAAAAGATAAAAACAATAACCACAGATCAATGAGACACTTATTCCAAGCTGAGTGTTGGGAAGGGCATACTATTATGTGTTCATTTGTTGTTTATGGCTAAGGAAATTGACAAAGGAAATGGCTAAGGCTTTGGAAAGGAAAAATGGCATTTTTGCACAATTATTTATGAAAATAATGGAAATTGGGAGAAAAAGGAGGTGAAAGGTCATAGGTTGCATGTGAGGAGGAAAATGAAGGAAAATAATGGAAAATGAAAAAAATAAAGGCATCATTCATAAAAAGGATTATGAGGATCAGTTGGTAACCTTTTGTCAGTTTAGCTTTAGAGCTCTTCCATTATTCTCTCTCTCTCTCATACCCTTGGACACTTAGAGTTTTCTTGGAGCACTTTGGAATTGGAGCAAGAAAGGCAAATAATGCAAGAGGAAGTAAAGATCAATCAGGGAAAGGTAGGATAAAGTAGCTATAATAGGCTTCATTGCAGGGATCAACTTGCATGTGTATTTTCCTTGCTAGATTTGGCATGCATGGGGTTGCATGTATTTCTTTTCTACCATGGCATGGGTTTTGCTAGGTGTGATAGTATTTTCAGCCTAGCCTTTCCATTTCTCAATAGATTTGATGAGATGGGTTATCTCATATGGTTTGTGTGGGATGGTCGGATTGCATTTGAAGTCAAGTGGGGTGGATCTCCGAATTGACAAACACATGGTGTTAGTGGTCCCCGAACCAGACTGAGAATGCATGAAGCCATTGGCCTAGTAGCCCCTGAACCAGACTGCAGGTTATGGTAAAGCCATATTGTGAGCCTGAGGGGGCCTAGGAATCCTTGCCAATGAATGGCGGGATATGTTGCCCTTTGAGATAACCTAAGGTCAATTAGTTATGCCAAAGCATACATAATTTTTTGTTGTTTTGAGTGATTGGATGACTAGTGAACTATTTATAAAGAGGTGCCTTTGTCATGAAACCAGCTCAAGAAAAGATAGAAAAGATAGATCGACGCCTTAGAATTCAGCCTCTTCAACGGGGAAACCTCCTTTACATTACATAAATGAAAAATTCTTGGATGATTCAAATGAAAAAACCTCCTTTCTATATATAGGAGTCTAAGGAGTCACAATATAACCCAGTTGACCTAACAATATAATACAAAGCCACAAAAATAACAATAGAGGGATTCTATGGGGCATAGTAATAATAATATGGGGGTAATAGGGGCACAACAATATTAATAAGGGGTACAACTACAATAGTAATGGGTTAATCACTAGTATTATAGGGACCCAACATGCCCCTTTCCTTCAAAAAATTGTTGTCCACAACGCTTGAGTAGTTCTAGATACTTTTGTATAAAATTGTCATACTCCCATGTGGAATCCTCAGCTGATAAGTTCTTCCACTTGATAAGATACTCTGAAATTGATCAATTTCGTAGCTGTCGAGTTCTTGTTTCTATGACTGCTTCCGGTTCCAATATAATTTTTCCTTCCTCGTCAAGTTCTGGTAATATTGTTTGAACTGGGAGCTTGTCACCTATAACCTTCTTTAAACATGAAACATGGAAAATTGGGTGCAATCGAGGAGCTGCAGGAAGCTCCAATTTGTATGCCATAGTACCAATCTATTGAAACACCTTATATGGACCATAATACTTTGGTGATAATTTATTATCCTTCTTAGCTTGCTTGAGGGACATTTTCTTATATGGTTGTAGCCGTAGGAATATCCAATCACCTACATCAAAACTTCTTTCGCTGCGATGTTGATTTGCATGTTGTTTCATTCTATTATGTGCCAACATGAGGTTATCCTTTAAGAGTTGGAGGACTTGTTGTTGATGTTCAATGTGATGTTCCATTGCATGAACCTTAGAATTTTCTCTTAAATATGATGTGATGGATGGTGGTTGATACCCATAAAGTGCCATAAATGGGGTCATTTTTGTTGTTGTATGGAAGGAAGTGTTATACCACCATTCAGCCAGAGGAAATCATTTGACCCATTGTGTCTGTTTATCAGATACAAAGCAATGAAGATATCCTTCCAAACATTTGTTTACTATCTCAGTTTGCCCATCAGATTGAGGATGATAAGATGAGCTATGAGCAAACTGAGTACCAAGACAAGAAAATAATTCTATCCAAAAATTTCTAGTGAAAATGGGATCTCTGTCACTTACAATAATATTTGGATTTCCATGTAGCTTTTGAATTGTTTCCATAAATGCAGTAGAAACTGTACTGGCTTTAAATGGATGTGATAATGCACAAAAGTGTACATACTTGGTAAGTCTGTCAACTACGACCATTATGACACTCTTTCCCTCAGACTTGGGTAAACCTGTGATAAAATCCATTGAAACCTCCTCCCAACATTGGCTTGGAATGGATAAAGGTTGTAATAGACCCAGTGTCTTAATTGTTTCAACTTTATTTTGTTTGCAAACCAAACAGTCCGCCTCAAACTTTTGAATATCTGATTTAAGGCCATGCCAAAAAAATTCCTTCTTAACCCTGTGGTAAGTTTTTAAAAATCCTGAGTGGCCTCCTAAGGGAGAAGTGTGCAATTCCATAAGAATCTTTTGTTTTAGTTGGGAATTCTTATGAAGGTATAAGCAATCTTTGTACCATAATGAATCATTTTGCCAGCTAAATGTATCAGACGTACTGGAATCTTGTTGTAACTTTCGAATAAGTGCCCACTCTTCTTCGCCATTCTTCTATTACTCCCTTGCTTCATTTATCCAATCTGGTTGGATAGTAGAAATGGCACACAAAAATGCTTCCACATCCTCATCCTTTCTTGAGGGTGCATCTGCCACTACATTTTGCTTCCCTTTTTTGTAGATGATTTCAAAGTCATAACCCAACATCTTTGTGACCCACTTTTGTTGCTCTTCAGAGGATAATATTTGTTCTAAAAAGTATTTAAGGCTATCATGATCCGTTTTTACCTTGAAGTGTCTTCCCATTAGGTAGGGTCGCCATTTCTTAAGTGCATGGAGTATTGCCAACATTTCTTTCTCATAAATAGCTTTGTGTAAAAACTTTCCCTTGATTGGACGATTTTAAAAAGCAATGGGTCTTTCATCTTGCATTAGAACAGCACCAATTCCATTTCTTGAAGCATCACATTCCACAATAAAGGTTTTTGTGAAGTCCGGTGTAGCTAAGACCGGTGCTTGGCACATTGCCTCTTTAAGATGTTCAAAGGCCTTTGTTGCTTCCGGAGTCCATGAAAATGCATATTTCTTCAATAATGTTGTTAGAGGTGCTGCTATTCTCCCATAATTCTTGACAAACTTGCAATAATACCCTGTCAACCCGAGAAATCCTCGTAGATGCTTTATGGATGTGGGGATTTTCCATTCCTTAATGGCTTTAATTTTGCTATGGTCTACCTTAACTCCTTCATGAGATACAATATGACCCAGATATTCCACCTCCTGGACTCCAAAGAAACATTTGGATCTTTATGCATATAATTGTTTCTCCTCCAATAGTTGTAACACCTTGTCAACATGTTCAACATGATCCTTCCAAGACTTGCTGTAGATTAGTATATCATCAAAAGATACTAACACAAATTTTCTAAGGAATGGTTTGAAAATTGAATTCATCAAACCTTGAAATGTTGAAGGTGCATTGGTAAGGCCAAAAGGCATGACCAAAAATTCATAATGACCCTCATTAGTTCTAAATGTTGTTTTCGGAATGTCTTCAGTCTTCATTCTGATTTGATGATATCCTGAACGAAGATCCAACTTGGTGAAGTAAATTGATCCATGCAATTCATCCAGTAATTCATCAATGATAGGAATGGGAAACTTATCTTTAATAGTGAGTTTGTTGAGCTCCCTATAATCCAGACACATGCTCCATGATCCATCCTTCTTGTGCGCCAATACTACTGGAGCAGAGAAAGAACTTTGACTCAGTTGAATTATACTAGCCTCTATCATTTCTGCAACCATACGTTCAATATCACTCTTTTGGACATAGGGATATTTGTATGGCCTGATGTTTGGAGGAACACTTCCTGGAATTAGATGAATAGCATGATCATGATCATGCATAGGTGGGGAGACCTTTGGGAGTCTCAAATACCTTGGAATGATTGTCCAGGACTTTTTGGAGATCTGGTGAAATAGATGGTTCCGATGTGGAAACATCTAGCGAACATAATTGTGCAATTACACCTCTTTGTTCCTTTTTTAGAAGCTTTGTCATACCATTAGAGATGATTATCTTTCCTGGTTTCCCTGCAATACCCCTTAATTCAACTTCCTTTCCTTCTGTAGAAAATTTGATGAAAAGTTCTTGAAATTCAAAAGCTATTGTACACAAGGATTGTAGCCATTAGACTCCTAGTAAAACATCATCACCTCCCATTGCAATGGAAAGCATTAGGCTAGTCAATACATATTCTCCCATGGATAGCTTGATATTATGGCACTTTCCAGAGCAATTTATTGTTCCTTCATTTGCAATCATCACTTGACACTCTGGTGCTGGATATAGGAAGCAATTCAATTCTTTTGCTACCTTACAATGAATAAAATTGTGGGTGCTTCTTGAATCAGTCAACATTGTTACCTTTTTTTTCTTGATTTGTCCTTCTATCTTGATGGTTTGAGGAGTGGTAATTCCCGCCAATGCATTACAAGATATGGTCGGATTCATTTGTTCTACATCTAGGCTTTGTTCCTGGAGTATATCCTCTTCTTTTGACCTTTCTTGCTCCTTTTCTTCTTCCTCTTCACAATCTATGTAGAATAATTTCTTCTGAGCACACTTATGACCTTTAGTGTATTTGCTATCACAACTGTAACAAAGCCCTTTTGCTCTTTTTTCTTCCAATTGTTGTGGTGTCAACCTTATAGGTTGTGGAAGACTAGGGGCAACAACATTTCTGTCTTTATAGTTGTGAGTGGTATGCTTCTTGGTTGCCATAATTTTGCTTTCCATTTTTCTTCTAACCTGAATGCCTTCTCTAATGAATCAGGTTCCCAAAGGTGAACATCGTGTTGGATATTATCCTTTAAAGACCCTATGAACACATCAATCCTATGCTCCTCTGGAATATCTTTTAGCCTTATGTTCAATTTTTGGAACTCCTTAATGTGCTCCATTATTGAACCCTTTTGTTTGAGACTTATCAATTGGCTAAAAAAAGTGTTGCTTTTTGTATCCTCATAATGTGCTATCAATTCTTCCATAAAAATTACCCAAGTGATAAATTGTTTACAAGAGCAAAGCCATTGATACCATACAAACTGATTTGGTTCCAAATATAAAGTTGTCATATGTACCTTTTGTGTGTTTTTCACATTATTGAGATTGAAAAATTGCTCCATCTGTAATATCCATGTTGCGGGATCCTTGCCATCAAAATTCCTCATATCGATTTTTGGAATATGGTGGGTCTTCGATCAAACATTAGAGTCTATGGAATCATGATTAACATTTCTTTTGTTCTCATCATGAGTTTCCTGTAGTACCCTTTCACCATTAGTGACCATTTCTTGTAGCAACTTATTCATATTTATCTTCAATTCTTCCATCTTATCATCCATGCCATCAATTTTAGCATCCATGCCATTCATCTTAGCTTCCATGCCATCCATCTTAGCTTCTACACTTTTATTTAAACAATCCATCTTAGCTTCTACACCTTTCTTTAAACCATCCATCGTAGCTTCTACATCTTTCCTTAAACCATCCATCTTAGATTCTGTTGCTTTTTGTGCAAGTGACACTTGTTGCACTTGTTCTTGTAATTTTGATATATCATATAGCATTTGTTCTTATTTTTCATGATTCAGGCTAGAGCTTTCAGGTTCCTTACTAAGTGTTTGCATTTTCTCTCCTCGGGGCATCAGTTACCGATAATAATGCTCTACTAGCCCTTTGAATTCCTTCAAAATAAATTTTCAAACCAATCTTAAGCAAAAATTTAAAAGAATCTACACACCTTGTAGGAGCTCGATATTGCCTCTGATGTATCTCTGTACTTTCAGATCATCCAGTTTTGAAATTGAAACCTGTGGTAGTCCTCTGTGTCCTCTTTCCAATACCACCAGCCTGATCCAAATTGGATTCTCCAAGGAAGAGTTATGTGAAATCTCCCACAGTGACCTAATTATAGACTAGTTCAGTAGAGTGAACTTTTATGACGTGCCACGAGTCACTGTTTCGACCTTTGGCTCTAAAAAATATATACAAGAAACTACAGTCCGTCCTATTTCTGCACCTTCATACGAAATTTCAATCCAATGCTCAGAGAGAAAAGTTATGATGATTCTCCCCAGGTCACGTGTTTGGAATGTAATTTAGGAGTCTGCAAAAAGACCAACTTCCTCAGATCATATCTCTGCAAATATAGCACAAAAAGCTCTAAAATTCCGACCCAAGATTTATCATGATGTCTTCTGAAATGGGTTCTTTTTTTAGCTTTTGAAACGTCGTAGAAAAAAAGTTATATCGAAAATTCCACGATGACCTGTTTGGAGCAGCGAAACCCTAGAATCCAAATCTCTGAAATCAAATGTTATGAAACTAGCTCAAGAAAAGATAGAAAAGATAGATCCACGCCTTAGAATTCAGCCTCTTCGAGGGGGCAACCTCCTTTACATTACATAAATGAAAAATTCTTGGATGATTCAAATGACAAAACCTCTTTTCTATATATAGGAGTCTAAGGAGTCACAATATAACCCAGCCGACCTAACAATAATAATATAAAGCCACAAAATAACAACAGAGGGATTCTATGGGGCACAGTAATAACAATATGGGGGCAATAGGGAAACAACAATATTAATAAGGGTTGAAACTACAATAGTAATGGGGTAATCACTAGTATTATAGGGACCCAACAGCTTTAAACTTAGGCAATTTTTTTATAAAAATGAAAGGTTGTTCTTTAACTGCACATAATTAGTTTTATTTTAATGTGATGGAGAAGTAGAGTATGGAGAGGTATAATTGATTTTATATTCAAACTAAACATTTAACCATTTACAAGAAGAAACTAAGAAAAGAGTTCTTTCTTAATCAACAAAATATAATTAAACTATTACACAGATCTAGTGTAATTTCTACTCAAAGAGAAATTTACAATAACAAATAGTTATGTAAACTAATCTCTTATTTAAATTAAAACTTCACAAAGGATTCAAAATGAAACTAATATTCAATTAAATTTTAAATCGGGTGACTGCAAAAGAATTATTTTATATGAAGAAAACATAATGAATAGACAATATGGAATACAACTCACTGAGAGACAAACCATATGAGGAAAATCCAGAATCTGTTATTATCTCAAAAAATGCTCTAGCTTAGTACAAATCTACTTGATAACTTGTTCAAGAGTTCAACCCTCAATACTTGGACAGAATGAAATATTTAAACAAAATTTACAAAAAGATTACAATTAATTCCTCAGTGACATGGCATTCTAATATTAACTTTGAACTAACAGAAAAGAAATAATTCGATCAAAAGGAATGAATATGGTGAAGTGATCTAGACATCTAGCCCTACTTTGGAGGAGAATAGTTGTTGATTAGCCACTATTCGGGTGTTGCGCTGGTGAAGCTAACCTATCTTTTTAATCTTGGAATTGACACAAATTATCCCACCACTCTTCATCTAGAATAGAAATTTATGTTACCTTCCGGTAGATCTCATCTACCTCATTATACTGAGAAAAGTCGGTTTTACTGTAAAATGTGTTTTATCTCATGTTAGATAAAACTTATGTTGTTGATAGCTTCATAAAAAAATTTCACTGTCATAGTAGCTTTGATGTGGGAAGACTTAGTTGTATCTTTTGTAATATCTTGAAGCTTCTTCTTGTAATATTCCTTGGTCATCAATTTGTCATTGATCAAAAATAAAGAAGGCATACCTTTCTTTTTCAATGCATCTATTCTAGTGAAAAACCTATTAACTGCTACCTCCTTAGTGTGACATTTCTCTGTCATTTGTACAACCAAGTTCTTCTTTGCTAGAAATTTCTTTACTTCCAGGATGGTTTATGTTCTATCATCTACTCCTAGATCATCCGGCTCATATCTATTTTTGGAATTGAGGAACTTTATGATGCTATTGGTTGTAGCAGGAATTTCTCCCAATTCATCATTGATAGTGGAAATGGTTTGCTTGGCTTTATCCATCAATTCCTTCTGCTTGAATATAATCTCGATACATGGCTAGATTTTATCTATTTATTCAATGATATTGTTCCATATGATTTATTTAACATAGGCTAATGTGTAGCCAATAGAGGACACAGTTGTTGACTTCTTCCATACCTCTATCTGATTTTGAGCTCTCTGTAGTTCTGCTGCATGAAAAGTCTCAGTCTTTGTTTGATGATATTTTAGAATATTGACTTGAGCCTGCAATCTTTTTATCTCTTCAGTCTACAGAGACATGTTCTGCACTACCTTTTCTAATTGATCTGCAACATCCCCTGTGCTTGTTGTAGAGGATGTGACTATAGGAATGGTTGTGATAGGGAGTGCTTCCAAAGAGACAACAGTCATTTTGGAAGTTTTTGGTTTTCTTTAATCATCTTTTCCATCTCTGTCTCCATTTGCTTCAACTATGCACTCTTCTCCATGATGAGCTTCATCATGTCTACCTTTTGTGTCTTTGTTTCTTCAATATCCTTGGCCAGAGGATCTTCTTTAGCTCACAATTTCAATTACTTCCTTAATTCTTCTATGTATAAATTCTTTTTATTTACAACATCTTATGCAACATTAATGTTTATAGGGTCATAACCCACATTGATCACCAAGTCCTCTAGAGTTTTGATCCTAGTGTATTTGGCAAGTGCAGAGACCTTCTTAATCTTCAATTGAGATTGAACATTGGCTAATGTAACCTTTAGTTTAGAAAAACTCATAGCAGTGTTAGTGATAGTGGAAAAAATCATTTCCCCAGTTTGCTTGTGCATCTCCATTTAGTCAATGGGATGTATGTCTTTTACATCAAACTAAAATGTGGTCTTGTTGTAGTCTGATGTTGCCTTGGGCTAGGGAACCTGTGCCTAGAGGAATGCCATTTTCATTTTACCTTTATCTAAATAAAAGGCTGACAGCAGCCTACCTTGAGAACCAGAAGTCTTCTTCCAGAACTAATTGTAGGTGTTAATCTTCAAGGCCTCATTCCTTACTTTTATCTCGTTAAAAATGTCCATTATACTTTTCTCTTTCTCCCTTGTAGAAGATGTGTTGATCTGCATTTTCTTTTGATCTTGTGAATCCATGGAGGTAGTGGGAGATAGTGTGGTTTGATCACCCACTAATGAGGAAACCAGTGGCTCATTAGTTTTGATAATGTTCTCCTTCTCTGAATCCTTGTTGAGGCTTAGTTTGGAACTAAGCTTGGCCTTCTTCCTATACATAATTTTGAATCCTTCACTGAAAATTTTAGTCCTTGAAGGGGACTCTTCTTCTCTTAGATTTTTTCTCCTACATGTTTGGAGTTTGTGCTCTGGAGGATGATATCAGCTACTCTTCTACCTCTTGTAGGGTGTTCTCAATCCATTCTAGTTGGTTTTTATACTTCTCTATCTCTGGCCTCGCTGTGCAAAAATAGGCAGTGGATTTTTTTTCCACTCTTACTTTAGATATGACCCCCAACGGATCATATGACCAGGTGAAACTAAGGCTCAAATGCAGTTCTTTTAGTAGCTTACCTGCTTCTTCCCATGTTACCCTCTTGTTACAAATTAAGGCCCTATCTATATTTTAATTTTAAATTTTGACTTCTTCTTGCTAGCTACAAAGTGGATCTCATCTATATTAAGCATATGTATTATGTCCTCTAGAGAAAAAATCCTCATTGGGAGGAATTTAGGCAGCTTGTAAGGGGAAATATCACACCCAAATATTCTCAATTCTGTATAATTCTGATAGAGGTACTAATCCCCTATCTGAACTTGGTATGATAGCTGCAACACCTCTGTAATTTCCTCATTGATCCTCATTTATGTTTTTTGCTTAAGAGATTGATGGTTGGATGCAAAAACATCTCTACGCATTGTTTGTATGTGTATTCCTTTTGTTCCTTAATCACAAGAGTAGTCCAAAAGATTAATGGCTACAGGTTCCCTTCTACATCCAGCTTTTGTAAAAAAATCTTGATGTTGGCTCCCTCAAATATAAAAACATATAGACTAACACAGAAGCATACCTGAACACCTCCTTAGTATGGAATTTCATAAAATGCTCATGAATTGAATCTGCAAGAAATTTGTTGAAGTTAAACATGGTGGAGGGCTTAGAATTACTAGAGAAAATGGATAGAAACCCTATGATGACCTCATCTACCCACTGATATGAGTAGTAGCCAAGAAGGTAAGAGATGAATGTGATAATTTTCTTTGCTCTCTCAAGGAAAATAGAGGAGGGATAGGGAGTATTTTTCTTTGGAGATGTGGCATCTTCTGTCAAGAAAAGTTCAAGGGTTTTGGCCCTCTTGGAAAAGTCCAATTTCTGGTACAATTCAACAAACGCTTCAGAGGAAAAGGGGGTGGCATTCTCTACTTTGGGGGCTTGCATCATCTGGTCTATGGCTTGAGGAGTGATAGTAAACAAAATTTCTCCTGTGGGGACAATGATAGCTCTTTGTCTTGGTGAATAACATGCATGACACTTCCTAACAAATTCTAGGGTGCTATGGGTATAGGGACAAATTTAGTGGCGTAAATTGGAGTCGCACAGCTAATGTCATCAGATTTGTCTATGTATTTGTCCTCAAGCCAGCAATACATCTCAAAAGGGTCAAATTTGCAAAGCGTTTTGTGGATATTATGGTCTTTGTCAGCCAAGGGGATGTGGTGAAAATCAATGGGAGGATAGATCAGAGGATTGACAGGTTCTTCTGGTCCCTTTTCCTTTGGAAGAACCTTTGGATAAGGCTAATTATAGTAGTGAAAACTTGATTACAGGCTTCAATACATAGAGGGGACTTAGGATTTGAGGACAAGAATAGAGGTAATAGGCTGAAAACGAGTGAGCTGACAGTGTCGCTGGTCGGTGAAAATGTCTAATTTTGGTCCAACAAACCTGTAACAAAGCAGTAACAATGGTAGTGCATGAATTTAGTAACCGATTAATGAGTGAAAGGGAGAATTATATAACAGTCTGGTTTTTTTTTTTAGGGTGGTGCAGGTCTATTGGATTAACGACTAAACCAGTTAATTATTTAACGACTTAGTTTTGGAGGGAGTGGATGTGATTGGTAGAATCAATGGGAAAATGACGTGTCCAAACGTCGGTGGCAGGAGTGCAATGGGTAGAAGAGTGGTATCAGGAGGCAGAGATACTTCTTTTCCGGGGGGAGGCGGTTAATGGTTTTGACCGAGGGGGGTCCGAAATGCTGTAGTGTTGAGACATAGGGATAGGCATGGTTTCGAATAATGCCCATTTCAGAACCCCCACCCCCCTGATGGTAATCTTCAGATTGTGAGGGTCATCGGATCTTGGGAGATGGGCAGAGATGAGGTGAGAGTTGGTAGAGTGTTAATGTGAGGTGACGGGTTGCTCAGTGGGGTTAGGAGAAAATAATTTAACGCATAGTGGGGAATATTTAGAGTATATAGCGGGGTAATTAAACTTAGGAATAGGGAAGTGGACATAACTATGAGAGGTGTGTTAGTTTGGGTATTAAAACTTAGGAATAGGGATTAATAAACCAAAATTATTTGATATATTAATCTTTAGAGTACAACTTTAATCCTTTGTCTTCTACACATGAAAATAATACTTGACTTTTGACTTTAGGACAAAATCGTCATGTTTTTCCTCTAACCACCATAGTGCTTCTACCTACCCTTTTGCATTCCATTCTTTTTCGAAGCTAAAATTGTCTCTTATTCCTTTCCAGGGTGCACTTAAGCTAGCAGACCCAAATCATTTTTATTTTATGTACATCTACCTTATCCTATCACTTATTTCACCATTGACTCAGATTAAAATGAAGAGTCAATTTTATTTCTACCTAGCTACAGATTTACCAAGTTTAAAATGTTTGGTAAACCTTCATTCACTAATCTATTTAACATAAATTTAAATGAGTTCAGTCACGATTAAACCGTATGACCTAAACATAATTTCGATCGTTGTGGCATTCAAGAACAATTTGTACACAATCCTTATTTGAAAATGGGATAAAATATCTAACTTTTCAAAACCAAATTATGTTACAACATCAGCTCCAGCTGGAGACTCCTTGCCCCGGTAGGACGTAGAGAGCAAGAAGGTCCAAGTGCCTTCTCCTCACACTATGGAGTCTTTGCTGAAATAGATACTCACTTGCATGTTTGTCAAAAATGAAATGAACTCTCTTGATATTTACAAATGATGAATGAATGGATGAAAAATTAATACTGAATGTAATGTTTCAAGTATTTCCCGTTGACTAGCAATGAAGAATACTCTCCTTCCAAATTTTGCAGGATGAATATATTATTCCCTTTGACTTTTCCAATGGTAAATGAACCAAACCAGAGGTTGTCGAATTTTACATGCTTGACTTTATCTTCTCTCCGTGTATCCCATCTAAGCACCTGGTCACCTTTCTTGAAATTTCTTTCTCTAGCCTTTCCATTAAACAATTATTTCATCTTATTTTGGTATTTCCTTAGTTGGTACTGAGTTTCATCCCTGTCTTCATTCAATTCAATAATTTTATTAATCCTTCTTGGGAAATCATATTTTTCTTCATAGGATTCCTGAAGGAATATCATAACGGGTAAAGCTAAATGCGTAGGAAAAAATGTTTCCTTGCCATAAACTAATTGGAAATGAGACTTTCATGGTGATCTCTTAGGAGAAACTCTATTATGTGGATGTCCCAACTCTTTTTATGGTCTTCAAGGGTCTTCTTAATGACCTTAACTAAGATCTTGTTAGAAGACTCTACTAGCCCATTACCCTATGGATATTATGGTGTATAATGGTGTAATAGGATTGAATATTTTTGGCAGAACTCAATCATTTTAACACTACTGAAAGTTGTTGCATTATCTATAACAATTTGTTGAGGACATCCAAATCGTGATAGGATATTTTCTTCAAGGAATTTAATCACAAGAGTATCAGTTGTAGTTTTAATAGGTATAACTTCTACCTACTTGGTAAAGTAGTCTATAGCAATTAAAATCCATGTGTTGATTCCTTTATTGTAGATGAATTTTCCCTATAAAGTCCAACCCCCATTGTAGAAAAGGAGCATGAACCAATATTGGAACCAAAGGAAGTGCTAACAGTTTCTATTTTCCTGGAAATAATTGGCATGGTATACAACTTCTTACTCTTGCTCCAACTTCTTTAAAAAGTTGGACTAGTAGAAACCTGCTTTTAAAATTTTGTAGGTTGTTTCTCTCCAAGCATAGTGTCCACCACAAAATCCTGCATGGAACTAATCTTTAATTCCCTCTGTTTCATTTTTAGTTAAACAAAGAAGAAGGATATTAAGAGGGTCTTTCTAGTATAGATTAAAATTGATAATGCAGTATTTTACTGCTTTAAGCTTCAGGGGTTTTCATTGCTTCAAGTTAAGATGAGCTGGACATTGAAAATCCCTAAGAAACTCCACAATATTGGAGTACCAACAAGAGAGTAGATATTTCTGATCTATTTGAACAAGAGTGGCTTGATCTAAAGAAAGAGGTTCTTCTGGGTTCTCCCCTTCTATAAGAGGAGAAATTCCCCTGATATTAAGGAAGGTTCTTGTGGATTATCCCATGTTATTAACAAAGGTTCTTGTTGATTATCCCCTGATATTAAGGAAGGTTCTTGTGCATTCTCCCCAGATGAAATTTCAGAAACCAGATTTATGCCCAATACTTTGCAGTTGGATTCAGCTAACAACTTGGCTAGGCCTTGGCCTTTTACTAGCTTTGTGGTCTTAATTTTAAGGTCAAATTCAAGGATTTTATCAAGCCATCTCCCTCTTCTTCCATCAGTATCAGGTCGAGTCAAAATAGTTTTAACAGAATAATTAGGGACATAAGTTGTAATGTGTCAATCCAAGACATAGGTTCTAAAGGCTTTGATAGCTTGAATTAAGGCATAAGCTTGTTTTTCAATAATATCATACCTAAGTTCAGCGTCCCTCGTAACTTTGGAGAAGAAGGCTATAGGTTGGTCATCACCATTTGTGTTGTTCTGTCAAAGTACAACACTAAGTTTTTCTTGGATGCAAAAGAAAATATGCTAAATGCTGAAGAATAATTAGGGCCAGATAATGTAGGGACCTCAAATATAGCCTTTTCGATATGATCATCTAGCAGAAACTATCCATTTCACTTCATTGTTTTCTTTAGCATATCAATTATATCCTTAACTATTTGTGCATAATTAGGGATGAACCTTCTAATAAAAATAATATTTCCAAGGAATGTTTGTATCTCATTCTTATTCCTTGGTAGAGATAGGGTTTGAATAGCTGAGATTCTCTTTGGGTCAATTATAACTCTCTCCTTGGATATTATATGCCCTAGTAATTTCCCTTCCTTTAGAACAAATAAAGATTTCTTTGGATTGATGGATATGCCAAATTTCCTCCACCTGTCAAAAATTTTGCTGAAGTGTTTTAAATGATTTTCATCGGAATCAAAGAAAAGAGTTAAATCATCTAAATAAATGACAGTAAATTCATATGTTTTACCTACAAATTCTAGATCCATGGCTCTGTGGAAGTGGCTCTAGCATCGGTTAAGCCAAATGGCATTCTAGCATACATAAATGTACCCCAATGAGTGGTGAAAGAAGTTTTGTCTTGGTCAGCCTGACTTACCATGATCTAGTTATAACCTGAAAATCCATGTAGCATAGAAATCCTATTTTCACCTCAAACTTTCTGAAGTAGATGATCCATTTTGGGCAATGGATAGTTATCCTTTAAAGATGATTTTTTCATATTTTGGAAGTCTACACATAGCCTAATCTCACCATTTCTTTCTTATAGGAACTAGGTTGGATACGCAATCAGAATACCTTAAAGGTACTATGATATGAGAATCAAGCATCTTTTTAAGTTCTTTCTCAATGGTTGGAAGTAGTATGGGATTGATTCGTCTTAGTTTTTGTTGAAAGCATTTTTCTTCTGGTTTTAAAGGAATTTTATGCTCAATAAAAGATGTATCATAAGTTTTTAACTCATTATAAGACCAAGCCAAAACATCTTTGTAATTTTTAAGAAGATTCAAGTATTTGATTCTTAAATCCAAACGCAAGGTTGATGACAATTTAACATTTCTCACATCATTCGAAGTCCCAATATTGCATTATTTGATTTCTTCTTCAGGTGAGTTAAACAAGGGGGCTTTAGGGACATCATTATTATCAAATAGTTTTTCCAAAGGAACTAATCCTTTAGGAATAAAGTTATTAGATAATTGGATGATATTATGATCAAGAATTTTAGGACTCAATGAAGTTTTTGGATTTTGGTGATTTGATTCTTCAACACCTTTTTTATCTTCTTCAATTTCCATATTTGAGAATTCATCAATAACTGGAAGGAAAGATTTTAATTGTTCATCATCTTCAAAAATCTTCTAGTGTTTAAGGTTATCATGAATTGATGGTCTATACTTGACTTGAATTTGATACTTTAACAATATTGGCCCAGGGATTTTGAAAGAGCTTGTTGAGACAGCTAGTGAGTCAACATGCATATTTTCATCTATGGGAATTGTAGTTATGTTAAATCCTTGGAAGAAATTTTCAACTATTTCACAAGCTTAATTTCTATAGGACCTCAGCCTTGGGTGCTTAGTTTGACACAAATTTCTAACCTGCTTCACTATAAGCTCAAAATTAGAAAAGACACTCAAATTTTGAACCTTTAAACTCGTAGCTAGCTCAAAATCAGGAAGAAAAGCCTCATACTCAAAGACATTATTGATGACAAAAAATTCAAGTTTACATGAGTAAGTTATGTTTTGTTTATTTGGTGAAATTAATAGAATTCCTGTGCCTACTCCTTCTTTTGAGAAAGAGCCATCAAAATAAAGTTTCTAGAAATATGACTTTATAATTTAGGTTTGGAAACTATATTTTCAATGGATAGTTCATCATTTGATTAATTTTGTGAAGATAACTGAAAGAAACCAAAATCCTTATCTACAGCATAGATAGGGTGGTTCTTTGCTCGATCGGACCTACAAACAGTATGAAGGAATATGACTTCCCTATATAACCTTAAATATTCACCTCCATAGACTGGAACAGTAGCAAAAGACAAGTCCATCTGAAGTGATCCTCCAAGTTTAGAACAACATGATCTAGATAAGAGCATGCCAAGCTTTGCAGGAATATTAGTGACAACTATGTCTAAAACTATATTCTTGATACGTATTTGAGCTAAGGTCACAACTAGGTCTTTGATCAATCCTAGGCATGGTACTTTCTTTGAATCAAAGGTGTAAATATCATGATAGGAATGAGCAACTTGTAGTTGAAGCTAGTCCACAATTACCTTTGGCATAAGGTTATGAGAAGCTCTAGATTCCAACATGTAGTTATACAAAACAAATTCATGAGCCTTTAAAGCTACATAAAAAGGTGCAATAATTTCATCAATCATATCAAAACAATGGCCAAACACTACCGATGGCTTTTCATCTTGCAAACTAATAATATCTCCCTCAACATCTACACTAGAGGACTGTATCCATTTAAACGCTTGGTTTTTATAACTAGGGTTTTAGAAAGTTTGGCTAAAGGTATAGGAATATTGACTTCAATATTAAAAGTTGTCAAAATGGTCTTGTCAGATGAAAAGGTTTCACTGTATGAAGCTGTAGTCTGAGGTGTTGGAGTTTGTGTTTGAATGGATTTTATTACAGTTTCAATTATAATGGTGGATTTTGAAGGTCTACCTAGACATGATCTTGGTCCTAGATCATACCTCTCATTTGATTCTGCAATCAGAAATTTAGAGAATGCTTGGTATTTTGAAAGTTGAGCATCTCCTTGTTCTTGTTGAAAAGATTTAGGTGAAGATGAAGGAACTATTTCCATTTGTATTGTTGAAGAATCAATATTATTGATATCTTCAGTTATTAAAGGGCCTATATCCTGTGATTTTTTTATCATCAATCAATAAAGGTGGTTGAATCTTTTGATCAAAACTTGGTCTCTAAAGAATCTGCATTTGAGGAGTTCTTCAGAACTGAGTTTGAGCTTGAGGTCTGACCTCCATTTTCTAAGTAGTTCTATGTTGTATTTCAATTTTAGAAATCCTATTAGAAAGGTTTCTAAGTAAATATGTAATTTCATCAATTTTCTGATCTTCAATTTTAGATTTGGAAGAAAATGAGTCATCAACCATAGCTTTTAGTTTTCTCTCTTCTTTCTCTACTTTAGCTTTAAGTTTGTGAGTAGCTGACCTATTAGCTTCTAACTCTAGCATATATCTGCATGTCTTCTAATGTATTAGAAGACATTTCCCTTAGAATGAATGAAAATTCATCTTCAAATGCTTTGGAAAATCTAACCTTTGTAGCTGCTACTGTTGGTTTACAATCAACAGGCATTTTATCATAGAGTTTGTTAAATCTTTTGATGAATTTAGAAATTGGCTAACCACGATTTCTCTTCAATTCTTCAAATTTAGTGAGAAGGTAAACCGGATCTTTGTTTACCCCCCATTTGTTTTTAAATATAGTTATGAGCTCATTCCATGTTCTAATAGAGTCAGCTCTAAGTTGCCTAAACCAGATCCTCACATTTCCTTCTAGATATTGTACAAATAATCTCATATAAACATCTTACTATTATATATTCATATTGTCAGCAAAATCTAGGAACGTTGGTAGATGATCCACTATTGAGGGATCTGTTTCTCCATTAAATCTTGGTAGATGTTTTTAAAAAATTTGCCAAGTTGGCAGTGAGAACTAGAGCAGGATACCTTGATTACACAATGGGTTGAAAAGCCATAATACGAGGAAGAGCCTGGGGTGACTGAGTGGATGATGATGAGGAAGAGGAAGATGATGAAGATGAAGGGGATGGATATGAATTGGTAGGGGCATTAATTTGTGGAGGAGAGAAAGAGGTAGGAGACCTCATTGAGGATTTCAAAGGGGTTTTAATAACCAACTTGTGAAATCCTCGTGGAAACTCTTCCTTATTATCGAACAAAGGATTTGAACAGACAGAAACTGTCTCTTCAAGATTAGTAGAGGTTGATGGAATACAATAAGGAGTTGGAGAAATGAAGTATGAAGGCTTGAATTAAGGTAAATTTAAACCCAATTCTTCTTCAGATGAAGGTGATTTGATAGGAATGGATGGGACTTGATATGACTCAAGTGATTGTATTAAAAAGGCTCATGGAATATCTACTCCTCTGTAATGGAGTTCAGAAACCCTAGGAGGTTATTCAATGCAATAAATGTGGGATGGCACAAATGAAAAGGGATCTACAGATGCGATGTCTTAAGGGTGTAAAGTTGAAGAAGATGAAGGGGTTCTAAGTCTTCTCCTTAAAGAGGTTCCCCTAATAAGTCTTTCCAGATCTAGTAGAGGATTATCAATCTCGGAATCAGAACGTGGTCTAGTATGCTTAAAAGGAGCCATCTTGGACCAGTCGAATCACTAGGTGAAAGATTTTGACCTATATCCTTATCCTTTATTCACTTTAAAGGAAAGGGAGAATCACTGCCCCACGAAAATTTAGCTTTCAATCCTTCGCTCCCTAGCAACAATGGAAATCTAATGTTGTCCTTTGAGATAACTTAAGGTCAATTAGTTATGCCAAAGAATCTATAATGTTTTATTATTATGAGTGATAGGATTAGCAATGATATATTTATAAATAGGTGCCTTAAAATTTGACAGATTTTTGATAAAATGAAAGGTTGTTCTTTAACTGCACATGGTTAGTTTGATTTTAATGTGATGGAGAAGTAGAGTATGGAGAGGTATAATTGATTTAATGTTCAAATTGAATATTTAACCATTTACAAGAAGAAATTAAGAAAAGAGTGCTTTCTTAATCAAAAAAGTATAATTAAACTATTACAGAGATCTAGTGTAATTTATGTTCAAAGAGGAATTTACAATAACAAAAAGTTATGTAAATTAATGTCTTACTTAAATTACAACTTCACAAAGGATTCAAATGAAACTGATATTCAACTAAATTTTAAATCGGGTCGCTGCAAAGGAATTAATTATATGAAGAGAATATAAGGAAAAGGAAAGATGGAATACAACTCATTGAGGGACAAACCATATGAGGCAAATCCAAAATCTTTTATTATCTCAAAAAATGCTCCATCTTAGTACAAATTTGCTTGATAACTTGTTCAAGGGTTCAACCCTCAATACTTTGACAAAATGAAGTTTTTAAACAAAATTTTAAAGAGGATTACAATGAATGCCTCAGTGACATCAAATTCTATTATTAATTTTGGACTAACATAAAAGAAATAATGGGATCAAAAGAAATGAATCTGGTGAAGTGATATGGACATATGGCCCTGCTTTGGAGGAGAACAGTTATTGAGTGGCCACTATTCGAGTGCCGCGCTGGTGAAGATGACCTATCTTTTTAATCCCGGAATTCACAGAACTTATTCCACCGCTCTTCATCTGGAATAGAAATCTTAGTTACCTTGCGGTAAATCTCATCTACCTGAGTATACCAAGCAAAAGTGCGTTTTACTGCAAAAATTTGTTTTATCTCATGTTGGATAAAACTTATGTTGCTGATAGCTTCATAAAAATCTCTCCCTATCATAGTACCTTTTATGTGGGAAGAATTAGTTGTATCCTTTGCAATATCTTGAAGCTTCTTCTTGTAATCTTCCCTAGTCATCAATTTGTCATTGATCACAAATAACGAAGGAAACCTTTCTTGTTCAATGCATCTATTCTAGTGAAAAACCTGTTAACTGTTACTCGAGTGTGTGACATTTCTCTGTCAATTGTACAACCAAGTTCTTCTTTGTTAGAACTTGCTTTACTATCAGGATGGTTTCTATTCTGTCATCTACTCCTAGATCATCCAACTCATATATGTTTTTGGAACTAAGGAGCTTTATGATGCTATTGCATGTAGTAGGCATTTATCCCAATTTAACATTGATAGTGGAAATGGTTTTCTTCACTTTCTCCATCATTTCCTTCTGCTCGAATATAATCTGGATACATGGCCAAATTTCATCTCTTTCTTTAACGATATTGTTCCATATGATTTCTTTAACATCGGCTAGTGTGTACCCAATAGAGGACTTAGTTGTTGACTTCTTCCATACATCTATTTGAATTCACACAACTTATCCTAATGCTTTTCATCTGGAATAGAAATCTCTGTTACCTTGCAGTAAATCTCATCTACCTTAGTATACCGAGAAAAAGTGGGTTTTACTGCAAAAATGTGTTTTATCTCGTGTTGGATAAAACTTATGTTGCTGATAGCTTCATAAAAAGCTCTCCCTATCATAGTACCTTTGATGTGGGAAGACTTAGTTCTATCCTTTGCAATATCTTGAAGCTTCTTCTTGTAATCTTCCTTAGTCATCAATTTGTCATTGATCATAAATATAGAAGGAAAACCTTTCTTGTTCAATGCAACTATTCTAGTGAAAAACCTGTTAACTGCTACTCCAGAGTGTGACATTTCTCTATCAGTTGTACAACCAAGTTATTCTTTGTTAGAACTTTCTTTATTATCAGGATGGTTTATGTTCTGTCATCTACTCCTAGATCATCAAGCTCATATATCTTTTTGGAATTGAGGAACTTTATGATGTTGTTTCTTGTAGCAGGCATTTCCCCCAATTCATCATTGATAATGGAAATGGTTTGCTTCACTTTCTCCATCAATTCCTTCTACTCAAATGTAATCTAGATACATGGCAAGATTTCATCTATTTCTTCAATGATATTATTCCATATGATTTCTTTAACATGGGCCAGTGTGTAGCCAATAGAGGACTCAATTGCTAACTTATTCCATACCTCTATCTAAGTTTGAGCTCTTTGTAGCTCTGCTGCATGAAAAGTCTCAGTATTTGTTTGATGAGCTTGTAGAATATTGACTTGAGCCTGCAATATTTTGATCTCTTCAGTCTAGAGAGACATGTTTTGCACTACATTTGCCAACTGATCTACAGCATCCCCTGTGCCTGTTGTAGAAGATGTGACTGTAGTAATGGTTTTTCTTGTTGTAGAAGATGTGATTGTAGTAATGGATTTGTTTTCCACTCTTAATTTAGAGATGAATCCCAATGGATGATATGACCAAGTGAAACTAAGGTTGAACTGCATTTCTTTTAGTAATTGATCTGCTTCTTCCCCTGGTGCTATGTTGCTGCAAATGAAAGGGCTTATATGTATTCTAATTTTGAATTGGGACTTCTTCTTGGCAGCTAAAAAGTGGATCTCATCCATCGTAAGCATCTATCTTATGTACTCTAGAGAAAAAATCCTCATTGGGAGGAATTTAGACAGCCTGTAAGGGGCAATATCACACCCAGATATTCTTAATTCTGTATAATTTTGATAGAGGTACCAATCCCCTGTTTGAACTTGTTCTCATGGCTGTAACACCTTTGTAATTTCCTCGCTGATCCTCAGTTCTATTTTTCCGCTTAAGAGACTGACTGTGGGATGCACAAACATCTCTACGAACTATTTGTATGGTAATTCATTTTGTTCCTTCATCACCAGAGTAGTCTAAAAGATGACTGACTATTGGTTCCCTTTTGCATCCAGATTTTGTAAAGGAAGATTCATGTTGTCTCCCTGAAAATATAAGAATACATAGACTAACACAGAAGCATACTTAAACACCTCCTCCATTTGGAATTTGATAAATTTCTCATGAATTGAATCTACAAGAAACTGGCTAAAGTGAAACATGATGGAGGGCTTAGAATCAACAAGGAAAATGCACAGAAATCCTATGATGGCCTCATCTACCCACTGATGTGAGTAGTATCCAAGGAGGTAAGAGATGATTGTGATAATTTTCCTGGCCCTCTGAGGGAAAATAGAGGAGGGATAGGGAGGATTTTTCTTTGGAAATGGGGCATCTTCTATCAAGAAAATTTCAAGGGTTTTGGCTCTCTTGGTGAAGTCCAATTTATGGTACAATTCAACAAGTGCTTCACAGGAAACGGGGGTGGAATTCTCTACTGTGGGGGCTTGCATCATCTGGTTGATGGCTTGAGGAGTGATAGTAAACATAATTTCTTCAGTGGGGGTAATGATAGCTCTTTGGCTTGAGAAATACCATGCATGACACTTCTTAAGAAATTCTGGGGTGTTGTGGTTATGGGGAAAAATGTAGTGGCATAAATTGGATTCCCATAGCTGAATGTCAACGGATTCATCTATGTATTTGTCCTTGAGCCAACAATAAATCTCAAAAAGGTCAAATTCGCAGAGAGTTTCATGGATTTTATGGTCTCCGTTAGCCAAAGGGATGTGGTGAAAATCAATGGGAGGATAGGTTAGAGGATTGACCGGTTCTTCTGGTCCCTTGTCCTTTGGAGGCATCTTCAGATAAGGCTAACGGTCTAGTAGTGAAAACTAGATTACAAGCTTTAATACAAGGACTCAGGGACTTAGGATTTGAGGAAAAGAACAAAGCTAATAGGTTGAAAACAAGTGAGAAGAGAGTCTCGGTGGCAGGTGAAAATGTTAGAGTTTGGTCTAGAAAACCTGTAACAGAACAATAACAATGGCAGTGTGTCAATTCAGTAACCAGTTAATGAGTGAAAGGGAGAATTACATAACAGTATGGTGTTTCCATTGAGGGTGGCATGGGTTCGTTGGATTAAGGGCTAAACCATCTAATTATTTAACGGCTTAGTTTTGGAGGGAGTAGATGTGGTTGGTGGAATCAACTGGAAAATGGCATGGCATAAGGTGGGTGGTGGGAGTGCAACAGGTAGAAGAGTGGTCTCGAGAGGCAGAGGAACTAATTTTCAGAGGGGGGGGGAGCTAGTTGACTGTTTCTCCTAAGGGGTTTCCAAAATGCTGTAGTGTTGACACGTAGGGGCAGGTGCGGTTTTGAATACCACCCATTTCAGACCCCACCCCTACCCCCAATGGTAAAGTTCAGATGGTGAGGGGGGCTGAAATGATGTGTGGGCCATCGGATCTAGGGAAATGTGTAGAGATGAGGGGAGAGGTGGCAGAGTGTTAATGTGAGGTGATGGGTTGTTCGGTGGGCTCGGGACAAAATAATTTAACACATAGTGGGGAATATTTGGAGTATATGGCAGGGTAATAAAAATTAGGAATAGGGAAGTTGACAAAAATATGAGCGGGGGGTGAGTTTGGGTATTAGAACTTCAGAATAGCGATTAATACCCAAAAATTATTTGATATATTAATATTTAGAGTACAACTTTAATCCTTTGTCTTCTATGCATGAAAATAATAATTCAATTTTTACTTTGGGATAAAATTTTCATGTTTTTCCTCTAACCACCATATTGCTTCTACCTACCCTTTCGCATTCCATTCTTTTCCTAAGCTAACATTTTCTCTTCGTGCTTTGTAGGGTGCACTTAAGCTATCAAACCCAAATCGTTTTTATTTTACATACATCTACCTTATCCTATCACTTATTTCACCATTCACTCAAATTAAACTATTGATTCAATGTTATTTCTATCTAGCTACTGATTTACCATGTTTAAACTATTTGGTAAACCTTCATTCACTAATCTATTTAACAAAAATTTAAATGAGTTTAGTCATGATTAAATTGTATGACCTGAACATAATTTCAATCATTGTTGCATTCAAGAACAATTTGCACACAATCCTTATTTTAAAATGGAATAAAAGATCTAACTCATCAAAACCAAATTATGTTACAAAAGGATATACGGTAAAGCCAAGAGGTGGATTTTCTCTCCTTTTGACCTAGTGATTCTGGGATGAAATGCATGGTAAATCCTAGAGAGTATGTCTCAGTGTAGGGTCTAGTGATCCCTGGATCAGACTGTGGATGCATGGTAAAACCAAAGAGACTATTAGGCACTCAAATTCCTCATATTTTAGGGGATAACTTCGGTGGAATCCACATTTATTGGTGTTTTTGATGTGTTCTATGAGTCCCACATTCATGCTTGTAATATGGCACAGGAGTGATTGACTGAAGAGAGACTTGGTTGAATGTGGTAGTCCCATCTTCGATTTGTTCATTGCATTCATTAATGAGAAATCCATTTCCTTTATTTTCATGTCTAAATGTATTGGTGTATATATGGATTTTGATGGATAATATGTTTATTGTATTTTTGTTCCTATTATGCTACTTAGATGTATATTTTTGTGAAGGCAACTATTTATGGATCTCATCATGGTTTTACTTGTATTTGAATAGATATTGTATCTATGACCTAACAAGTGATAAGGTAGGAAAAGACATGATGAAACAATGATTGATGGAGATTCTCAAATAAGTATGACATCCTTACACTTAATTCTATTGTTTACACCTGTGGGTTACATGTCTATGATATGTTTGATAAAATTCCTGTCATGGCTAGTAGGTGTCTAGTTAAGGTCTTGATCAACTATTTTCTTTTGCAACATTGTTTCCTTGTACTTTACTTGATTATTATATTTCATTCCATTCTAGGTAGTGGCCTGGCCTATGGGTCTAAAAAAGTGGCTTAATTCCCATGGTCGCTGGCACATAACTGGTAAGTTTGGTCCACAGTCATTGGTAGGCATGTCTATGAGAGTGACTTTAGGTCTCTAATCACACTGTTCCCCATATCAGGAGAGAGATTATGGCCAAAGAGGTCTAGAACAACAATGGTGCCTAGGGACAGGTTGTGTGAGTGACCGACTTGTCTCCTGAATTTTTTGTTGATGATGTTGGATGAATGTGTGTGATGTTTCATCGATTCCACTTCCTTAAGTTTACCTAGGAAGTAGAATTTGGTCATAGTTGCCTCTCATCTCATGTTTACCCCAGTTGGCTTGGTTACTTGGGTGGATGTCAAAGGAGGGTGTCACACCTATGAGAGAGATATCATGAGAGACCTATGAGAGAGATATCATGATAAATCTATCATCGTTTCACTACATTGTTATTGGTAATGTTCTCTTTACATAATTACTCATGATGATATGGGGTGAATGCGATGTGAAATTTTTGAAAATGTTTTACAATGTAATCATCTACAACATAGGCTTCTAGCCCTATGAAAATTAACATTTTTACTAATATACTTGTTAGTAAAGATATAGAAATGTAAAAGTGTGTAAAATAATAAAATAAACAATCTAAAATTTGAATCAATCAGATTGGCCAACAAATGAAGATTGTGCATGAATTTTAGTGAAGCGAGGAAATTTTGGCCTACTTCACAAAAATGCATGCCCAACCTTAAATTCAAGGATAAATTGAATGATTCAACTTGGATAGTAATTTTTTGCTCACAAGTAACAATAACCCAATTAGATATTTTTAATTTTTCACATCTATATTTATGTTGTTTAAGAATACTCCAAATTGCATGGATTTCATATGCTAACATGAAGGATTTGTATCCCTCAAAAAAATGCACACCATGACATGTAATTAATTAGTAGTGATATAATTATCATTCCAACCTATGGGTTTGTGAAATTGTAACTTAGTCTTGTGGTGTAACAATACCCTAATGGGCCTCAATCTTCTGGTTAACAATGCCCTAATGCAACCTCAATTATTGGGTATGACAGCAACCTCCATGGGCCTTCTTATCTATGATATGAGAAAAGATTGTGATAGATATATGACAGACCTATGACTATAATGATACACTTTTATTGCTAATTTTCTCTCTACATAATTGATTATGATGATATGGGATGAATGCAATATCAAAATGTTGAAAATGTTTTAAAATGCATTTATCAACAATAGAGACTTCTAGCATTAAAAAACTTAATATTGTTACTTCTCTACTGGTTAGAAAATATATAACAATGTAAAAGTGTATGTATTGGCCAAGAAATGAAGCATGGGCTTGCATTTTAGTGAAGCAAGGCAATTTTGGTCCTCTTCACAAAAATGCACACCCAACCCTCATTTCAAGGCCAAAGTGAATGATTCAACTTGGAGAGTATTTTTTTGCTCATAAGTAATATTAATACAATTAAATATTTTCAATTTTTCTCGTATATATTTATGTTGTTCAAGAATACTCCAAATTTCATGGATTTCATAGGGCAAAAGGGAGAGTTTGTGTCGCTCAAATAAATGCACACGAGTACCTATAATTGATTTGCAGTGATATAATGACCTTTCCATACTATGGGTTGCATAAATTGTACATCAGTCTCGTGGTGTAATAATGCCCTAATGGGAGTGAGTTCTTGGGTATGACATGAGCCTCTTTGGGCCTTCTTATCTATGATATAAGAAAATATTATGACAAAGATATGAAGGAGATATGTTGAGCCCTATGACACAGATATCATGAAATACCTATGATTATTCCACTGAAATGTTATTGGCAATGTTATATTTACATAACTTCTTATGATGATATTTGGTGAATGCAATGTGAAAATGTTGAAAATGTTTTGAAATGCAATTATCTACAACAATGAATTCTGGTGAAAAGAAAATGCACATTGTCACTACTCTAGTGATTACTAAAGATATTAATTTGTAAAAGTCAGTAAAATAATGAAATATACAATCTACAATTTCAATTGGCCAAGAATGAAGCACAAGCCTACATTTTTGTGAAGCAAGGTAATTTTGGACTGCTTCACAAAAATGCACACGCAACCTTCATTTTAAGGCCAAATTGAATGACTACACTTGGAGAGTATTATTTTACTCATAAGTAACATTAATTTAGTTAAATAATTTTAATTTTTCACACACACACACATATATGTTGTTCAAGAATACTCGAAATTTCATGGACTTCATAGGGTAAAAAGCACCGCTTTTGTGCCTCAAATAAATGAAGACCATGAGCTATAATTAATTGGAAGTGATATAATGATCATTCCATCCTATGGGTCTATGAAATGGGCCTTATTTCTTACATATGATAGCAACCTCCTTGGGCATTAGTATATTAGATATGAGAAAAGATTATGACAAAGATAGAGAGGAGGTATCTTGAGCCCTTTGACAAAGATATCATGAGAGATCTATGACCATTTTGTTGCATTTTTATTTCTAATGTTCTCTGTATATAATTTCTTATGATGATATTGGGTGAATGCAATGTAAAAATGTTGAAAATATTTTAAAATGCAATTATCTACAACAAATAATTCTAGCCCTAAGAAAATTAACAATGTTCGTACTCTACTAGTTAATGGTAATGTTGAATATGATTGAGTAAATGTTGAGAGTGTAATAAATTATATGGTTGTTGAATATAGTCCATAAAATCAAACATCTACATGGGGGTAGGAAAAATTATAGGTCATCTATGATGGTAATGAACCTATTTTCCCTATTGAAAGTATTGAAATTATTGATAGGTTTGCATTTTTTTTTCTTTCTATTTGGATCTTACAGCAATTGTTAAGTTGATTGGTCTTGTAAAATACTCAAAAAGTGTGAAACCCTTTAGCTTGATGAATTTTGTAATTAAATTTACATACATTTGTTTTTGCTTAAGTATGCCATATTCAAACACTAATGAACATTTTAATTATTAGTAATTTATTAGTAATAATAATTGATTATAAAGTTGTACTTATTATTTTTATTTTTGTAAATAAAGAAAACTGGAAATTTAATTGTTGAGAACAAATAACTAAAAGAGAAAAAGGATGCAATTTATTATGGAAGTTTTATTACCCATCAATAACTCCTAGACATCTAATATGAATGATTAGATTTAATTGATGAATGATGTTATTGGCCAATTAATTGTTTCCTAGAAGACAATGAGTTGTCTTCAAGAATGGAAAAGAGGAGATCATTAATCAGTAGATAAATGCCTCCCACCTATTGGTGAGCTGGAGGTGGTTATTAATGACCAAAAGACTGAGAGATGGGATAATATACTTACTTTTTTACTTTGTTTTGTCTCATTATTGGGAGAGAATAAGAAGAGATATAAGAGAAGCAAGAAGAAGATGACATAAAATAAACTTTCAAGGCTTTGTATGCTCCAAAAGACAATAGTTTTCTTGATGTGTCAATGTTGAGAGGAGCTAAATTGCTTGACCATTAATTTCCCAAAGAGAGAAATGTTATTTTCAAGTTGGTATCTCTAACTTTTGTATTTTAATTACTTTGGAAGAGAAAGGAATTGGATTTGTGCTATGTATATTTTTTTAGATGGTAGAGAAAGAAAAAAATTAAATACAAATTATATGATCTATTTAGAATTTATTTTTGTAACTATGTAAAATTAATTGATTGTGTGTGAGTCGAGAAAAGGGAATTTTTTTTTGAATTATAGAATATTTTTTGTGAAATAGAATGGTTTTTTTGGTAATTCAAATCTCAAAACTTTGAGCGAAAAGAAAAAAGGAATTGTAATGTCCTAAACTGTCTTTAGTTTTCAGAATATGATAGTAAGTTAATAGTACAATTAAGAAAACTAATGAAAACACGAAAGACATATATATGCATGCAATGTTTGTTCATATATTTTAAAACGCAGAAAGTGAATATTGTAAACCATTAGTACATGTATGATACCATATACAATATAGACTTGGAAATATAAAATTCTTTAATGGGTAAGTGTTGCGCACATTTAATATGACGAGAATATAAATAAACAAACAAAATGAAATTAAAAAGTTACTAGTTAATCACAAAAGTAAGATGCATGCTACTACACTATCTATATACATGAAAAACATTTCAGGCTTAAATAAATATATATCTATATATATGATACAGAGAATTATCCAAATGGATACTTGTACATTTTTCAAAAATAATGACACGAAGTGTATTAAAGTCAGCTCAGAAGTAGAGCCCTAAGAATTCACTTTCAAATGTGTTAGTCCATGGAGGAAAAATTCCAGAACTAGTATTTAATACAAAAGGTCATAGCCATACATATAATCTTTGTGACTGAAGGGAGACTCAAAAATAATAATAATAAAACAAACTCTCTTCATGCAGTCCTTTCATGCCAAAGTAAGAAAGGAACCTGACCCGGTGAGTGTGAATGATGGATTAGGTAATGTTGTACGAAGCAACTTTCACGAAACAAGGTTGTGGAGGTCACTTAGAAAGGTAGATAGAACATATTGTAATGATGAATACAGGAAAGTAATTATAGTGAATGATAGAGTTAATAACAAGATGTTGTGGTAACAATATGGTAAAATTACTACCTTTAATTTCACACAGAACTGAAACCGTCTCCTTTTCCATGACAATGATAAACATTATCAACTTAGAAAGTATCAAAACGCATTATAAATAACAATATAAGAAGAATAAAATATAAACATTCGGATATCTGTGTATAGAATTTTTAATTAACCACAGGGTTTGCAACCAACATCTGGATGAATGCACTAGTGTTAAAATAAGAATATACACAGAGGCAAACTTAATTGTTGTAAACCGAAATGTAGTCCACTAGAAAGCAACATGCATAGTTAACACAATATCATTGTGTGCACTGGGTATTGAGGGTTAGATAGTCAAACCCTATTATAAAGCCATATTCATTTTAAATCAAAGATTATTCAAAACGAAAAAGACACAATTAGGGTTTTTAGAAAAAATATTAACACATTAAATATTACATTAACATAATCATGTCGAAAGGCATTTTAATACAAGTACAACAAAGACATCATACAAAAATTTGTCCTAATATACAACTGTTGCACTCAACGGAATGATATCAGGTAGCTGAAGGATAATACCTAGCTCTGTAAAATTAAAAGATAAAATGTAGTAAAATCTGTAGGAATCAACAAATAGAACACTGTGGCTGGTAGAGAAATGAGTGAACACAAACGGGTTTTGAGCATATTATAGGAAGAATACATTCATCGGGTGAAAAACTTGCTTTAGCTGTAATATAAAAGAATATACACCAGAGAACAACAAAGGACTATGGAAATGGTTTTAAGCCCACTGTGACTCTAAACATTAAGAAAAATTATGGCAATAATAGAAGTTAAGTATAGAACTAATAAAACTTGCTTTAGCTGTAATATAAAGAATATACACCAGAGAACAACAAAGGACTATGGAAATGGTTTTAAGCCCACTGTGACTCTAAACATTAAGAAAAATTATGGCAATAATAGAAGTTAAGTATAGAACTAATATCTCCTAAGAATGTCAGTGAATGGAGCTTACAAAGCATTGTATTATGCAACCAAGGGAATATATTCCAAGTTTGAGAAAGATATATTCCATATGAATCCTTCAGCAAGAATTTTAAGAAGGGTTTTTGGAAGAGAATGTTTTCCTAAAAGAAGAAAAGTCTTATATTTACCTACGGATGTAAGAAGAACAAAATAGAATTTTAAATTGTTAAAAAGGGAAATTCTAAAAAAGAGAAATAATGCCAAGGGTTTGAAACCCTTCTCACATTAATCATCTAGTGTAGAACAAAATAGAATTTTAAATTGTTAAAAAGGGAAATTCTAAAAAAGAGAAATAATGCCAAGGGTTTGAAACCCTTCTCACATTAATCATCTAGTATCGAAGTCTTAGAGGAAAATATAAAGGCCGTAATGACTTTGTTATGTCCTTATTAAAAGTGAAAAAACGATTTCCTAATTTTGTTGTTATAAGAGGTATAGTTAAAGTTGAAAACGATACTTCATTGGGGAGATTAGTAGGTGGACATCAATAACCTGGTAACCCCACATCCATTCATCCAGGAGAAAAGTGTTAGCCAAGATAAACCTTTTGCAAATTTATTTTAAGAGAAATATGCTAAAGGATAACTTCTCGTGGAAGAAGAAAAACATACTAATTTGGAAAAACATAAATAGGAGAAACATTAAAGAATGTTCAAACAAAATAGATGTACTCACTGTAAACATAATAACATAAACGAACTAAAAATACCCTTGGGATTTTTAGTCCATTTACCTATACCAAAAAACTACTACTAGAATTCGGGAAGAACGAAGCCATTTTAACAAGTCAGAAACCAATATCGCCATACAAATTCAAATTCTTATACTAATGTTTCCTGTAAAGAACGCCAAGGAGAAATTTCCCATGGAACTCTTGTTGTACAATGAAAGAAGCGATATAAGATAATAGGAATAATGAAATATGCTTTGGTAAATGTAGATAGTCATTAAACTCTAAAAAAACCCTAAACTCGATAGCTACCACGGATTTCATGAGAATCAATGCCAATCGTTCTGTTGTTATGTAAAGTTTTGATAACATAATTATGCACTCAAGCACCACGCGTATATGTGATAAATTTGGAAAGTTCAATAATAAATATCTAGGTATTTTCCATAGTTACAAATCGATATCATAAGTATCAATACCAAATTCATTATGAAGGTGTGGAATAAACCATTAATATGCTAACTTTCCATCCGCCCGTTGCAACTAATATAGCGATACACATGGTAAAAGTTCGTAGGTTTGATGTAATTGTATATTCATTGAAATTAATATCGTTAATGGGGATAGAAATGATGTTTATAGGCCATCATCGGAAAAAGAAAGTTAAAAAAAACATATTTTGAGTAATGAGGTTTTAGAGTATAAGTATTTATCTTAAAATTTGAGCTGTATAATAAAATAAGGAATTCACGCTCTTGAGTTATTCTTATAATAATTTTAAATAGAAAGAGTGATGAAGAAAGAAGGAATTTCGTAATGAAATAATAGTCATTGAACTTAAAAAAAATTAGAAAAAAGGTGTATAAATGAGGTGTCATTACATGTGGTATAAGAGTTTTAGGTTATAACATTAGGTCTTTTATGGGTCTTAAAACTAAAACAACTATATATGTTATGAAAAAATTATTTTTAAGAATGGGGAGTGTGCACACGAATTTAATCAACAATCTTCTCTAGGATCACCAAGGGGTGGTGAGGAACTTGACACTGAATTATAAATGATCGGCGGAACCAAAAATGCACAAAAACAAGAATATAAATTACTGGAAGTAATAAGAAGTTCGAAAATAGACCTGGATGATATTAAGTCAAACAAATAAAGGTACGCCAAACACAAAGAGGAACATGAGGAGATTAATGTCTATGTGTTAAGGAGACTAGAAGAATAAAGAGTCAACAAAAAGGCTCACAATAAAATATCTAGAAGAAAATCTACTAGTAGAACCAACTCCATAACTTCCAGTGAAAGCCAAACAAATGAGTCTACTAACAAGGGAGAACAAAAATCATGTAGGAGTACCTCACTACGTATGAAAGGGAGCTTTAACTCTTAGTTGCAGGGAGTGTTTAAAAATATTAAGCCCCCGAATTTTGATGGAAAATCTAAAGAAGGGGTAGAGTCATGGCTCCTCAATATACCCAAATATTTTGAAGTATATAATTATCTATGTAATTTGAAACAAAGATTGGCAACTTACCAGATGAATGGTAAGGAAGCCATATAGTGGGAAGAAAACAAAATTGTTGAGAGATTTATAAGTAAGAACTTAACTTGGAAATTGTTCACGAAATAATTTAAGAATAAGTATCTGACTTAGAGTTACATTAATGAAACAGATAGTGATTTTCATGATATTAAATTGGTACAGTCTACCATGGATGAGTTTGTTGATAAATACATGAGGCTATTAAAATATGTAACATATTTGAAAGAGGGGAAGGAAAAAATATAAAGATTTATCAGTTGCCTACCTTTTCCATATAGAAAAGAAGTTGAATTTGACAAACCAAAGAACATTGATGAGACCATAAGAAAGGCCAAATTGTGTTTCGATTAGAGAAAATAAAATGGAGAAAGTTTTAAAGGATGGGTGGCAAAGAAACCTAATAGATTCAATAATAAGAGAAAGGGGTTTAAGAAACATAATTTTTCTAATAATGTGCAAGCATGAAACTTTAATATAAATCTGAGTCAGTAGAAGAATCTCCAATGGAAAGGAAGATCACAGATAGAAAATAAATTTCAGTGAATCAGTGAAACCAAAAATAAAATTCTTGGGCTTTACTGAAAATCATCTATGGAGAGATTGTCAACAGGATCCTTTAAAGAAGAATGCAACATTAAATAATACTTGGGAAGCATCTACTATAAATGATGTTGCCTATAACATACCTAGAATTAGTGTTTCACTAGATGAGATGTAAGTAGATTATCAGTTAAGCATGGTGGAAGTTCAATGTAAGATTCTTGAAAAATATGTCTCTATACTTATTGATCTAAGATCTACATTAACTTATGTTTCCCCTGTTGTAGTTGAAAGATGTAATATTGTAAAACATATGAAAAAAAAAACTTGGTTAGTACAACTGGCCAAAATAACTAAAAGAAAAGTGACTGAAATAAGAAAAAAATGCACAATAAATCTAAATGGAATGCATGCTACACTAAATATGAATATATTTCCTTTCCCATCTTATGATGTTCTTGTAGGTATGGACTGGTTGGAATCACAGAGGGATGTTAATGTTTTTGGAAAAACCTTTTACATCTATTGATGATAAGGGAGAGGCTTGCATGGACAAAGGAATTCAAAGGAAGATCTATGTTAGACAAATATCTACAATATAGATGAATAATTATGCTAGAAAAGGATGTCAAATCTTCATTGGCCTGATACAAAATATTTCAAGTGATAAACAACAATCACCATTAGAAGAATATCCTATATTACAATAATATAAGGAAGTTTTTTTAGAAGAAATACCAATATTCTCTCCAAGGAGAGATATTGATTTTACCATTGACCTTATACATGGAGTTTAGGGAAAATTTTTGGGGCTACTATTCGCAAGTGGGTTAATATTTCATGCTTTTTCCAAAAAAACGATTCAACAATTTCCATTTTTCTAAAAATGAATTCGCCCAAATTTTATAGTATAGAATTATTTTACCTTAAAAATCATCAATATTATATATTTTCTAATATAAAATAAATAGAAATCTAAACATTTTTACAAAATTATCATCAAACATTTTATGATTTGGATATTAGGGTCTAGTAATATTTGCCAAGGTTGCTAAACTTTAAGATAAGCTTCCATCCTTAAAATTTTCCATCATGGATTTGTTCTCGTGTCAAACGCCCCATAGAGAATGAGCATCCCGAATAAATGGAATTAAAGATTCAATTAAAGGAACCCTTGGACAAAGAGTATATAAGGCTAAGTATAGATCCTTGGGGAGCACCAATTCTGTTCGTGAAAAACAATGATTGTACGTTGAGATTGTGAATAGATTATAGACAACTTAATAATATTACCATAAAAAATAAATATCCATTTCCCAGGATAGATGACTTATTTGGTTAGGTTAGACGCTCTTCCATTTTCTCTAAAGCCAATATGAGCTCAAGATATCATCAAATCAAAACTATGGATGAGGACATTAAAAAAACCATTTCACACATGTTATGAACATTATAGATTTGTAGTACTCCCATTTAGGCTTGTTAATGTGCCAACTACATTTATGTGCCTTATGAGCGGTGTACTTAGACCATACCTAGATAAATTTGTGATTGTCTTTATATATGATTTTGTTATACTCGAAGAGTAAAGAAGAGCATGACCAACATTTGCAGATGTTCCTTCAAACTCTTAGACATAATGGACTGTATGGTAAATTAAGAAAGTGTCATTTTATTAGATACAAATTCATTATATAGGACATGTAATAACAAGGGAAAGAATTGCTGTTGATTGATAAAATATAAAGGAAAGAATGGAGTGGCCAACACCCAAAATGTATAAGAATTTAGATCCTTTATGGGAATCAAAGGCTACTATAGGATATTTATAGGAGGATTTTCCAAACTTTCATATCCAATTACTTTTTTACAGATGAAATGGATTCTGTTTGAATGGATCAAAAGCGTTAAGAAAATTTTGACAAGTTAAAACAACTCTTGACACAAGCTCCAATTTTAAAATTGGTTGATCCCAACAAGAATTTTGTGGTATGTACAGATGGATGTAATGAAGGTCTATCGGGAATTTTTATGCAATATGGTCATGTTATTTGTTATGCGTATTGAAAGCTAAAATAACATGAGAAAAACTATGCTACTCATGATCTAGAATTGGAAACCATCATTCATGCATTCAAAATGTGGATACATTACCCAATAGGGAGAAAGTTTCAGTTGAGGATAAATAATGTTAGTCTCAAATATCTATTTTATAACCTAATCAAAATGCTAGACAAGCAAGGTGGTTATCATTTATTAGTGAATATGATTTTGAGATTACACATATTGAAGGAAAATAAAATAAAATAGTTGATGTTTTAAGGAGAAATATTAATCAAATATGTGCTACATCAACAACAAAATGGTAAAAAAAATTCAATAGATTAAGCCAAAATAGCTGCAGATTTTGATTCAAAATATTTGAAAATCAAGGAAAAATAGAAAAAACCTAGAAAATTAGATGAAGAGAGGAGTGTTTCTCCAGTAGAAACAATTTTTTTTTTATTGTTTAAAGGAATAATTTATATACCTGATGGCTATAAAAAGATGGTTACCTTGTTAAGAAAGGATTTTTACTGGCCAAATCTGAAAAACAAAACAATAAAATATGTAGTTAGATGTCTTGAGTACCAACAAGTTAAATATTCTCATCAACATCCTGTTTGGTTGTTGGAACAATGTCAGAATTACGCCACACATTTCTTCGTGCAAGCTCCACATTTATATTACTCTCTAATGGTCACTATGCATCCCTTATGATTATGAGATGGGATCCCCTGTTTACTCACTTCTCAAATGTCTAGGTGTGCAACTACTCCTTTAATTTTCATAAAGAATTTTGTTACCAAATTTTCAATAGTACACACTCTTAAGTTTTAGGTGATTTTTCCCACAACTACACCAGAAAATTGCATAATTTTACAACTAAGCAGTTATGTCTTCATCCTAGTTCTCATATGCTCTAGGGCCATAACTATGCACTTATTTCAATCCTACCATGTCTTGACCACTTCCATTGTCATCACAGAACTACCCTAAGAGGAAACTTTCTATCAACAAACAACATTGTGATAGGATTGAAGTTTCTTGGCTCCTATCAACCACACAACCACTCTTGACATGTTTCTAACACCAACACTATTTCTTAGGATAAAGACTTTCCATTACTCGTTATTACTTATGCAATTCCTCATGAGATTTGATATTACAATACTTAGTCATTTTCTGTAAAAAATGCACAATCTGGGAAGTTATCCACAAATGTAACACTTGGCACAAACTTCGAGTACATGACACATCAATTTCCAAATCACATAATGGTGTCATCATTTCCATGTGTCACTTGATTATTAATGCCACATATCACATTACTAACAACATTGCTATCTATGTGTCACCTAGTCTGCCAATACTCCTCAGGCTCAAATTCAAGTCAATTTTTGTTCTTGCAGAATTCTCCATTGCACCCCTTTTTCTTTCCTAAGTCTCCCTTGCTACCTCCTTAATATTATAACCCCCATAAAGGGATCTAGGGAGAGACGTGAAAAAGAACATCTTTAGAATAGGATATTGTTGTCACTGTGACTCCATTAACCATGGTGTATTCCATAGCTATCCTTTCCTAATTTCCCTTACTTTGTAGTCGTACATCAAAGATTCTAGAAACTAACTCAATATATTTTGTCTCATGGTCCCTGTTAACCTATGGAAACACGAGGCCCTATAACCTTATCAAACTTCAACTAGCCATAGCTACTCAACCTTTCGGATCTTTCTAGGCTACTATATACCATTGGAAAGGTACTTATAAGGCCTATCCAACGATGTAGTTTGTAGTATCACCTTATTTTATCTACTGCTTACAAATCACCTTCAACAAA
This sequence comes from Pinus tabuliformis, assembly GCA_031772625.1. NCBI lineage: Eukaryota > Viridiplantae > Streptophyta > Pinopsida > Pinales > Pinaceae > Pinus > Pinus tabuliformis. Next base: position 356,042,477 of record CM062814.1, on the reverse strand, counting down.
AAAACCATTAACACTGATATCCACCAGTCATAGACATAAAGATTTCAAGGATTCATCACTTATCCTTCTATAATTGTTATATTTTGAAATTGGAGATCATATATACCAGACAAATTCCCTTAAGCTCGATCTTCCTTTGACATCAATCCCCGCATCACTTTCCAACCAATGGCAACACTTAGTCCAATAGAGATTTTAACACATAAATGGATAATCACATTTAACGTGAATCTCCAACTAGGAGAGGTTTTTGTTCAATACAAGAATTTGTTGCAAAACACATAATCTAGGAACCCCTTCCATACTAAGGAATGTGACTAATCGTTTCTAGTGATGCAGTAAGAAAAATAGTGTGGCTTAATGATAAGAACACATGTGGAAGATAGGAGGAAATTATGTGGTTGAGTAATTACGTTGCACATTTTCATACATGTGACATGTGGTACGTAGTTTTTGCATATCTAGGCACTCAAGTGGTCTATTTGTGTATGACACATGGCACAAGGCATTTTGTGTGCTAAAGTATGGTTCTATCCCATACATGTAAAAAGACTAGGCAATAAAAATTAAGGGCATAACACAAAAAAAAAAATTGATGTGACAAGAACTAAAGTATGTTTAATAGACATTTAAGTTAAGGACACTTGAAAACAATGAAATAAAGTATTGAGGTTGTATGAACTAGGTAACTTAACACTGTCAAAGGAGATTTTACCATGGGTAAAACCAGAGATTTGACTTCCCATGGAAATTAAAGTGCAATAGCTTGTCAAAGGTTTTCCATTCAATTAAGTTTCTTTCTATTTCAATTACAAATGTGAGGTTGAGACAAAGTGCTAAGGTCTGTAATAAAATTAATGTAATACTTGTAACTATTTAAAATGTGCAACAATGAATTAAAGGAGTATTAATTGAAGAAAGAATGTGTGAGTGCATCGAACTTTGATGAAGTTGAAGCTGTTGTGTTGTCTAAAAATGAGAATTTATTTGAAAAAAAGAAGCTACTAAAGAAGTGTGTAAAGAAACTTAAATAATTTAGAGTTAAACGCATTGAGAGATGTCGTATTTTGGAAATATATAAAATATAGATCTACGTGGTTGTAGCAGGTTGGCTCCTATACGTGTCTAAGGTTGGGGCATTTAGAAAGTTGGTGCTTTCTGATCTGAAGGATTTGGGGCCTCATATGAGTGGTTTCTCATTAATCTTGATGTAATATGAAGTAATGGCTTAAGATTTACGTCATAATTAAACAAGATTTTGTGTTTTTTCTCTAGGAAGGGTTTCCATGTTAAATAACTATGTACAAATGGCATGTGTATGATCCTTTGTTGAGTTCGTTATTAAATTTGATTGAGTAATACTAATTCACCCTCCCCTATCAGTATTCATTGATTCCCAATTAGGGTATTCTAGTAAATTCATGATGCATAGGAATAATAATGAGTTGTTTTCGTGCTTCGAACATACCTGAAAAATGAAAATTCCCTCATGGATATTAGAGGCCTCAACTACACAGGAGATCATTAGATCCTAATAGAAAAATCGAGATCCAGAAATATTGCAATTATGATGATACATAAGACTAAATCCTTTGGCAAGTTCATATCAAATATAATAATAAAATTGGGAAGAGAATTTTTTCTGATCGCTATAGATTCCCAAGGCCATTTAGCGGGCCCTTTCTTCATTTGGAATTCCCAAGAGACTCAGAATTTAAATATTTTTACAGCATTTCATGTTATTATAGTAAAATTAAGGCTAATTGGTTCTCTAGAGACATGTTTTATCTCTAATGTATATGGTAGATCTTCTTGAAGAGAAAAACATAATCTCATTAAATCCATCGCTAAAATGAACAACATCCTCTCACTTTCCCATTGGATTCTTGGTAATGAATTCAATCTTATCAAATCACAGGATGAGAAGCATGGCACCATCAAAAGGATTAATGTAGACTCAACTATCTTCCAAGGCACAATGACCTAATTGCACCTGGTGTGTCTCTCCACCATTAATGGCACATTTCATGGAACAAAATAACAAGAAGGGCTCAATAAGTGCATATAAATTAGATCACTTAGTAGTCTCTAAATTTATCATGGCCTGGGATATATTTCTAGAAGCATGAATACTCCCAAGTCATGGCTTGTACCATATGCCTATGATCCTATGTATATACGTTACTTCCAAACCTCATAACAAGCCTTTTCATTTTGAAAAGTTATGGTTATAACATCCACATTTCCAAGAAAATATAAAGTAATGGTGGGGACAATTGTAATAATAAGGAGGCTCCTTTTTGTACAATATCCAAAAAAATTTAAAGATATCAAATAGTAGCTCAAAGGATTAAAAAAAAACAAATTTGGAAACATCTTAGAGGAAAAGTACATACTAGAACAAAAAATGGAATCCATACAATAAGAACTCATTCTCTATGGTTGATCTGAGGTGTTAATTGTAGAAGTATCTACCTCTCGCTCATCTTGAAGGACACTTAAAATAAGAACAACTTCTATGGTACAAAAAATCAAGGGTTCAGTGGCTTAAAGAAGGGAAAGGAAACACTTCATTCTTCCATAAATCCTTGTTGCATGATAGGCATCAAAATTGTATATCTTCTCTTAGGAACTCTGATGGGGACAAATTGTTATATTACATTGAGATCACTGAGGATCTTATCCACTTCTATTTAGCCTTTTTAACAAAACCTTCACAAAACAAGTTAAAGGTAATCCAGTGCATTGTTGAGCATATTCCATGTCTGATTACCACTAAGAAAAAGGAATCCCTATGATAGGAACATCACCCCCAAGGAACTAGAAATGATTGTTAAAGGGATATTGGGAAAAAATTCTGTGAGACCAGATGAGTTTACTATATAATTATTTTAGGCCTCCTGAACCATTGTAGGGAAAGAGGTTTGGAGGGCAGTGGAAGAATAAAAAAAATATTGTTCCATCTTAAATATATAAATGCTAATTTCCTTACATTTGTACCAAATCATGATAAAGCAGTATAACAACCCACAATTTAAATACACAACTAATTAGATAAATTATGTGATTTATAATCAACAAACAACAATTAAGCTAATTAGCATAGAATTTCGAAAAATATGAGTAGATACAACTTGCATGTAGCGATTATATTCCTTACCTATGATTTTAAATTTGAGCTATTTGAAACTCGCTAACCAAAAATACGTTTTGGAGACGACCCTCCACCTAACCATAGGCTCAGTTGCACATAATCTTTCTATAGTTGGCAACCCGTGAACCCTCAATCAACATACTTTTTCCAGGGAATCCTTTGTCTCACAACAATCTTATCCCAAGAGAATGGATGAAGGAATGGATTAATCTCATCCTCCTCATCGTCCATTAAATAGACCAAAACATGTAAATGGATTTGCATGTACACATTCCATGTGTCAACGTGCCAACATTTATTTCTTTATTTTAAGTTTTACTTAATTTAATGTTTCTTATAATTTAACTCTTTCCTATTTTGTTCCTTTTCACTTTTTGTTAGCTTAACTTATTCTTATTATTTTTATAGTTTACTTTTATACATATTTATTTATAATTCTAATTTCTTATTTACTATTTTATTTATTTACTATTATTATCATTTCTATATTACTTACTATTTATTTAGTATTACTTTTTTTTCTTTATTCTTTACTACTTATTTATATTATTACCTTCTCATTTTTTACTTATATTGTAATATTATTTTATTCTATTTATTTATTATTATTAATAGGGGGCATATATGCCCAAGACATGCATTTGGTCCTAGTATTCAATTACTCTAGGCATCTCACAAGGGTGGTCCACTCCCCCCATACTCAATAAAGTGCACAACCCCACGCATCGAAGTCCTTACACCCCCACGAGACTTTAGTATCTCAATCCAATATGAGCCACTTGGCCTAAAATATTAGGTATTTTGCCTCCTCAAGATGCTCCCATAACCCTCAAGATCTATAAGAGACAAAGGAACCACTCACATATGTAGTGTTGATTGAATATGTACCCAACCCATATGGTGTTTCATATTCTCCCTCATAGGTATGGGCTCCCATGAGATAATCAAATAGATGGTCCTCTCACCCTATTTTTGGATCTCCTATCAATCAACACATCTCAACATCCAACCAATGCATTAGCTATAATCATAACATCATAGAGATTAATCCATATGCCTATTTTTTATGACATATCCATGATAAGAGTGTAACATCACTGTTATCAAAACATTCTAAATAGCAAAAATTGCATGCTCATGCATGTCATAAAATATGCATGCAATTACAACACACTTCACATCATGAAACACAATCATACATTATAACGTCCACATACCTACATCAAAGATATATCATAACATCATATAATAAACGGAACCACACATCAACATAAACTCATATCATAACTTCATAAATATGATAATCAACTCAATACACATTAAATATAGAGCAGCAATACACTATAAACATTCTTATCATGAATCAATCTCATTTTCTTATATAAACAATGAATTTCAAATATGAAACCTTTCTAACTCCCAAAAATAAATCACCATTATTTTTATTTTAACTAATTAAAGAGACAATATCTCCAATAAAAACGGTATCTTAATTACATCAACAAAAAATAATAATTATTTTATTATTAATATTATAAAAAATTAATTTTTTTCCTCCTTTCAAAAGCCATCTTTATTAAAAAAAATTCATATATATATATATATATATATATATATATATATATATATATATATATATATATATATATACACGTTACTCCTCTATATAATTTTTTTCTTAATCCTTCCTAATCTATTGGAAATACCTTTAACCAAAATTTAGTTTTTCCATATTCTTAATTAATATTTATCCCTAATATATAAATAAGTGATATATAAAAAAATTAGTATACCTCTATAAATGCGTGTAAATATATAGTATACCTTTGAAGGGGAGAAAAATGAAATTTTTATGGGCACGTATTTTTGCCTAGTTAAAAATTAATGGCTAACTTATAAGTTTCAATTTATAATTAGTCCTCCAATATGACTTAAAAAGATCGGATATGAAATCTCGCAACAAAATTTTCATGTGTAACAACATACTCACCTTAAAAACCTAAACACGACTCCTAGGGTTTTAGAAAAGCTTTCAAGGGTACATTAATGTTGCTTCCTAGATATATCCATGGAAGAATTTTAGGCTCAAAAATAAAAACAAAAAGACCTTGTATTTTGAAGCATGCTTTGAACTTTCCCTAAATAACTATGAATTAAATTGAAATTATGAAAGCTTTCTTCCCAGCCAAAACCAAAATTGAGAGAATCTGCACCAAAATGATTGTTGATCCTAATTTCGAGTAAAAAGAAAATTGACGATTAATGGTCCATAAGATAAGATTTCCCTAACAAAAATTTAGTCATGTTTCCACTCTACGACAATATCCAATCCAAACCCAAGCCCTAATGGTTTTTGAACTCCTCGGAAACCCCATATTAATTTGAGAATTAAATGTAAACTGAGGCACTATCAAATAAGCAAATGCACCAATACATATATCTAGTTGGAGTTTTATTAACATATAATAAGAGGAAGAAAACAGTTCTCACGGAACCAGATGGAGAAGCCAAGGAAATTTATGTGCACAACATCGTAATCTTTTTAGTTCACTGGCTAGGGTATATCTGCGCTCTGCTCTGCTTTATCATGTGTGTTAAAAATAAAACATCAAAATTTATAAAAAGAATAAAAATTTAAAATTTCTATTCGTCGATAATATTTTCCGTACAAAGGTTTTATTTTTTTAAAATAAAACATAAATTAATCAATATTTTATGGTGACATATTTCAAATTTATATTATAATAAAATTATTATAGTCTATATTTATTTGAGAATGGCACCACCATCAAAACAATGTCTTTAATTTTGTTTTCAACTCCATTCCATTCTATATTTATTTCTTGTTTCGAGAGGCAAAATTTGCAGTTAGACATAAAATGGTTTAGGTATCTGTACAATGGTCTCAACAGTTGCACTACAAGTTTCACTAGTCGTTGTTGGTTTTGAATCCAGAATATTTGAAGCTCATTCAAAGTTATGGAAAGTCATTCATAAGTGTTATAAGTGTTGAATCAACAACTTTGTAACGGTCTCGGTTTTTAGAGAGGTTACCGATATAAATGTTTACTTGAAACGTTTATCGAACTTGATTTGCTGTGACTTGAGATAACGAGCTTCCTTCACTTCGGAAGAACTTGAAAAATAAGTCCATGTTGATGTTTACTTTGAAAGTGAAATCCCAATTTTTAAACTTTATATTAAGTGGGCACATGAAGTCCTAGTGGAAGGTAATGATATACAAGAAGTTGATTTTTTTTGTAAAAAGATATATAATATTACTATTTAATATATAACTTTATTATATAAAAATTATATTTTATTAATTTAATATATAAAATACTCTAATACTCAGTTTAGTTTACTTGGCATTCTCACCCTCAACAGATATATTTTTCACTAATATGGAAGGTTGGTTTGTTTAAAGGTGGATTAAAGATGTAATATTACATTGTATTACTAAACTCAATATCGCACAATAGTCATGTGCTCTCGTTATAAAGACCTTGGTCGAGGTTCAATCCGCGTATGGCGCGATTTGTGAATGATATGTGAGTTATTTTTAAAGGTAGGTTAAAGATGTAATGTTACATGGTATTACTAAAGAATTTAACATATAGATGAATTTAATTAAGAATATATTTTAACAATCTAATTTATATATTATATTTTAACAATTTAAACATGCATGTTAGGGTTTACAGGTATTAAGGGTTGTAACCATGTTCTCATACCATATCTAAAAACCTACAAATTAAATATACAACTAATTATATGAATTATGAGATTTATAATCAACACACAACTATTTAATTAATTAGCGTAGAATTTCGAAAAATATGAGCAGAGACAACTTAACTTCAGTGATGATATTCCTTATGATTTTGGAGTTGAAAGATATTTGAATCTTGCTAATCAAAACAACATTTTGGGGACAATTCTCCACCCAACCCTAGGCTCAATTGCACATAATCTTTCTACAGCTAGCCACCATTGAGCGCTCAATCAACATACTACTACCAAGGAATCCTTTCTCTCACGACACTTTTCTCTCAAGAGAATGGATGAATCTCATCCTCCTCATCGTCTATTAAATAGATCAAAAAATAGAAAGGGTTCGCATTCACACATTCCTTGTGTCAACATGCCAATTGTTATTTATTTATTTTAAGTTTTACTTAATTTAATATTTTTCTTAATTTAGCTCTTTCTTATTTTATTCCTTTTTACTTTTGTTAACTATACTTATTCTTACTATTTGTATCATTTACTTTTATATATATTTATTTCGAACTCTAGAGTATTATTCACTATTTTGTTTATTTATTATTATTATATTTTCTTCATTATTTATTATTTATTTACTATTTTATCATTTCTTTATTATTTACTATTATCATCTTATCTTTATTGTTTAATATTTATTATTATTATTATTTATTTACTTAAATTTTAATATTATATTATCCTATTTATTTATTATTTTTATTATCAGATGTCATTACAAATCGAGGATCCTAATGGGTTCCGACCCATTTATTTTTTGTTATTTTATATACAAAATCATAATTAAGATCAAAATTGGTTGCATCAATCCCCTCCTCTCAAAGTGAATCTCAAAAAAAAAAGGCTTTGTGGAAGGTTGAAAATTCCTTGATCGAATTCTGGTTTCTCATGAAGCCATCCACTCCTTAAAAATCTCTTATAAATATGGAATGGTGCTTAATATTAACCTCCTAAAGGTCTTTGACAAGCTTAATTGATAGTACCTGCTCCATGTTCTTTAAGCCTTTACTTTCTGTTCAGACTAGATTGAGTGGATCACGATCAGTTATCTTCTACCTCCGTAAATATGCCTTTTAATGTCTATCCCTTCCCCCCTTCAAATCCTCTCACAATATCCAAAAGGGAAACCCTTTTTCCATTCCTCTTCATTTTTGTTGTGGAAGGGCTTGGAAGATCTCTTAAGGCAGTTCTCTCCAAAAAATGATAATATGGGAATGGGCATCCCCTCTGTTTCTAAATGTCATGAGTTTCTTTGAATCTTAGAATATTTTTATCTCACCTTTTGAATGGAATTCAATAAGTCCAAAACTCAACTATTTTTCTTCAACTCCCCCCCATTCAAAATGATATGGCTAACATTATGGGCTTCCAAAATGAAAACAATCCTCGAAATATTTAGGTGTGCCTTTGGTTGAATATTCTCTGAAATGGAGTATATGGGATGGCCTTGTACCCAAGATAAATATTAATCTACTAGGGTCACAATTATTCTCGTTGAATATTGATGGCATATGATTCCTTCTTGAAGGAGTGCTTTGAACTTCCCCGTCTAGTTGTGTTTTCAACATTAATGCCACTTGCCTCAATCCTCCAAAAACTTTGACAAATCCAATGAAAATTCCTCTATGGAGGATCAAATATGGAACAAAAATGGTTGATGCTAGAATGAAACAAGATTTTTAAACCAAAACTGAAAGAAAGATTCAGCTTTCTAAACCATGACACTGTGGCAATAGTCCTGGCTGAAAGGATTTGATGGAAAATGATTGAGAGTGGCTACAATCTTTGGAAACATATTTGGCACCATAAATATATTCCTTATACACCATTATAGCTCCTAGATCACCATCACCCTATCGCTCTAAACTCATCCATATGGTAATGAGTTGAGAAATGTATTCAATTAATAAACCAACACTATTGTTGGGAAATCATGAATGGGTGCATGGCACCATTTTGGGAGGATTCCTAGTAGCAATTCCAAAATATTGGTAAAAACTTGTAGCTGACCCATATAGAGGAGCACATGACTTATCAAGGCTTAAGAAGACTTGAATACTACTAGCCCAGGACCAAGACCATCCAAAAATGGTGCCGTTGGCTATCTCTTTGACATCTTAAGCCAATGGACAACTAATCGTAGCCATTTTGTGGAAATATTCATTAGAGGTTGAACCCCATTTCAACTCATCTAGAAAAATTTCAATATGGCCATTCTCCAAATGGAAAATTCAAAACCCACGAGGCCTAAATTTTCGATGTAAATCATCATGACCTGGAAGAGTGGAGGTATGGGCTAAAACATTGAATTATCATAATTGGCCAAAAATATCCTTTTTTATCTAGATTTTGTATCAAAAAAAAACTTTAACATGCAATAAATTCTAAAACACAATTACCAAAGCCCTTCTAGATGCACACTATTCCTTCTTGGTTCAAAACGCATTGATCATCTTCTCAATAGAATCACCTTGGCTATATCATTCTAGGATAATCTTGAGGATCATATTTCTTTCTCAAAAAAAGATCCCCTTAGCATTCATAATACTATTCCTAATAGGAAAAATTCCACCTTCTCCAATATGGTTATAAATCATATCTCAGCACTCTCCCCTGGTTTCGTTCTTTGGAAAAAATAAAATGAGGAGAATAAGACAATTTTTGAAGAATAATTTTTTTCCATTGACTTAATTTTTAACACATCTCTAACCAACATCAAAGAATCCATTTTTTCCTTCGCCTACTTTATATTTAACTATTAGTTTCATGCATAGGAATATCAACTCCTTATTTGTTGGCATCTAGTCCTCTTTTCCCTTCTCCTGCATCATGTATCCTTCCTCTTCCACTTAATATTCAATCAATATAGTCACCTCCACAACATACTTTCCTCAAACTTATTTCTTATGGAACTTCATAGGGAAATCCATGTCCAAATACATTTTACGGTATTGTTAGGGACCATAGTGGCCTTTACCTTTATATTTAGTTAGGTTCCTTTGGCATCAACAATAACAATGTAGTGGAACTCACTTGCCTAATAATTGGGATGGAAATTGCACATGCATAGGTCTACTCTAAAATATTTGTGGAAGGTGATTCTCAACTTATTATTAAGAAGATGTACAAGATTCAAAAAGGCACAAATACCCAAAAGGTCCCCATAAACTAGAATCTTAAAAATCTCATTTGGAAGTCCTTGTCCCTTATAACTCAAATATGAGTGGGCATACCCTCCCATGTCTAAGAACCCAAAAACAATGTCACATATATATTATCTAATCATAGATGTTTATACTCCCTAGTAGTTCTCTCCTCCACCTAGAACCCTTTGCCAGAGTCCCTTCTCAAAGAATTTTTTTGGAAGCTCGTGAAGCAAGATACATCAAACCCATATGGGGTTCCTATATTGGAAAAGGTGGGTGAAAACAAAACTTTAACATGTGATAACATTCTACAACATGATTACGAAAGTCTATCTAGATGCACACTATTTCTTCTTCATTTAGAAAGCATCGAGCATCTCTTCAATAGCTTCACCTTTGCTACCTCATTCTAGGATAATCTTGAGGATCATCTTGCTTTCCTAGAATAATATCCCTATAGAATTCATAATAATATTTCTAATAGGAAAAATTATACCATCTCCAATCCGGTTCTCAATCATATCTAGGCGCTCTCCCCTGGTTTCATTCTTTGGAAAACATCAAATGATAAGAATACAACAATTTTTCAAGAATATTTTTTTTACAATGATATAATTTTGAACACATCTCTAATCAACATCAAAGAATCCATTCTTTCCTTCACCTAATCAATATTTAACTTCATCTCATGGATACGAATATCTTTTCTTTATTTGTTGCCATCTTGTCCTATTTTCCCTTTTCCACTCTACATCGCATGTCCTTCCTCTTCCACCTACTAATCAATCTATATGGTCACCTCCGCCCATACATTCCTCAAAATTATTTTTTATGAACTTCATAGTGAAATCCAGGATGAAATACATTTGATGGTATTGTTAGGGACCATAATGGCCTTGCACTTTATATCTAATGAGGCTCCTTGGGAATCAACAATAGCAATGTAGTTGAACTCACTATCCTAATCATTGGGCTGGAAATTACACAAGCACAGGTGTACTCTAAAATATTTGTGGAAGGTGACTCTCAACTTATTATTAACATGATGTACACCATTCAGAAAGAAAAAAATGTCAAAAAAAACCCCATAAACTAAAACCTTAAAAAACTCTTTTTGAACGCCTTGTCCCTTTGAACTCAAATCCTAGTGTTCATACCCTCCCATGTCCAGTGACCCAGAAATAAAGTCACATATCTATTATCTAATCATGGATGTTTGGACTCCCTAGAAATTCTCTCCTCGATGTATAATCATTTGCAGGAGTCCCTTCTCAAAGGCAATTTTTGGTAGCTCGTGAAGCAAGATATATCAAACCAAGATGGGGTTCCTATATTGAAAAAGTTGTTGGGCGGGGACTAACACCACTACAAAATCGAAAGCGGCTAAGGGACACAACAACACACCCCCATAAATAATTGTTAATGACTCTTTAGAAATCCAGATGTTTTCTCATGTGAACTAGTTCCTAGTCACCTGAAAATCATGCTTTATGACACTAATAACATTAATTTTTTATTACCTTTCTAGGTCAGTCAATTCTTGGCTCATTTGGTGTTTATTCACCTCCTCATGTCTCTCATTCCCCTCCCTCCAATTCCATTAATCTCATTTTCAGTGTCTAGCTAATAGATATTTCCATCTACATCCTCCTTCACACACTTTTTCAATACATTTTGCAATCACTGACTAGCCTTCTTTTGCGAGTGTGGGTGAGGCATTGTATTTTATATATATCTACTTATCTTTTCTTGCAAAATTGGCAGGTTTTCTCCCCGAGCTAGAGACTGAAGGGAATATTTCAATTAATTATTCAACATACTAATCTAACATTGGTGTTTCCTTCTGCAAGTTAAATTATTACATAAGAAATGACTTTTGATTCAAGTCCCCATGGATGGTAGTGCACAATCCTTCCAAGAATTGGACCTCCTTGGTGACACCCTTCATCATCTTTGATTTTCATTCCTTCCATTTCCTGGTCTTCATTCAAGATTTGTTAATATTACTAGTTTTACTATAGGAATCCTCTTCATTTAGGTGTATGTTCCATTTCATGTTAAAAAAGAAAAAAATTATTTTTACTTTAAAATCTTAGAGTTTTATTTTTTATTTTTTTATTAATGATGATTAGTATTTATTTATATCTTTAAAAAATAAAGGACTTATCTCATTTATTATAAGATTTTATGTTTATAATGATGAAAATTCAAGAAAAATGTTTCCAAATCACCGTAATCTTGATAAACTAAAATATTTTAGAACTTATTTACTAACATAGACCCATCTTACCTTCAGATATACCAAGTGTCGAGAGGGATCAAATGTCTCAGGATGAAAACCATATTTTAAGTGTAAAGCTTCACGAAATGTTTGAGAAATTTGATTCCTCTCGATGACTAGTAGTTCTAGAGTGAAGATCGATCTATAATGTTTCTTACCAATATTATTTATATTTATATAATTTTAGGATAGAGATCTTCTTATTTTTAATTTTGTTAAAATAGGCATAGTTAAAAGTTTTATAGATTCCTTAATTTAATTTTTTCATTGACTATATGTGTATGTGTGTATCTATGTTTATTAGGCATATGTTTTTATTCTTCTTAAGTGGGACTATAGAAATTGATTTTCCTATTCACCACTATTTGTAACCACCCCACCCATATTTACCAAGTTTCACCAGTTTGCCAGGGTAAACATGAGAGGATGAGCTACTATGACATAACCAGACCTCCTAGGTCCCATTAATGAATTCAGGACCACTATAGAAAACAAACTGACATATCACAACAACCTATAGGTGCTACAGGTCAATTAGAGGTTGAGTAACCACCCTAGGTATCCAAAACCTAAGCTTGATACACATTTCTCTAACATAGGTCTCCAACCACTCCCATAGTAAGCCCTCCATTTGGTTGGAAGCCTTCAACCACATGTACAAGCCTGCATCCATGCGGTTGCAGCCTAAAATATCTATCTCAAAGCATGTTGTCATAGATTATGTGCCAAAATTCCACTTCAGCCTCCATACCACTACCCTAAAGTGAGTGAGACTTTTCATAATCAACAATGACATGAAAAAAAATATAGAAATAAAAAATTGAATGTAGAACCTGACCTAGACTCCCTAGAATGTGTAGGGCATTTCGTCAAACATGTTGAGGACATGTAATCTATAGGTTGTGAATGCATTCTTAAACATAAGGGTATGATACTTATCTGATAATTGTCAAGAATGTCACATGCCTTCTCATAATAGCTGCAATAACATTTATTAGCTCATGTATCCATTAAGAATTCATCAAAAGGCAAAACACATGAATATACATAGCTAATATACATCATATAACCAACATGTAACCAAAAAATGAACAAAATGTACACCATGATACAACAACATGTTGATCAGTGGTTGTCATTGATGTTAACCCAAGAAACACCAAGGGCTACCCTAATCTTGCATGGATGTTTTCACTTGACAACTTACTCTATTATGAGTCAAGGATCTTCTATATGGATTCTACTCATCGATATGTCTCTATTGATATATGGCATGCCACATAATTCTTCATGGTTTAAGACATATTCATGTTTCAAGTTAATAACTCCAATTAGTCAGCTAAAACTCCATGGGGTTGTGGCATGGCACTCATAATTGCTTGTGGTCATTGAATAGTCAGTAATCAATGATGTTTTCTTCCTAAAATCCCTCCAATTTCCAATTGTTGAGGACCATTTCAACTCAAGACATTCATATAAATAGTTACCTTTACATCCTCCTCTAGTAGGGATTTTGTGGCTTCAGACCGGTCGTCATGGAATGTTCACTATAACTTTATTTTGGAGACTCTTCACAATCTTACATTAAAACCCATTTGTGTCTAAACCTTGATGAACCTTGTGACCAAATTTCAGATCTTGGTTCCCTATATTTTCGTAGATATGATGTAAGCAAGTTGGGGTTTTTTGAAATCCCCCAATTTCCATGTTAAAGAAGTGAAATTGGGAAATTCATCATAACTTTATCTTTGAGAATTGGATTCAAATTTCTTAAATACTAACAAGAAGAGGACAAACTTTGTGCTTTTTGGTATCAATTTTAGGGCCGAAGGTCGCAACATTTATACATGGAACTTCATATATGTTTTCTCTACTGAACCCATCTATAATCACGTCATCATGGGAGATTGAGCATAAGTCTTTCTTGAAGAATCCAATATTCATCAGATCCATGGGTTTGAAAAGAGGTCTTAGAGGGCTACCACAGGGTGAAATTTCAGACCATGGATATCCGAAATTGCATAGATGCAATAGATTAAATATAGAGCTCCTAGAAGGAAAGAAAAAGCATGCATTCAAGGATGACTACAGTAAGGACCACACATCAGTAGTCAAGAGTAAGTATCCTACAACAAGGTATGTATGATTAGTGTTTACATTTGAATTTTGAGTATCATCTTTAACATATGTTTTTGCAGGACAATGTAGGTATATATAGGGTCTTGGTTATATCTCTATGTCTATGTATGTCAATGTTAGTTTTGATACCAAATTTCGGATGTCCTGTTCTTGATACTACACATTTGCTGATGCATATTCTTGATGCTACACCAAGCCTGTGAAATCTATATGATGTTGTAAGGTCATGTTACTTGTCCTGTCATAGATGATAGAATGGTATTTGTTGTTGTACCTAGAACTTGGCCCATCAAAAGTCTAGGGTCTGTCATTAGTTTTTATTGTATGTATCTTTAGGTTAGTTTTGGATGTAGTCTTGCATAGAGTACAAGCCTATGTCAAGAGTGTGAGTCTTTGTCTACTATTGCAACAAGTCAACAAGAAAAGTGAAAATCAAACTTCAGGTACGCATTGTAATTTTAATTTATATTTATTCATTATTATGCACTTACATGTGTTTCAGGAAGAGGTAAATTCAAGGGTATTTTGTTTTGTTTTGGGATTGGTTTCACTGAGCAAATTTTGCATGCAGATAGAAGAAGATTCAAGTACAACATCAAGCAAGAATTCAAGAGAAGAAGTATTAAATGAAAGAAATCATTTTAGCGAGACATCCTTGAATACATGACAACCATCCAGATATTGGGAAGTATTTTTAAGGCCAAGAGTCATCATTTTAAAGTTTTAAAAGAGTCATTTGCATACGAGCCATCATTGTAAAGATTGTAAAAGAGTCATTTCTGAAAGAGTCATTTTTCCTAGAGTCTAAGAGGAAGTGTTGGGAGGTATAGGAGTCACTGTTGGGATGTTGTCATGTTTGGGTTGCAGGTCATAGATTGATTGGGTATTTGGTCAAGTACACTAAAATCATTGTACATATTATTGTATCATGGATTGTTGTCCCTGGTTTGGGAATCCACAATATTGTCTTATTTCATTTATTATAGGGTGGCAAGGAGGTGTTAGGTAGGTGTATGAAGTCACCTACAGGTTGGGGCTTGTGAACACTTCACGGTGGTAGGCTGGTGCTAGGGTGAGTTATGGCTTGCTATGGTGTTGGAGCATCCATTCAATTGATTACTTAAGAAAGAAGGGTGTTGAGGCGTCCTTCTAGTGGGAGATGTCGAATAATATTTTACTACAATTCTAGGAGGTTGTTTCTTTCATTTCAATTGGGGCTAAAGATTAAAGAATTCATTAGAAAAGTGTTTGGTGGTTTTTGACCCAGAGAGGGTTTTCCACTTAAAATTCGTATGCCTACTTTTTTCTTTTATTTACTATTATTACTAAATAAACATTAAGAATAATTGAAGATTAACTAATGCTATTAAAAGATATAAAAGTTCTAATTGCTAAGGAATATTGATTCACCCCCCTCTTAGTATTTCCAACACAACCATAAAAGCCACATAATAAAATTACAATTACTCATGATAATACGAGAGGGAAAGAGCTCTTATTAAGACATGTAAAATCCAACCAATTTAGGGACTTCCACATACCACCCAATGATAGATTGGCTTGAACCAAATATCTCTTTCAGCCAATCACCCCCGCACCATGTTACAAGCATGAATGTTGGATCTCATGGAATAAACCAAACAAAACCAAACCACGGCTTCAAGATGCCAAACTGTCTCAACCCTTAATGAGTAATTCCATCTCATAGTTCGACATCACTAACACCAACCAGATCGATCTCTACCCAAGTTGTGAATGGATCCAAAGCTTTTGTCGCAATCGTTGCCATTGGAACTAATAACTCAACCCACAACCTTCTATGCATCTAGAGAATTTATCCAACCCAACTCCAAGACTAGTAACCCAACCAGCCAAGGGCTCTAGAACATTTGTCTAACCTAGGTTCCAAAACTAGTAACTCAACCAAAGTTGCTATAGCACTCCAGAGGTTTTTTTCCAACCAACCACTCTTGAAGCTACTAACTCAACCCACAAATATAAGGAACTTGAGCACCAGTTAAAAAAAGAGTAGAAAACCCACAACAACATGGTTATCTAGGAAATGGCAATGACAAGAAAAACCACTACCAATCCAAGAAATCCTCCATGCCAATGACAGGTCATAACCAAATAGTCGCATGCATATACCATGCAAGCCAAAACTAGAAAGGAAATCACGCATACAACTCGATACTAGAAAGGAAATCACGTTGTAGTTGTTGATCCTCCTATCCCCTTGTGCTTTCCTACTTTCCTTTTCCTTCTTTCTCCAAATCCAATGAAAGCTACAGTGCTCCAAGAATGCTCCAGCAACACTCCAAGGATTCTCTAATTGTGCAAGAGCTGAGAGAATAGAAGAGAGCTCCAAGCTAAAACTAAAAAAAGGTAAAACTGAGAAAACATGTGAACTAATTCTCATAAGACCTTTTATCATTTAGGCCTCTATTTTCTTCATTTATCGTTAATTTTCTTCAATTTCCTCCTGATGAAATTTGGTTACCTTTCACCTTCCTTTTCTCCTATTTTCCATTGTTTTCATTGTTGGGTCCCTATAATACTAGTGATTACCCCATTACTATTGTAGTTGTACCCCTTATTAATATTTTTGTGCCCCTATTGTCCCCATATTTTTATTACTGTGCCCCATAGAATCCCTCTATTATTATTTTTGTGGCTTTATATTATTATTGTTAGGTCGGCTGGGTTATATTGGGACTCCTTAAACTCCTATATATAGAAAGGAGGTTTTGTCATTTGAATCATCGAAGAATTTTTCATTTATGTAATGTAAAGGAGGGTGCCCCCTCAAAGAGGCTGAATTCTAAGGCGTTGATCTATCCTTCTATCCTTTTCTTGAGCTGGTTTCATAACATTTGGTATTAGAGCTTTGGATTCTAGGGTTTTGCTGCTCCAAACAGGTCATCGTGGCATTTTTGCTATAACTTTTTTTCTGCGACGTTTCAGAAGCTAAAAAAACCCATTTGATAAGACATCACATTAAATCTTGGATCTAAATTTTAGAGCTTTTCGCACTATATTTGTTGAGATATGATCTGAATAAGTTTGTCTTTTTGCAGACTCCTGAATTACATTCCAAACAGGTGACCTGGGGAAAATCGTCATAACTTTCTCTCTGGGCATCGGATTGAAATTTCATAAGAAGTTACAGAAAGAGGACAGATTGTAGTTTCTTGTATATATTTTTCAACGCCAAAGGTCGAAAGAGTGACTTGTGGCAAATCGTACAAGTTCGCTCTACTGAACTAGTCTATAATCAGGTCACTGTGGGAGATTTCACATAACTATACCTTGGAGAATCCAATTTGGATCACACTGGTGGCATTGGAAAGAGGACACAGAGGGATATTGCAGGTCATAATTTCAGAACTAGATGATCTGAAAGTACAGAGATACATCAGAGGTAATATCGAGCTCCTACCAAGTGAAAAAGGGTGCGTAGATTTTTTTAAATTTTTTCTTGAGCTTGGTTTGAAAATTTATTTTGAAGGAATTCAAAGGGCTTAGTTGAGCATTATTATCGGTAACTGATGCCGCGTGGAAATAAAATGCAAACACCTAGTAAGAAACCTGAAAGCTCTAGCATGACTCATGAAGAAGAGGAAGAAATGCTACATGATATATCAAAATTACAAGACTAGGTGCAACAAATGTCACTCTCACAAAAGCTAATAGAAGCCAAGATAAAGGGTGTGGAAGCTAAGATGGAAAATTTGAAGATAAATTTGAAGATGGATTTGAAGAGAGACATGGCATATTTGAAGACAGATTTGACAAATTTTCTACAAGAAATACTTACTAATGGTGAAAAGGTAGTAAAGGAAACTCATGATGTGAACAAAAGAAATGTTAGTCATGATTTCATAGACTCTAATGTGGGATCGAACACCCAGCATATTCCAAAAATCAATATGAAGAAGTTTGATGGCAAGGATTCCGCAACATGGATATTACGGATGGAGCAATTTTTTGATCTCAATAATGTGCAAAACACACAAAAGGTATGTGTTGCAACTTTATATTTGGAACCAAATCAGTTTGTATGGTATCAATGGCTTTGCTCTCGTAAACAAATTATCACTTTGGCAATTTCTACGGAAGAATTGACAGCAAATTATGAGGATACAAAAAGCAACACTTTTTTTAGCCAATTGATAAGTCTCAAACAAAAGGGTTCAATAATGGAGCACATTGAGGAGTTCCAAAAATTGAACATAAGGGTAAAAAATATTCCGTAGGAGCATAGGATTGATGTGTTCATAGGGACATTAAAGGATAATATTCAACATGATGTTCGCCTTTGTGAACTTGATTCATTAGAGAAGGCATTCAGGTTAGCAAGAAAAATGGAAAGCAAAATTATGGCAACCAGGAAGCGTACCACTCACAACTATAAAGATGGAAGTGTTGTTTCCCCTAGTCTTCCACAACTTATAAGGTTGACACCACAGCAATTGGAAGAAAAAAGAGCAAAAGGGATTTGTTACAATTGTGATAGTAAATACACTAAAGGTCATAAGTGTGCTGAGAAGAAATTATTCTACATAGATTATGAAGAGGAAGAAGAAAAGGAGCAAGAAAGGTCAAAAGAAGAGGATATGCTCTAGGAAAAAAGCCTAGATAAAGAAGAAATGAATCTGACCATATCTTGTAATGCATTGGCAGGAATTACCACTCTTCAAATCATCACGATAGAAGGACAAATCAAGAAGAAAAAGGTAATAGTGTTGATTGATTCAGGAAGTACCCACAATTTTATTCATTGTAAGGTAGCAAAAGAATTGAATTTCTTCTTATATCTAGCACTAGAGTGTCAAGTGATGCTTGCAAATGGAGGAACAATAAATTTCTCTGGAAAGTGCGATATTATCAAGCTATCCATTGGAGAATATGTATTGACTAGCCAAATGCTTTCCATTCCAATGGGAGGTGCTGATGTTTTACTAGGAGTCTAATGGCTACAATCCTTGGGTACAATAGCTTTTACTTTTCAAGAACGATTTCTTAAAATTTTCTCTGGAAGGAAAGGAAGTTGAATTAAGGGGTATTGCAGGGAAGCCGAGAAAGATAATCAGCTCTAATGGTATGAAAAAGCTTCTAAAAAAAGGAACAAAGAGGTGTAATTGCACAATTATGTTCGCTAGATGTTTCCACATTGGAATCATCTATTTCTCCAGATATCCAAAAAGTCTTGGATAATCATTCCAAGGTATTTGAGACTCCCAAAGGTCTCCCACCTATTCGTGATCATGATCATGCTATTCATTTGATTCCAGGAAGTTTTCCTCCAAACATCAGGCCATACATATATCCCTGTGCCCAAAAGAGTGAAATTGAACTTATGGTTGCAGAAATTCTAGAGGCTGGTATAATTCAACCGAGTCAAAGTTCTTTCTCTGCTCCAGTAGTATTGGTGCACAAGAAGGATGGATCATGGTGCATGTGTCCGGATTATAGGGAGCTCAACAAGCTCACTATTAAAGATAAGTTTTCCATTCCTGTCATTGATGAATTACTGGATGAATTGCATGGATCAATTTACTTCACCAAGTTGGATCTTCATTCACGATATCATCAAATTAGAATGAGGATTGAAGACATTCCAAAAACAACATTTAGAACTCATGAGGGTCATTATGAATTTTTGGTCATGCCTTTTGGCCTTACCAATGCACCTTCAACATTTCAAGGATTGATGAATTCAATTTTCAAACCATTCCTTAGAAAATTTTTGTTAGTATTTTTTGATGATATACTAATCTACAACAAGTCTTGGAAGGATCATGTTGAACATTTTGACAGGGTGCTGCAGCGATTGGAGGAGAAACAATTATATGAAAAAAAGATCAAAATGTTTCTTTGGAGTACATGAGGAGGAATATCTAGGTCATATTGTATCTCATGAAGGAGTTAAGGTAGACCCTAGCAAAATTAAAGCCATTAAGGAATGGACGATCCCCACATCCATAAAGCATCTATGAGGATTTCTCGGGTTGATAGGGTATTATCGCAAGTTTGTTAAGAATTATGGGAGAATATCAGCACCTTTAACAACATTATTGAAGAAAGATGTATTTTCGTGGACTCTAGAAGCAACAAAGGCCTTCGAACATCTTAAAGAGGCAATGTGTCAAGCACCGGTCTTAGCTACACCGGACTTCACAAAAACCTTTATTGTGGAATGTGATGCTTCAGGAAATGGAATTGGTGTTGTTTTAATGCAAGATGAAAGACCCATTGCTTTTGAAAGTTATCCAATCAAGGGAAATTTTTTACACAAAGCTATTTATGAGAAGGAAATGTTGGCAATACTCCATGCACTTAAGAAATGGCGACCCTACCTAATGGGAAAAAACTTCAAGGTAAAAACGGATCATGATAGCCTTAAATACTTTTTTAGAACAAAGATTATCCTGCGAAGAGCAACAAAAGTGGGTCACAAAGATGTTGGGTTATGACTTTGAAATCATCTACAAAAAAGGGGAGCAAAATGTGGTGGCAGATGCACTCTAAAGAAACGATGAGGATGTGGAAGCATTGTTGTGCACCATTTCTATTATCCAACCAGATTGGATAAACGAAGCAAGGGAGGAATGGAAGAATGATGAAGAAGTGTGGGAACTTATTCGAAAGTTACAACAAGATTCCAGTACGTCTCATACATTTAGCTAGCAAAATGATTCGTTATGGTACAAAGATTGCTTATACCTCTGTAAGAATTCCCAGCCAAAACAAAAGATTCTTATGGAATTGCAAACCTCTCCCTTAGGAGGGTGCTCAAGATTTTTAAAAACTTACCACAGGGTTAAGAAGGAATTTTTTTGTGATGGCCTTAAATTAGATATTTAAAAGTTTGTGGTGGAACGTTTGGCTTTACCAACAAAATAAATTTGAAACAATTAGGACACCGGGTTTATTACAACCTTTATCCATTCCAAGCCAATGTTGGGAGGATGTTTCAGTGGATTTTATCACAGGTTTACCCAAGTCTAAGGGAAAGAGTGTCACCATGGTCGTAGTTGACAGACTTACCAAGTATGCACAATTTTGTGCATTATCACATCCATTTAAAGCCAGTACAGTTTCTACTGTATTTATGGAAACAATTCAAAAGCTACATGGAAACCCAAAGATTATTGTAAGTGACAGAGATCCCATTTTCACTGGAAATTTTTGGACAGAGTTATTTTCTTGTCTTGGTACTCAGTTAGCTCATAGCTCATTTTATCATCCTCAATCTGATGGGCGAACTGAGATAGTAAACAAATATTTGGAAGGATATCTTCATTGCTTTGTATCTGATAAACAGACACAGTGGGTCAAATGGTTGCCTCTGGCTGAATGGTCGTATAACACTTCCTTCCATACAGCAACAAAAATGACCCCATTTATGGCACTTTATGGGTATCAGCCACCATCCATCACATCATATTTAAGAGAAAATTCTAAGGTTCAAGTAGTAAAAAATCACATCGAACATCAACAACAAGTCCTCCAACTCTTAAAGGATAACCTCGTGTTGGCACAGAATAGAATGAAACAACAGGAAAATCAACATCACAGCGAAAGAAGTTTTGATGTAGGTGATTGGGTATTCCTACGGCTACAAGTATATAAGAAAATGTCCCTGAAGAAAGCTAAGAAGGATAATAAATTATCACCAAAGTATTATGGTCCGTACAAGGTGTTGCAAAAGATTGGTACTATGGCATACAAATTGGAGCTTCCTGTAGCTTCTCGATTGCACCTAGTTTTCCATGTTTCATGTTTGAAGAAGGTTATAGGTGACAAGCTCCCAATTCAATGCCAGAACTTGACGAGGAAGGGAAAATTATATTGGAACCGAAAGAAGTCACAAAAACAAGAACTCGACAGCTACAAAATCGACCAATTTCAGAGTATCTTATCAAGTGGAAGAACTTATCCGCTAAAGATTCCACATGGGAGGATGAGAATTTTATACAGAAGCATCCAGAACTACCCAAGCATTGAGGACAACACTTTTTTGAAGGAGAGTGGCATGTTGGGTCCCTATAATACTAGTGATTACCCCATTACTATTGTAGTTGTACCCCTTATTAATATTGTTGTGCCCCTATTGTCCCCATATTGTTATTACTGTGCCCCATACAATCCCTCTATTGTTATTTTTGTGGCTTTATATTATTATTGTTAGGTTGACTGGGTTATATTGTGACTCCTTAGACTCCTATATATAGAAAGGAGGTTTTTTCATTTGAATCATCGAAGAATTGTTCATTTATGTAATGTAAAGGAGGTTGCCCCCTCGATGAGGCTGAATTCTAAGGTGTTGATCTATCTTTCTGTCCTTTTCTTGAGCTAGTTTCATAACATTCACAAATAAAATGCCAATTATGCTTCTTTTCCTTTGTCAATTCCTTTGCTAATTTCCATAGCCATTTATTAATCACCACTGATCCCCATCACTATGTTTTTCCCAACATTCATCTTTGAATACGTGTCCCATGACATTCATCTTATTTTTATCTATTTACATAGAAAATCAACTAGGGGCTCTTGCAAAACCCTCCCCATTGGGGGAACACAATCTTTGGTGTTCAATGAAACTTATGAACCATCAAAACACATGTTTCATATTGAGCTTCATAACATAGCGCGGTACAAAATTTACATCATATCATATTGTTGAATACATAATCAACATACCATGAACATTATATCGCTTACTCGAGAGTTATAACACAACTTCATACGGTATTCACATACATATGCATATAAATAGACATAACCAAAAGCACAACATAAAGACATGTACAAAAATACTTATGCTCAACCAATGAATAGAGAAGGATATATAGCTGACATCTGATAATCTATCTCCCATGTAACTTCATGAGGCCCAAAATGCTTCCACTACACTTTGCCTTGATCGATTGCTCAATTTTGAACCATGAGTAACTTTCATTGCAAAATGTACTGAGGTTCTAGATGGAATTCTCATTCTAGTTCAACCTATAATACATGCCACTCAATCATATGATTACCATCTTTTTCATACTCTTAAAAAATCACACATTAAAAGCATCATGGAATTCACTATCATAGGCAATGCAAATTGGTAGGCCGCTAGACCAATCCTCTCAAGAAGATTAAAAGTCGCGCAATACCATTGTGCCAACTTCACACATTATTGAATCCTCAAGGAGCTCTTCTTAGGCTTGATGCACAAGTGCACATGTTCCCCAACTCGAAACTCCTTAAACACCCTGTGATGATTTGTATAACTCTTTTGCATGTCTTGTGCGATCTTAAGATTCTTCTTCATAACCTACATTTCTTGTTCTATATCTGCCAACATATCTTGTCCAATCCATACCTTGTTCAATGGATCACTCCAGCTAATAAGAGCATTAAAAATCCTCCTGTAAAATGCCTCAAACGTACTCATCTTCAAACAGTATTGATATCCATTATTGTATGCAAACTCCACCAGTTTAAGATACTCCTCCAACTTTCACTACTGATTCATAACATATATTCTCAACATGTCCTACAAAATATTATTGACAAACACTATTGATCCATCTACCTATGGTTGATAATTTGTACTAAAAGCCAACTCTATACCCAAACCTACAAAAAAACTTTCCAAAACCTAGAGGAGAACTTGGAATCTCTATCTGACACACTCTTCCTAGGAATACCATGTAACCTCCTATATCTCCGACGAAGACCTCTTCTACCTCACTAGATGACTTCGTATATTTCACTTGAATGAAGTGAACTAACTTAGTCAAATTTTCCACCAAAACCATAATAGAATCATGCTTTCTAGATTTCCTCATAAAACCTGTAATGAATTCCATGGAAATGACCTCTTATTTCCACTCAGCAATCAGAATCGGTTGCAATAAACTACTTTGATACTTACACTCTACTTTTACCTGTTGAAAATCCAAACATATTCTAGCAAACTCTACCACCTCTATCCTCAAATTTAGCTAATGGTAGAGCTTCTTAACTGCTATCAATGTGTTTTGATATCTCGGGTGACATGAATATGGATTAAAATGAAAATCCCTCAAGATAAGCTTATTAAGACCATTTTTGTCTCACACATAGTTATTGTCACTAAATCCGACCAAACAATTTGCCGCAAAATGATAATCCACGTCCTATTCAGCTATACCCTATTGTTGTAACCAGTGCTTAAGTTTCTAGTACCTCTCATCATATTGTCATGCTTGTAAGATCTGGCCTTTTAAATTTGCCCCATATGAACTCATAGCTACTATGTGATTTACCTGTACTCTTCCACTAAGAGCATTTGCATCCCTATTCTCTTTTTCCTTAATGTACCTGATCTCGAAGTCAAAGTCACTGAGTGTAGCTAACCATTTAGTTTACTTGGCATTCAGATTGAATTGGTTAAATAATTATCTCAATCCATAGTGATCACTCATAAAGATTAACCTCTTATCAACAAGATAGTCTCTCCACATATTCAATGCATGGATGATAACTGCCAACTCAAGATAGTGTGTCACATATTTCTACTCATCCTCATTTAGTTTCCTTGATTCATAACATACTACCTATCCTTATGCATCAAAACTCGACCAATTCTCCACTTGCAAGCATCAATGCATACAAAAAACTCTTTATTTGGATCTGAAATCTTCAATACCAGAGCATTTGTAAGCCATTGTTTCAACTTCTCAAAAATCACTGCATATTCCTTTATCCATTGAAATTTATTTCATTTTTACTATAATGATGTAATAGGATAGGAAATATCTGAGAAATTCCTGATGAACTACCTGTAATAACCTTCCCATGAGTGATCTAATGTCATCCACATTCCTAGGAGTTTCCCACTCCAAGGTAACTCTAATATTTTTTGGGTCCACTGCTATAACTTCCTTGGAAATCACATGCCCCAAGTAGTGAATGTTTGTGTGAAATAAATTGCATTTACTAAGTTTGGCATACAAATGATGTTCTCTCAACAACTTTAAAATTGTTGCTACATGTTTTGTATGCTCTTCCTCTTTCTTATAATATATTATTATGTCATCAATGAATATAATCGTAAAATTGTCCAAATAAGGATGTAACACACTATTCATGAAACACATGAAAGTAGATAGATTATTAGTCAGACCAAAACAAACTACAACAAACTCAAAATGCACATACCTGGTTTGGAAGTAGTATTATAAATGTCCTCTTCTTTGATGTGTACATGATAATATGTTGATCTCAAATAAATATTCGAGAAAATTGTTACTCCCTTCAACTAATCAAACCAGTCATCGATCTGAGACAATGGGTAGTTGTTACAAATTATCACCTTGTTTAGCTCCCTATAATAAATACATAACCTAAGAGTACCATCCTTCTTCTTCACAAACAATATGGATGCACCCCAAGGATACACAATTGTCCTAATGTATCCTATACAAATCATTTCCTTTAGCTGTAACTTCAATTCCACTAATTTTGGCTTTTTGATCTTGTGCGGTTCCTTTGATGCTACTGTTGCTCCTGACACCAACTTAATAGAACAGTCAACTTCCCTATGAGGTGGTAACTATCAAATATATGTTGGTGATACATTTTGAAACTGCTACAAAAATGGATACCCATTTAATACTTCCACATCCTAGATCTCCTTACATTAGTTTCTTTCCCTTAAGACCAGACGCATATCTCAACAACTCTAAGAATTTGCTAGTATACTCCTCATTGGTTATATATCCTATGTTCTTCTAATAAAAATACATCTCCCTATCATTCCAGTGTCTTTCAAATAGATACTTCTTCCTGAAAATTCTCTCAAACTCACTCCAAGTCAACTACTCTTCCTGAATGCCTCTAACATTCTTTACATCTTCCTGCAAAATGTCTCCTTTCCCTTTAATAATGAAAGTAGCTATCCTAGATTTCGTATTCTCTGAGTAATCATGCAATATGAAAACCTTATTCATCCTAAGAAATGATGCTTGTGCATCCTATGGCTTCTTAATTTCTCCATCAAATGTAAGAGGATTTTCTTTCTTGAACTCCTCTAGCAAGTATTGCTTCCCACTCCTTTTATACAAATGGTGATGGTGATGACAATGTTCTCTCTCCGGAAAGGAACAACAAAGAAATCCACGGTCATTACCCCTCATGTCAGGTGTACCGAAGAACCTACCATCTCTGACCGTATCATCCATGTCAAATTTATATGCTGATTAAGACCATCTCCCATATCCCCCATTGGTCCTTTCCTCCTATCCATGATTGATCCTAAGCGGTCATTGTCTCTGCAAATTCAATAGACTCTGAGGAATTAATGCATTAGCCTCTGCTTTTTTCTCTAGTGCCCCAGTGAGTCCTTCTTGTGACTGAATTATTCTATCAGTATTCACCTTACAATATTTTATATCTACTTTCAAACTTCTCGATGTATTTGCTATGTCAAGGGAGTATTCATCACCATATTTCTCATCTAATTTGTAAGGAGAATGTCGTGAACTGTAGTCCACCATTTTTCTTGTCATTTTTAATCCTCTACTTCATGAAAACATACCATGTCATACAAATGAAAAATAAACATAATTGAAATGCCTCAGTTAGGTTCAGGGGAGGTTATCTCATCTGGAATATCAATATGGATTAGCACAACACTTGTATATATAATGAAATTAACATATCAATCATCCCAGTATCAATGTCATCAACCTATACATGATGAAACTACTTACAATAATGAAAATGACAATGCATGCATAATGAACACATATACAACTAACATGCATGCATGATAAACACATTCTACCCATCTCGTCCAAGTGTTGAACCTAGAAGCTCTGATACCATTTTATAACCACCCCTCATGTATGTACCCAGTTTCACCGGCCTCCTATAGTAAACATAAGAGGAGGAGCTACTATGACATGACCTCATCTCCTAGGTCCCATTAAGGAGGTGGGATCGACTGTGGAAAAAACACTAAAAACTCAAAAAAAGCTACAGGGGCTACATGTCACTACAACGTTGAGTAAGCATGCCAGCTGGAAAAAAAACTGAGTTGAACACCCTTTTCTCTAACTTGGGTCCCCAATCGCTCCCACAATAAGCCATCCATATAGTTGGAAGCCTCCAACCTCATAAAAAAGCCTGCATCCATGTGATTGCAACCTAAAATGTCTAGTTCAGAGCATGTAGCCCCATATTCTGAGCATAAATTCAAAGTTCGCCTCCATGGCATTTACCAGAACTCCCTTAGACTTTCTAGAATAAAAAATGACATGGAAACAATGCTAGACATACAAATTTCAAGTCCTAACTTGACCTAGACTATCTAGAACATGGCAACCATTTCATTAAACATGTTATGGACATGTAATAGACAAGTCATGAATGCATATTTAAACATAGGGGTCTATTACTTATCTTATAATCATCAAGAAGCACTAATTCCCTCTCATAATAGTTGCAATAACATATCTTATCTTATGCATTCATTTACCATTCTTCAACAAGAAAAACACATCAAGAGCCATAGCGAAGATACATTATATAACCAACATATAACTAGAAAATGAAAAGCATATACACTATTATAGAAAAACCATCAAAGCCACATAATAACAACTACAATTACTCACGTGAACACAAGAGGAACAAAGCTCTTATTAACACATACAAAATCCAACCATGTTAGGGACTTCCGCATACCACCTGACCATAGTTTGGGCTAACTCTTACAGCCAGTCACCCCCGCACCATATTCTAAATGTGAAGTTGGGATCTCATGGAATAAACCAAACAATACCAAACCAGGGCTTCTAGAGGGCAAACAACTTCAATCCTCAACCAGTGATTCTAGCTCAAGGTCGAACATCACTAACAACAATTGAATCAGTCTCTACATAATTTATCTAGGGTTCCAAAGCATTTTTCCCAACCGTAGCTCCAAAACTAATAACTCAACCCACAACCTTCAAGGGCTCCAAAGAGTTTGTCCAACCAAAATCTAGGACTAGTAACTCAACCTACTAAGGGGTCCAAAGGATTTGTCCAACCTAGGATCTAGGACTAGTAGCTTAACCCAACATTTTCCAAGGCTCAAGAGTGTTTGTTCCAGCCAACGACTCTAGGAATTCGTAACTTAACCCACAAAACATAACGAAACTTAGCACTATTCGTAAAAAGCAAGTGGAAAAAACACAACACTATGGCTATCTATGAAATTACATGGCCAAGAAAAACCATTGTCAATCAAGGAAATCCTCCATGTTCATGAGAGGTCATAACCAAATAAACACATTAATATACCCACAGGGGATTCACTCAATGAACCTTTGACATATCATGTGCATTCATCATATACTAAAGAATACCTCTAATTTGACTACATATTGCAAAATACCTCTGAAAATCACATTATTTAACCCTCTACCAATATGAACCCAATACACCTTCCCAATTAAAAAAACCCCTACTTTCACGAGATATTGATGGTATCCATTTTTGCATTAACATTTATTATACTCCTTTGCATCTTTTGATTAACATTAAGCTCCATTTTTTATGCCTACTAATATAAAAACCATTTACCACATAAATATCGTAATATATTATGTAATATTTTGCTCAATATATATCCCCCAATATGAACCCACATTGTACGGTATTCCTCCTCGAGTGAAGCCCACATGCATATAGCATGCATTCCAAAACTAGCAAGGAAATCATAGATGAAACTTGGTACCTGGAAGGAAATCCAATGTAGTTGTTGATCCCATTGTCCCCCTACGTTTTCCTTCTTTCCGTTTCCATTTTATCCAAATCTAATGAAAACTAGAGTGCTCCAAGCATGCTCTAACAATCCCCTAAGATTTCTCTAACCGTGAAAGATTTTGAGCGTATAGAGGAGAGCTCCAAGCTAAAATTAACAAAAGGTTAAACTGGAAAAATTTGTTACCAGTCCTCAGAGGCCTTTTCATCATTAAAGACTTCATTTTATTCAATTTTCCTTAATTTTCCTTTAGTTTCCTCCATACAAGTATGTGATCTTTCACCTTCCTTTTCTCCTATTTTCCATTATTTTCATAAATAAAATGTGAATTATGCCTCTTTTTGTTTGCCAATTTACATAGCCATTTCTTAATCACCATTGATCCCCATCATAATGATTTTCCCAAAATTCATATTGGAATACATGTCCCACAACCTTGGTGTTATTTTTATTTATTTATAGGAAATCAACCAGGGGTTGTTACACTATTAATTTAGCATTGACCAATGCAACTTATAATGTTTAAATTTGAAAACAAACATTTATTTTTCAATAATTAATTATTTTTGTGTTGGTTGACCTATGGGGAGGCTTGAACTTGGAATATGAAAAACATATAAATTAGTTATCAAGGAAATAACCAATTGACCTACCCTCTTGGATTTTATTTTTTAGTCATTATTAGAAAAATTGTTTTTCAAACATCTGATTCGACCATAACTTGAAGTTCTTATTGAAACCTTTGTACAATATGATACCATCAGGATAACTATATCACACATTTTATGCTGTAATTTATGGACATGATTGCAATATTCATGCATGAAATTTAGATATTTGTGAAGTGATATATTATTCTAAAAGATTTACAAGAAAACCATCCAAAAATAATATCCTTAAAAATAACTAATACTCGAGTAAATAACATATTCGCCATAAATTACTTCCCACCAGAATTTAAGAAAGTTAGAACATAAAAAAATGGATAGGAATAAGATGTAAATAAATATATTTATCAAGGGTTACTTCCCACATTAATTTTTGTTTTCATCATAACTTATGTAAGTGTAAAATCATAAATGTGTGTACTTCCAGTTGTTAGTACCCACCGAAATTTACTTCATACTTTAATTTTTGTTTTCCTCATAGCTTATGTAAGTGTAAAATCATAAATGTGTGTACTTAATAGTGGTTAGTGACCACTAAAATTTCTACAAGTCTTGTTCCTAAGTAATTGATTCTATTTTCCTACTGTCCCTATTAATTTAGTGTTGACCAATATAGGTTATCATTTTTAATGCAATTTTTCCCAAAGCATAATTTCCAACTTGAGTGGAAGTGACTATACTGCTTGTAACACTTATTTCTATTGTTTAAATTTATTTTAATACAAATTTATATTATCATTTATATTGGAAAAAAATGTTGTAATTTTATTAATAAAAAAAAATAGAATACAACATCTCTCCCATACTAGGCTATATGAATTTGATATTGTTTTTTCTCTATATATTTCTCCCAACATTTAGAAATGCTAAGATACATTCTTACATTACACCCACACATATCCCCTATAGTGGGATGTATAGCACCTCTCAGTGCAATAATTAGAGTTGAAAATATTTCTAAATGTTATTCTTAATTTATTTGTTTAGTAGTGAAAAATTAAAACAAATTAGTAGAAAAAAGAATTTCAATTTTTTTTGAAGATATTTCTCTTTAAACTTAAAAAATATGTTGTAAAAATGTTTTAATTTCATTTTATTCATGGGAATTTTAATTATTGAAACACTTTTAAAGGGATTTTTAATTATTTAAAATAATACAGATCACCCAAATTTGAAACATTGTTATTTGAACTTGGTAAAATTTTGTTTATCATAAAGTAGTGAATTCAGAAACAAAAATTGAGTATATTTAAAAGTGTTGGAATATGTAAATATGTGGATTTTTAATATTGTTGATCATTAGTTATATTTCATATATATGATAAGAATCTATTCTCTAACTAGTTATCTTCCTAGTTGGGAGTGCTTAGATCTAGTTGGTTTGAAGAACATTCTCCAAATAGTTATATTGCTATATTAACTCCTTATTGCGATCTAGGTGGATATTTTTGGCCACCCGCCCATTCCACCTAGACATCCAGTCAGTTTCATATCTTTCCTTGTTTATTGCAAAATTTACTATTTTTAGCAGTTTTTTGGGTCTTGTACTTTAGGAGCAGTTTTGGCCCCCTAAACAATGTTTTCTTAAGGTCTACGTCCACATCGAATCATGTAATACCCAGAAAGATATTTCCAACAAAGTATTTTATGCGACAAAAAAAGATAATATGACCAAGTTATGACACTGGGAAGTTGGTCGCCCAACTAACTCCAACAGGTCCCACAGCCTCTTGGTGTTCCATTTACTGGGGTTAGGGTTTTTGTTGCTTAGGGTTTCCATTGTTCTTCATAAATAAATAGGCCATTGAGCCTCATTGTCACACAATTCAGAGGCTTGTAGCCACGACATATATTTTAAGAAATAAGCTACCATCACCTGAGCGAAGTTTATTTCCTTTTTTTTTGTAAGCATACTTCAATATTTGATGTTAATGAAATAAGTGTTATTTACGTTGCATATATGTACTTATGGTTATATATGTGATTTATTGCATTCTTGTTTAATTTTGGACCAGTGTTATCACAACAGTCTTCTCTTTCTCTGTTTTTCTTTGCATGCCCCCAATAAGGATGGGGTATAAAGAGTTAGGGCTCGAACTAGTTGAACCTTTGCAATAATAGCCTTGAAAATCCTGACGGTCTCCCATGGTGGAAGATAATAAATATGAGGGGGATGCAGATCCTTTGAAATTATTTCTCAAAGAAGACCTTGTTGATAGAGGAACGCAATCATGGACAACTTTCCTCAGATCCTTCAATGGCTAGCCAAGGATTATGCATCTTCTTCCAATAGCCACTCTGGAAGTGCCACACCCTTAAAGTACATTTAAATTTGACATCCCAATATTTCAAGGTTAGATAAATGTGGAAACTATAGATAAATGGTTAAATCTTCTAGTAGGATATTTTTGTGTTCATGATTCCTCCAGTCAAGAAAAGATTACTTTTTCATTTCTCAATTTCGTCCCCCACACCAATGCCTAGTGGGAAACCTACTATGAGAACAAGGAAGAAAGTATTCCCAAACTATTTTCAACAACAGCCATTTGGAATCCATTCGGGGACCACTTCAAAGAGTAGTACTACCCTATCAGGAGCTATGAAGATAAATAAATAAAATGGACCACCATGCGGCAATGAAGGGATCAAGATGTGTAAGAATTTACCAATTATTTTCATACCCTTCACACAAAGTTGGTTATCAAGGATTTTGAGTGACATTTGGCACTCAAGTATCGCAACTATCTACATAGATACATCCAAGATGAGATGGAGTTCCTGCAGATCTCCTCAATTGGCATGGTTTATCGATAATCTATCAAGATTGAGCAAAAGTTTAAACA
Organism: Pinus tabuliformis; assembly: GCA_031772625.1. NCBI lineage: Eukaryota > Viridiplantae > Streptophyta > Pinopsida > Pinales > Pinaceae > Pinus > Pinus tabuliformis. The sequence goes on along the minus strand of CM062814.1, from coordinate 356,009,669 downwards.
GAAGAATCGAGACGTTGGACCTAGGAATCTGAAGAAAGTGAATGGTTCCCCCAAACTGCAGAGCAAAGGACAAAGCCAAGGCGGGGCAACCAAGGATTACCTGCTGAAGCCACAAGAAATGAACAACACCCTGAAGATAAAGAAGGGCACGTGAAAATGGTGTGAGTTTCATAAGAGATCAACTCAAAACACAAGAGAGTGTTGGGTGATAAGCACCAATATTGTAGCAAGAATTTTGCTACTCCTGGAGCTACCAACTTTACTTTATCAACCTGGGGTTTGTACAAACTTGGATATGACAGTTCTATATACACAAGTAAAATTAATGGTTTTGTCATTTGTCACTGTTCAGCTGGTGAGAGACCACAAGAGTTTTCAAGCCAGACTTACATGGAATCAAAAGAAGCTTGATTTTTGATGAAGGAAAGAGAAATCTACTCTTGGAGAAAGCTTGTCTACTGCAAATAAGGAAAATGATTGAAATCCTATCCTAAAAACACACCATTATCTAACTAATTGCATAGAAACTACGCTTTACAAGAATGCCAAGACAACATGTATGAAATGCTACTATCTAAGGCATGGAAGTTCAAGACATCAAACATCACTAGCGTTCATGTAAAGAACTGAAATAAATCAGTTTTGTTCTTTTTATTCTTTTTCTAGAAAATGTAAACCCTAATCTATTTTGGTGATGTGGTAGGTGGCTTAGTGATTTTGGTGGATGTTTGGGATGTTTAGGAGATGGTTCGAAGCTTTGGGAAACCCTTGGGTGACATGGTGTAGCTTCCTAGAGGCTTTCCCTCGATTCAGCCTCAAAACAGGCCACTACAGGAAAACCTACAAGATGTACTAGAAGCCTACAAAAGTCCTTGTATTTATACAAGATACAGTCGAGAGAAAAAAGATGGTTGTTGGAGGTCATGGAAGTCTTAAGGAAGGTGGTGGATAGGTGTAATGGAGTAAGGGAATTCCTATGATCACTCAGAACTCGAAACCAAGGTTAGGAGATGGTTGGATTTTCTCAACATGCTTGGAGGAATTTCTATGTAAAATGATGAGATTGATGAAGATCTTGGTGAAATAAATGAATGATTTTGGATAGATTAAGTTGGAAGGTGGTTTCCTAATATGAGATCCCTTTATATTTCTAAAGCACCTGTTATGCATCAAACATTTATAATACCCAAAAATTCTGTAAACAAGAATAATTCTAACAAGCTAGAAAAGCATAATTTAATGAACTAGTTGTCTACTTCATGCATGAGGAAAATTCCTAAATAAAATGGAATCATGGATGAGATCTACTGTAAGATGAAATATGGAAGAGATGGTAATTAAATCCTAAACTTGTAAAATGATCAAATTCTAGTTCAAGTATAGTAAACTCTAAATCTTATGAGAAAATGGAGATCTGTCTTTTTGGGGCTGCATAACGGTCTTTTCTTCAAATCATGATCCTTGATGGAAGAAAGAAACCTAATGAAAGCTTTGTGGTGCTCCTCTTATCCCTTCTAACTTGCTACTAAATTAAAGCACAAATGGAAGAAAAATAATAAACAAATAATCAAATCCACAGTACTTGCAAAGAAATAATTCTAGAGACAATTTAACCATGAATCTATAAAACTAAGAGAAGAATACAAGTACAAGAAGAGGAGACTTTGCTGCTAGGATTTGGCCCTAATCCAAGAGCCTCAGCCCTCTGAGTTAACGCAGTGCTGTATCAAGAAAAAACACATTCTTATTATCAAAACAGAAAATTACATCAATGTCTTCCACAGGTATGGAGCTCGAAAATAACTATTGTTTTTACAACAAAAAATTGAATCCTAATGAGCCTCTAGACCTCTCTACTTATAAAACTCATGTCCCCAATGAATTCATTAAATCTAGGGAGGCCTGTCTCCCAAACTTGAGATGAGCTAACTCCTTGTCTATCACTTTCTCAGCTACCTTTTGATCTTCATGACTTGGTTGATTGCACTCTGAGCTGGTGTGATTAATGGAGGAATATTCAAATGGGGGAGGAATAAATGAGGAGGATTTACCTCCTACAGTCTCTCTCCATTGTCCCATTTGAGTTTCAAACCTTAGTCTTGCCAAAATTACTTGATTTTCTCTTCCAAACCTGCATTCAATGCATATTAGTCCACCAGGCACAATATCTCACTTTAACTCATCTCATTAAACAAAATATAATCAAAACATGTAATAAACTATGAGAAGGGTTGATTTGACTAGCTAGGAGGTTAATTAAGCCCCATATAATTACCCGATGATGAGGCTCATCATCACCCCCCTACTGGAAGTGTTTCTCATCCTCTAAGCAGCTTAATCAATATCCATGTCTTTCATAGCTCTAGTGGCCTCCCTGCCATCCCATGCTTCTCTTGTGGTTTCCTCTTCTTGTGCATAGAATCCTGTCTTCTTTTCTACCTCCTCCCACTGCTTTATTTCTTCTTCTTCCTCCCTTCCTTCAAACATCCCCAAGAGCAGTGGTGGACTCAGTCTCAAGCCAATCCAATTGAGTTTGAGCCTTTGGATGGATTGCTTTTACATGGGTGTCATGTCCAGTGCTTCTCTCATCCTTTTAGGAGAGTAATATTATGTGATCTTTAAACTATATGGAAAAGTATTCCATCTCATTAGGAAAGCTTGCATGCTGTCATCCCCTAACAATATGAACATGTCCTAAAAATGTGTAATGGCTTGGTCTTGGGCAGCAAGATACGTGGGTGCAAGTTGAGGATCATTTGCGATTAAATTATGTGTGATAATGACAGCCATTGGATTGGACTGCTCAACTCTGATCATAAGAGGCTCTGTTTGTTCCCTTGCTAATATCCTCTTCATTTTTGTAGCCCTTTCTTCCTCATGGTTCATCCATGATCCCAAATCCATCAACTATAAATCACCTATCTTTGAATTAGTGTCCCATACTTTCATATATGTCAAATCCATGTTATGTAAGTAGAACTCAAACATCTTAGCCCTATCCTCTAATGTACTTTGATTACAAAGATTAATGAATTATCTATAATCCTGGAATTACATGGTGCCTCTCTGTGCTAGGGTCTTCATTTGGAACTACAACCACTGTCCTTAAGGTATAGTCCATAGGACTTAGCTAGCATCCTGCACTGGATTTCTTCCAAAGATGGACTGCCCATGGATTCCAATTGATTCTCTCTTTCTTGCAGTGGTCCTTTCAACCATGGATTTTCTGCCTCCAGCTAAGTCTTCATGATGGCCTCTCTATCCCTCAAGCTATTTAGTCCCCTTCCCATCTCTTTGAGCTTTTCCTCCATGTGATCAATGTCCTCCACTCTCTTGGACTTGGCAATCTGAATACATCTATGAGTTCTGGCTCTTCCTTTCTCAAGCTCAAAGAATAATGGAATGGCAAATTTTTGTGGAATGAACCTACCCCCCTCAATAACTCAATAGTAGGAGTGAAGGTTAGGTTGAGGATTAGGTCCCCTTAGCTCTGGGTCATGTCTCTTTGTTTCTATATGCTTACTTCTTTCCTCATCCAATTTTTTAGTTTCTTGTAGGTTTAGTAGAGTTTCATGTAGGACTGCCTCTGCTTCCTATAGGTCCTGTTGTGTATCCTCTAGGATATCTTTTGCTTTGGATGAGGTAGACTTGGTTATAGGCCTTCTCACATAGGTGATAGGAGGCTTAGGGGAGGTTCGTGCCAGGCATCCTTCTTCTTGATTTTTTATGGGAGGATCCATATTCTCCTTCTATTTAGGTGAGTGCTCAATAAAAATGGGGAGCTTGGTTAGAGGTTGCGGTTTTCCCTGGCTTATCTTTGTAATTTTCCTTGTTCTGAAGTATAAGGGTGTTTGCCTTTGTCTTTTGCCTTTTTGTTTGATAGGGGTGCTAAGGGTAGTGAGAGAAATTGTTTCCTCTCTCTTAGTGGGTTCTGGAGACACCCTAAGTGACTCCTCCTTGTCTTTTGCCCTTATTTTCCTTTTCCCTTTTCACCTATGCCTTTCCCTTTTTCTTATCCCTCTATATCCTCATGTTGTTTATCAGTTTCCTCCTTGACATATTCCTCTGTTTCTTCCTCTTCCTCTTCGTCCTCATCTATCTTCTACTTATCCCTCTCTTCTTCTTATTCATCTATTTTTGTCTCTTCTTCATCCTTTTCACTGATAGGAGGGCTAATATCATGTGTGAGGGCTTTGATATCCTCATCTGTTTGCATGTATTTGAAGATATCCCATTAGATACGAATTTTTAGGTTTTGGAGGGCATCTTCTATGATGATTCTAATTAACCCATGGTGGGATAACTATTCAGGGTTTCCCTCCTACACCTTTATGCTTGTATCTATAAGTGATTGCAGAAGGAAGTATGGTATGTTGAGCCTGTGGCATGGATTTGTTTCTGCTCCAAATCTCAATTCTTCAAGGAGCCTAAAGTGATAACCATAAACCACACTATACCTACCTTCACATCATGTGTATTTTATAAGGTGGTATATTACCTCATTCCAGGGGTATGGTAGGCTTGTTCTTCTTACTCCATTCTTGTCGTCAATGGGCTCCTATCCCTCTAAAAGGAATTTTTTCTTCGCAGTCTAGCTATCTCCCTTGTCTTCTTTTCTCCAAGGCACTCCTAGGGAAAGTGTGGTAATTCCGCTTATGAGTTCAGGGGTGAACTCTATCGAGAGGCCTCTCACCACAACAATGGCATGGGTTCTGGTTAGTGGAATGAGGGAGAGAGTAAAATCTCGAGCCACTTCATCATCATACCCCTCAATTTCTCAAAATACCCCCTCCAATTATGCCTCATGAATATTTCTAACATAGGAGGGTGTTGGTGAATCCTCACAGTGTTAATGGGCTCCCTTCTATTAAACACCCTCTGTCATTTTCTCTAGTGAATTTTTAGGAGCAGTGATAGTTGATACAAATTTTAATGTACGAGGAAATGTGACTGAAATGCTTGAGGAGACAATTCATTTACATAGCTTTTAAATTCACTCAAACGAGGAGATTTTTCTATTCTGTTCATTTGGAAAAATGGAAGGAAATGCAGAGCCTACCTCCTCATGGTGTTTTTTGTAGCCAACCGCTGTGTTTTCCCTTTTGAAACTACTCTCAGCCAATCCTGTAGACTATCTGACTGTATCCTATAGGATTCCTGTGTAATCCCATAGGAAGTCCTGTGTGATCCTATAGGAAGTACTATACAGGAGGAAGATGGAATTTTTCTCTTCTGTAGGTTTCTTGGGTATGAGAGCAATTTTGCTAGAGTAAGCCTCAAGGAGATGAATGCATGGGTGCATGGGGATCAACGATTATTTACTCTTATGGTGGAGTTGAGTGAGGTGGTGTGCTGGCAGTCGAGGTATGATTTTTCTATTTCTGGATAGTTTGTCCCCACTACCACCTAATCATTTCCCTCTACTAGTAATCAACTCTCACTTTGGGAATCTGTAGCCTTAACTGCCTTCATCCTCCTACTGACTGGCAAACAATTTTTCATGATTTTTTCCTTTTCTCTTTTTCATTTTTCTTTTTTAAAACAACTAGCCTGCCTCCAAGAGGTTTCCATTCTAGCTGCTTGCCTTGAGTGCCTCAAGAGAGGTTTTTACCAATAGATATTTTTATTTCACTTTTTTTTTTGGACACCATTGGGCTACTGCAACAGGTTTTTAGCCCAATAGTGGGACTCAGGTGCATCATGGAGGTTTTCACTTGAGTTCTTATTTTTCTTTTTTTTCTTTTCTCAGCGGCTTGATGATACAATAGCTGAAACTTGCTCCACCACCATAATTGTTTTATTGATACCATCAATGAACTCTTGCTTTGACAATGGCCTCTTGTAAAATTTAAGTCTCTACCCATTAACAAGTAAAGGAATGGTCTCTGCATCTATGGTTCTAATCTGCACTGAACCATTATCATGACATCTCTCTATAACATAAGGCCCTAACCATCTTGTCTTTAACTTTCCCTTAAAGTCTATATATCTAGAATCATATAACACAGCCCAATCACCTTCTTGAAATTACTTAGCCTTGATGCTCTTATCCTTCCTGATCTTCCTCTGAAGTTGAGTTACCTCTGTGTCTATGAGGGCCTTAATTCTGAACTCATCTAAACCATTCAACTAGAGAAAACTCTGAACTCATCTAAACCATTCAACTAGAGAAAACTATCTTTTTGTGCACTGCTAAGATCTAGATCTAGTTGGACTACCATCCTAAATGTGTTATACTCAAATTCAATGGACAACATGGCCTTTTTCACATAGACTAGCTCATGTGGTCATACCATTTGCAGCTACTCATGCAGACTCGTTTCACGTTCAACCCAAATTTGAAAGGGCTAACAACTTCATTGAGTGCATTCAACACATCTTCCAACATATCCATGATATATTGGACATAGCCAATGCTAAGTACAAGTAGTGCCATGACCAATATCGGGTGTCACACAAGTTCCAAGTGTGAGACAAAGTTTGGCCACATTTGTAGAAGGAGCACCTCAGTAGACCTCACCGCAAAATTCACCCACTGTGATATGGGCCATACACCATCACCAAGGTTGTAGGGGATAATTACTTTGATCTCAACATTCCACCGTTCCTTGGTCTACACCCAATGTTCAATGTAGACCACCTTTTTCCATAGTTTCCACCATTGATGGACACACCTGACATTGCAGAAAAACTCACACCAATAGAGTTAAACCCAGACTTCATGCAACATACCATAATTGATTAGATCATGGACACATAGATCAAGAAAACTCACCAAGAGAGGATCGAGCTATATCAATTTTTCAAAGCAACATAACTCCTTCACTAGGGAAAGTGATTCACCAAGGACTACATTCAATAGAAATTTTCTCATCTCATGGAGGCTCGGAATGCAATGGGGGCCATTTCTTCCTAAGGAGGGATGATTTATCCACATGGATAATTTTTGTTACTCATCTATTCCACCTAAATCTCCAGGTCATTTCATTTATTTCCTTGTTTATTTCATCATTTACTTCTAGAGCATTTTGACCCCCTAAGTGATGTTTTTTTGAGGTCTACGATAGGACTATGGCCATTTGAAAGGGCATACTAGAAATCATGTAGTACTCAGAGATATATTTCCAACAAGGTATTGTACGTGCCAAACAGAAATAATATGACCAAGTTACAACCTCAGGAAGTTGGTTGCCCAACTAACCCCAACGGGGCCCACAAACTCTTGGTGTTACATCTCTTAGGGTTAGGGTTATGGTTGATTAGTGTTTTACCTTGTTTTTCAATAATAAATAGGCCTTTGAGCCTCAATGTAACACAGTTCAGACACATGTAGCTACCACATCTCTTCTCAGAGATAAGCTACCATTGACCGAGTTAAGTTTATTTCCATTCTATTTGTAAGCATATTTTTATATTTCATATTAATGAAATGAAGTGTTATTTCTACTACATCTCTATATTTATGGTTATATCTATGATTTGTCGCATTCATGTTTAAGTTTGGATCATATTGGGCTAGTAGTTTAACTAGATGTTATGAAACCAAATCACAAAAAGTAAGAAAAGATAGATCAACGACTCGAAAATTAGCCTCTTTGTGGGGGAAACCTCCTTTACATCACATAAGTGACAAATTCTTGGATGATACAAATGACAAGGCCTCCTTGATATATATAGGAGTCTAAGGGGTCGCAATATAATCAGATCCTACATAATAATAATAATGTGAGGGCACAACAATAATAAGTGTGGGGGGGCACAATGATAACAATATGGGTGTTACATGGGCAGAACCATACAAATAGGGGGCCTACACTAGTATTATAGGGACCTAACATGCCGCTCTCCTTTAAAAGAATGTTTTCTTCAATGCTTGAGAATTTTTGGATGCTTCTATATAAAATTCTCATCCAACCATGTGGAATCGTTAGCGGGTAATTTCTTCCACTTAATGACATAATATAAAATAATTTAATTCCGTAGTTGTGAAGTTCTTGTTTCCATGACTACTTCCAGCTCCAATATAATTTTTTCCTTTTTCTTAAGCACGAAACATGGAAAATTGGGTGTACTCCGGAAAATGGAGGAAACACCAATTTGTATGCCATATTACCAATCTTTTGCAACACTTTGCAAGGACCATAATACTTGGATGATAATTTATTATCCTTCTTATTTTGCTTGAGGAACATTTGTTTGTATGGTTGTTTCCTCAAAAATGCCCATTAGCCTACATAAAAAATTCATTGACCATGATGTTGATCCGCCTCTTGTTTCATTTGATTTTTTCCTAGAGTGAGATTATTCTTTAAGAGTTGGATAACTTGTTGTTGATGCTCGATGTGATATTCCATTGCTTGAACCTTAAAATTTTCTCTTAAAGAAGATGTGATGCATGGCGGATTCTATCCATAAAGTACCATAAATAGGGTCATTATTAATTCATTATGGAAGGAAGTGTTTTACCACCATTCAACCAAAGGTAATCTCTTGACCCATTGTGTTTGTTTATCATATACAAAGCAACAAAATATCCTTCCAAAATTTTGTTCACTATCTCAGTTTTCCTATTAGATTGACGATGATAAGATGAGCTATGAGCTAATTGAGTACCAAGACAATAAAATAATTTTGTCCAAAAATATCTAGTGAAAATGGGATCTCTATCACTTATAATAACCTTTGGGTTTCCATGTAGCTTTTGAATTATTTCCATAAATGAAGTAGAAATTGTGTTAGTTTTAAAAGGATGTGATAATGCATAAAAGTGTGCATACTTGGTAAGTCTATCAACCACCACCACAATGACACATTTCCCTTCATACTTTGGTAAACCAATGATAAAATCCATTGATACCTCATCCTAATGATGATTTGGAATCGGTAAAGGTTGTAACATACCCGAGGTCTTAATTGTCTCAACTTTATTTTGTTGGTAAACCAAACATTCTGCCACAAACTTCTGAATATCAGATTTAAGACCATCCAAAAAAAATACTTCTTGACCATGTGGTAATTTTTCAAAAATCCTGAATAACCTCTTATGGGGAGATGTGAAATTCTAAAATAATATTTTGTTTGAATTGTGAATTCTTACAAAGACGTAAGTGATGTTCGTACCATGATGAATCTTTTTTTAAGATAAATGTATCATTTTTACTGGGATCTTTCTACAACTTTTGAATGAGTGTGCACACTTCTTCATCATTATACTATTCATACCTTACTTTCTTTATCCAATAAGGATGAATAATAGAAATGGAACAGAGAAATTATTCCACATCCTCATCCTTTCTTGGGACTGCATTTGCAAAAATATTTTTCTTCCCTTTTTTGTAGATGATTTGAAATTCATAGCTCAACATCTTTATCACCCATTTTTCTACTCTTCTGAAGACAATATTTGTTACAAAACATATTTATGACTATCATGACTTGTTTCTACTTTGAAGTGTCTTCCCATTAGGTAAGGTCGCCATTGCATTAGTACATGTAGTATTGCCAACATTTCCTTGTCATAAATAGGTTTTTGTAAATACTTTCCCTTGATTAGATGACTTTCAAAAGAAATGGGGTTTCCTTCTTGTATTAAAACAACACCAAATCCTTTTCCTATGACATCAAATTCCACAATAAAGGTTTTTGTGAAGTTTTCTATAGCTAAGGCTAGTGCTTGGCACATTGCCCCTTTAAGATGTTCAAATGCCTTAGATTCTTCTGCAATAAAATGAAAATCATTTTTCTTCAATAATGTTGTTAGAGGCACTACTATTCTCCCATAATTCTTAAAAAACATACGATAGTACCCTATCAGCCCAAGAAATTCAAAAAGATGCTTTAGGGTTGTGTGGATTTTTCATTCCTTAATGAATTTAATTTTTTTAGGGTCTATCTTAACACCCTCATGAGATATATTATGACCAAAATATTCCACCTCGTGTACTCCAAATAAAAATTTGAAAGCTTTTTCATAGAATTTTTAATGCTCTAGTAGTTTGAGCACCCTATCAACATGTTGAACATGATCCTTCCAAGCCTTATTGTGGAATAGTATATTTTCAAAACATACTAACACAAATTTGCGAAGGGTTTGAAAATGGAATTCATCAAACCTTGAAATGTGGAAGTTGCATTAGTAAGGCCAGAAGGCATGAGAAAAAATTCATAATGACATTCATGACTTCTGAATGTTGTTTTTAGAATGTCTTCATCATTCATTCTAATTTGATGATATCCTTAACAAAAATCAACTTGGTGAAGTAAATTGCTCCATGTAATTTATCCAAAAATTAATCAGTGACAAGAATGGGAAATTTATCTTTAATAGTGAGCTTGTTGAGCTCCCTATAATCTGGACACATACGCTATGATTCATACTTCTTATTCACCAATACTATTGGAGTAGAGATTTAATAGCCCCTGGTTGGTTTATTATATAAATAAATAAAACAATAACCAAAGTCATTGGAAACATATTCCAAGATTAATGTTGGGAGAAGACATAGTGATGGGGATCAATGGTGATTAATAAATGGCTATGGAAATTGGCAAAGGAAATGTGGAATTTATTTATGAAAATAATTGAAAGTAGGAGAAAAAGAAGGTGAAATGTTACATAATTGCATGAGGAGATTGAAGGAAAATTGAGGAGAAAATAAGAAAATAGTGGCCTCAATGATAAAAGCGCTTCTAAGGATCAGTTCACAGCTTTTGAAAATTCAGTTTTGGAGCTCCCTCTCTATTCTTTCTCTCTCTCATAATCTTGCAGACTTAGAGAAATATTTGAGCATTGTTGTAGCATGCTTCGAGCACTCTATTTTTGTTTGGATTTAGAGAAAGAAGGCAACGGAAAAGCAAGAAAGTTCATGGGGACAATAGGATCAATGACTACAATGGAATTGCTTTGCAGGTATTGAATTTCATGTATGATTTCCTTGCTATTTTTAGCATGCATGGTATATGATCGTGGTTATTTGATTACGATCTATTATTATCATTGAGGATTGCCTACATTGACAATGGTTTTACCTATGTTTTCCATTTCTTAGATAGCCATGATGTTGTAAATTTCCACTTGTTGTTTCTAATTCATACTTAGGTTCCTTATGGTTTTGGGTTGAGTTAATAGTTGTTGTGGTTGTTGGCTAGAAAAAGTTCTTTGGCGTCCTGAAACAACTTTAGTTGAGTTACTAGTCTTAGATCCTTGGTTAGACAAATGTTGTGGATCCCTTCGTGGGTTGAGTTACTAGTCTTGGAGCCTTGGTGCAAAAAAAACACTTCAGCGTTTGAAGCTTGTGGGTTAAGTTATTAGTTCCTAGTGCCATGGTTGGGACAAACACTCTTGAGCCCTCAACATCTTGGGTAAAGACAGATTTAGTTGGTGTTAGTGATATCCGACCTTGATGTGGAACCACTACTTGACGGTTGAGGTGGTTTGGCCTCTAGAAGACCTAGTTTGATTTTTATTTGTTTATTCCATGAGATACCACATTCACTCTTGGAATATGGCACAGGGGTTATTGGAGGAAAGAGAGAATTTGTTTAGCCTAATATATTTTTTGGGTGGTACATGGAAGTCCCTGACTTGGCTGGATTTGAATATTTCAATAAGAGCTCTTTTCCTCTTGTATTTCCATGAGAAATTATACTTATTGCTATGTGGATTTGATGGTTGTTCTATCATGGTGTATATATTTTTCATTTGGTGGTTATATGTTGGTTATACAATTTATATTGGTTATGTCTCTTTATGTGCTTTGATTTGTTGAAGAATGGCTAAGGAATGCATGAGATAATAGATGTTCTTGCAGTTATTATGAGAGGGCATTAGACATTATTGACGACTATCAGGTAAGTATTAGACCCATATCTTTAAATATTCATTCATGACATTTAGATTACATGTTTGCCATATGTTTAATGAAATGACTATCATGATTAGGCCTAGTTAGGTCAATTCCTTCATCAAGTTTTATGTTAGAGGTCTTTTCCTTGTGTCATTTATTGTTATGGAAAGTCTCATCAATTTTTGGGCAGTGATAGGGAGACTATCCCTAAAAATGTGGCTCGGATTCTCAAACGACACCCTTAGAACTGGGAAATTTAGGCTATAGTCACCTGGAAGTAGTGTTATAGATGCGACTAGAGGGTCATGTCTACTAGCGAATAGATTTGTGCATGTGGCTAGGAGTCCAGGTGAGTGAAAAATAAATTCATCCAAGGATTTGGGCACCTGGAGTGGTTTTTTAACTCTTCGGGATCCTGTAGCTCCTAAGGAAGGTCAATAAACTTTTAGTTTCTCAACTTCTTCCATAATGAAGCTAGGAGGTTGGGTCATGTCATAATAGCTCCTCTTCGCATGTTTACCCTGGAGGGGTAGTGAAACTTTGTCAACATGGGAGGGGTGGTTAGAAAATGGTATGAGACTGGTTTCCATTTTCTTTGGGTTATGTGTGATACCACAAAACATTATCAAAGCTCTCAATTTTTACATTTGGAATAGATGGGTGGAATGTGTTTTTCATGAATGCATGTCAGTTGTCTATGTGTTGTTATACATGCATTGTGATAGTCATTATTGTAGTAGTATCATCATGTAGAACTTGATGATGTTGATGTTGAGATGATTGATACATTGAAATATATATATATATATATATATATTTATATATAATGTTTTTCTAATTTTGATTGATATTTCATATGATATAGGCTCCCCTAAAATTCACTAAGGTATTTTGATTATGTTTATGTTTGGTTTATTTGGCAAGGTATGTTTCTAGGAAGTATAGGATCAAATATGACAAGAAAAATGGTGGAATATAGTACACATGAGTGTCCCTGTAACTTAGATGAGTACCATGGTGATGAGTACTCCCATGACATATCATATACATTTAGAAGTTTAAAAGAGGATATCAAGAGTTCTAAGGCAGGTAATGACAGGATCATTCAATCAGAAGAAAGACTTTCTAGGCCACAGGAAAAACAAGACAATGTTAACACAATCAACTTAGGATCAGTCATGGACAAAAGGAAATGACCAATGGGGCATCTGGCTGTGAGTTGCAGTTGGGATACAAGTTTGACCATGATGATACAGTCATAGATGGTAGGTTCTTCGATATACTTGAAAAGAGGGGTAACGACTATGGGTTCTATTATAGTTGTGGCTTAGAAAGAGAACATCATCATCACTACCACCCTACCACCATCCATATGGAAGGAGTGAGAAGTAGTACTTTCCAAAGGAATTCAATAAACCAATGCCTCCTAGATTTGATGGAGAAACGAATAAGTCAGAGGATTTAGAAGCATGGGTTCCTAAAATGAATAAGTTTTTTTGATTTCATTATTACTAAGAGAACATGAAGGATAGGATAGCTACTTTCAGTGTTAAAGGGAAATAAAACATTTGGTTAGAAGATTTGAAGAGTTTCAAGGTCATTCAAGAAGAGGAGTTGACTTTGAGTGGGTTTGGGAGAATTTTGAGGATGTACCTATCTGAAAGATACTATGATGACAAGGAAAAGGAATTTTATGAGCTAAAGATGGGATCTATAACTGATGAGGATTATACGAGAATATTCTTGGAGTTGTTGAGATATGTTCCTTACCTTAAGGAGGAGAAATTAAAGATTTAGAGAATCATGAGTGGGCTGCTAGTATCATTCATGGATATGATTGAGTTTGATGAGCCCAAATCATTAGAGGAAACCATCATAAAGTTGAATAACTATTACGGGTAATGAAAGAGTAAGATTGGATCTAAGTAGGATTGGAAGATTAATGATAAGAATATTGGAAATTTGGTCAAGAAGAGAGGAAAGCCACAACATACAAATGACAAGGAGTATGTAACATTACATAAGAAGTTCAATGCATCTGACAGAGGACTGGCATTTCTATATGAGGATTAGAACAAGGGTGATGGAAAAAAGCCTTTATAGTGTTGGACTTCTAGCAAGTATCATCACAAGAGACATTTTCCACGACATCCAGGTGGCATACCATGTATTTATACTGCTTCCTAGGAATAAATAGTCGGGGATGTTGGTAAAAGTATTCCTCCGATTTAAACAACATTGGATAATAGGTAGGCAAATAATCAACCATCTATTATCAAGATGGAAGGTAATATTTTTAATTAGGTTGTTTATATTTTGATTGAACCTAGATCTAAATATAGTTATATCAATCCTAATCTAGTGGATAAGTGTGGTTTGAATAAGTAAGTGAATGTTGAGTCTCCATTAGAGAAGTTGTGTATAGGTACTAAGAAAAGAGTTCATCATTGGGTAAGATCTCATGCATTTTATTTTAATAGTATGTCTACATCTACACATCTAAATGTTCTTCCATTCAGATCATACAATATGTTATAGGGTAAGAAGAAAGCAACATTAGTGAGGAAGGTTACTGTAACACCCTCCTCCCACACTTACCCAAGTCATGGTAAGAAGAAAGTGACATCAATGAGGATGGTTACTGTAACACCCTCCTCCCACACTTACCCAAGTTCGCTTGTCCACCAGAGTAAATATGGGACAAAGAGTTACTATGATATGACTCAACCCCCTAGGTACAATTAAGGAAGTGGACTCACCCAACCAAAACTTTAGTGACCTCCCTCAAGAACTACAAGACCCCCAGAGGCTAAGAAATCACTCCAAGTTCCCAGGCCCTAAGAAAGACTTGCTTTTCGATGACCCGGAATCCCAGACGCAGGAATAATGCTGCCTAGATTTTACTATAACCATCTAGTTGCATGGATGGATTTTCCTCCTAGTGCCTATATTCTAATTAACTCAGGTATGTCCATGTAACCCTAAGATCTGAGACACTTTTTCAAGGCTAGGACCCAGACCATTTCCAAAAACTTGATAGAACTTTCCAGAATGATAAGATTCATCAAGAAAAATATAGATACACAAATCCTACTCAAACACTTGACCTAACCAGGCCCAACCAAGACATTCATTTCTTCAAACACATGAAAAACATGTAATTTACAACTTATAAATGAAAATAAGAACATAGGGGTCTCCAACTTATCAGAGAATTGAAAGGAATATCTGATGCCTTCTCTCAATAGTTGAATTATCATATATTAGGTCCTACATTGATTAACCATTCATTTACTAATAAAAACATGATGAGAGGCAAAAGTAAAGTCTGTCATAAAAACATCAAGGGATCACTAGTCCCTTAACATGCTTGGATGCCTCCATATTTCTTCAACAATATCTTGAGGAATTTTCTCATATCCACCCTCAATATTGACTGTGTATCCCACCATTACCAATAAAGGGATGCTTAGGCCCTTTGTAATTTTCCTGAGATCACCTCACACGGTTCCAAAACCATCTGACAATCTAACTTAGGAAAATGAAAGAACCCTATCACACCATGGCTATATGAAAATGGAAAGGAAAATCCCATGCCAATAACAAAAGTAAAAACAAATAAACCCATGCATATACCATGCATGTCAAAACTAGCAAGGAAATCATACATGCACTGTGATACCTGCAGATAATTTGTTGTAGCCATTTGATCCAAATATTCCTTGCTTGATCTTTACCTCCCCTTTACTTCCTTGTCATTCATTTTCCTTTGTTTCTACAATGGTAGAGGGCTCCAAGAATGCTCAGTGTAAGAGTATGATAGAATAGATACAATAGAGAGAGAGCTCCAAAACTGAACTGGTAAAAGGCTATAAATTAATCCTGAAAATATTTTTTTATTATTGAGGCCTCTATTTTCTTCCCACTTTTTTTCTTCAATTTCCTCCTGAAATGCAACTTGTGACCTTTCACCTTCCTTTTCTCCTAATTTCTTTTATTTTCATCAATAAAATGTTAATTTATGCCTCTTTTCCTTTTCATTTTCTTTCTCATTTCCTTTTCCAATTTCCTTAGCCATAATAAACCAAATGAACACCCACTTGGATGATTTCTCCAATATTCAACATGGAATAAGTGTCCCATGACCTTGGACTTAGTTTTCCTTTATTAAATTTACTATATGAAATTTTAACTTGGGGGTGTTACAGACCCCTTCTCCTTAGGGGAACACCGTCCTCATTATCCAATGACACTATAACCAACAAGACCGTTGAAAACCAAAACATAATGACCATAGAGCTTTATAGCTTAGCTCGATGTAATATTTACAATAAACAACCTACTGAAAACAAAAACCAACTTGAAAACATGAAAACATGACAACCATACCACTTATTGGAGATTTATAATGCAACTCATTGCATTATTTACAATGAAAATCATATATAAATACATATACAAATATAAAAACTCATTTTCCTTCACTGGAAAATAATGAAGGATACATTGCTTGCATCTGGTCACCCATCTCGCATGGTCCAACCCTCTCAAGGATATTCATTGGTTGAATCCTCTCAAGGATCTTGAGAGGCCCACAATACAGGTGTGCCAACTTCACACATGACCCAATCCTCAAGGAGATATTCTTGGGCTTGATGTGCAACTACACCTATTCCCCAACCTGAAAATTACTAAACAACCTATGTTGATCAACATATATCTTTTTTTTTCCTATGTTACCTTTAGATTCTTATTGATAACCTACATCTCTTATTCCATCTCTGCCAACATTTCTAGTCCAATCAGTACCCTATTCATTGGATCACTCCAGTTAATAGGAGTATTACAACTCTTTCCATACAGCACCTCAAATGGTCTCATCCTCACTGACTCCTCATACACATTGTTGTAATAAAACTCCACTAGTGGAATATACTCTTCTAACATTCACTAGTGATGCATAACATACATTCTTAATATGTCCTCCAACATAATTTTGACACTATTTGTCTATCAATCTGTATGGAGATGATAAATTGTGCTGAAGGCCAACTCTCTACCCAAACCTATAAATAACTCCTTCCACACCCTGGAAGTGAACTTGGCATATCTATCTAATGCAATTTTCCTAGGAATACCATGGAATCTCACTATATATCTGATAAAGACCTATGCTATCTTGATAGATGAATAAGTAGACTTAACTATAATAAAATGAGCTACCTTAGTTAACCTATCAACCACAACCATGATGGAATCATGTTTTCTAGATGTCCTTGGGAAACCTGTAATGATGTCCATGGAAATGACCTCCAATTTCCACTCTGGAATCATAATCGGTTATAGTAGACCACCTGGATCCTTACATGCTACTTTTACCTATTGAAAATACAAGCACCTAGCCACAAACTCTATCACTTGTTTCTTCATATTCAGGCAATAGTAGAACTTCTTCACCACTATCAATGTATTGTAATATAGACTTAAGTCTTTCGGATTAATCCCATCGTTAGTATTTGTTCAACATTTCAAACCAACTAATGTGGTTCATCCTCAAGACAAGGTGAGAAATCAATAGATCTGAGGGAATATATAGCAAGGATGCATCATTGCCCACAATTAGCCACTGAAAATTAGCCGTTAGGTAATTTGTTAAATTGTTTAATGAATTAGTTAGAAATTAGTTGTTATGTAATAAATAAATATTTCATTTCGATATTATAAATTGATAATATTAAATTTAGTTAGAAATTACATGTTTTTTTTTTTTTTTTTTTTTTTCTAGTTAAGACTAACCTAAGTACCCACGGGGATTTGAACCGGTGACCTATCGCAAGGAGTGCCTTAACAACGCACCCATTCACCGTCAATCCAAAGCCCCATGGGCTGTTAGAAATTACATGTTAAGTAATAAATAAATATTTAATTCATTTTGATATCATAAATATATTATTAATATTGAATATTATATTAAAATTATCTAAAAATAATTAATTTCGAATATTATAATAATATTATCTAGAAATAATTAAAATTTTCTAATATAGTTTGTTAGGGTTTGACCCATAATATTAGAAACTAGCTATTATAAGTAATGTTCTATAAATACTTAATTTAAATAATATAATTTGTTAGGGTCTGACCTATTCAAGGAAGGGTGTCCTTATAATGATTACTAATTTAGAGATTAATAATATTAAAATTATTATTTTAATATTTTAATTACTTATAGTTCAATCTTATTAATTTCTATAATAATCAAGTAGAATAATATTAAATTATTATTTTATTATTAATTTTTGTAAAGGTAAAAGGACTAAAATTGCTTGGAGGAAAAGGAGGATGTAATATATTGAGTGTCCTTAATAGGGCTTAATATGAAATTCCCACAAGCTAATATTCTTGAGGCCACTCCTGTCTAACACATAGATCATGTCCCTAAATCTTATGAAGCCATCTCTCCTGAGATGATAATACACATCTTATTCACTTGTACCATGTTGTTGTAACCTGTGCTTGATCTCCCTGTACCTTTCATCCTGTTGTCCTACCTATAATATTAGATCATGTAAATATATTCCATATGAACTCATATTTGTCATTTGATTTACTTGTATCCTTCTTCTAAGAGCATTTGTAACACTATTGTATTTTCACTTAATGTACTTGATCTCAAAGTCAAAATCGCTAAGCGTGGCCAACCATCTAGATTTCCTAGCATTTAGATTCAGTTGGTCAAAAAAGTACCTCAACCCACTATGACCAGTCATTAGAATGAACCTCCTGCCAATAATATACTACCTCCACATCTTCAATGCATGAATGATTGCTTGCAACACAATAGCGTGCATCTCATAGTTTTTCTTGTGCTCAATTAGTTTCCCTGACTCGTAGCATACGATTTGTCCCTACTTCATCAAGACTCCACGATGATAAATATTGCAAGAATATATACACACCACAAACTCTTTATCTTAATCTACAATATTGATAACCGGAGCGTTTGTGAACAATTGCTTCAATTTATTAAAGTTTGATGCACATTCTTCTATCCATTCGAATTTCTTTCCCTTTCTCTGCAATGATGTAATAGGATAGGCAATCCATGAGAAGTTCTTGATGAAACTACTATAGTAACCTACTAATCCCATGAATGATCTGACCTCTTCCACATTCCTAGGAGTTGGCCATTCCTTGATGGCTCTTATCGTTTCTGGATCCACTACTATGCCTTCCTTAGAAACAACATGCCTTGTGTAATGAACTTTCATTTGAAAGAAATTGCATTTCTGAAGCTTAGCATATAACTGATTCTCTCTTAGAAATATCAATACTTCTGCTAAGTGTTCGACATGCTCTTCCTCATTCTTAGAATATATCAGTGTATAATCAATGAATATAATAACAAACGTTTCTAGATAAGGGCACAACACACTATTCACCAAACACGTGAAAGTAGTTCGAGCGTTAGTCAAACCAAAATGAACTACAACAAAATCGTAATGCACATACCTGGTTTGGAAAGAAGTCTTGTAGATGTCCTCTTCTTTCATGCGTACCTAATGATATCGTGATCTCAAATGAATATTTAAGAACACTACTACTCCCTTAAACTAACTAAACAAGTCATCAACCTCGACAATGAATATGTCTTCTTGATCATCACCTTGTTTGCTGCTTATAATCATGCACAATCTAAGAGTACAACCCTTCTTCTTCACAAACAATACTGTTGCACCCCAAGGTGACACACTTGTCTTGATGTATCCCTTATCAAGAATTTTGTTCAACTGCAACATAAATTCCACTAAATCTAGACTGCTCATATTGCATAGTGCCTTTGGTGTAGATGTTTCCCTTAGTACCAACTCAATATAAAACTCCACTTCCCTGTGAGGTGGCAATTCTGAAATCTATGTTGGGAATACATCGTGGAAATTACTACATGACTGGATACCTCTTCAAGACTTCAACATCCCCAATGTCCTTACCTTTATCACTAGAGATATGAACTACAAATAACACACATCCTTTTCTACGACTATGCTTTGCATGTATAGCTATAACCATTCTAACCGATGCTACCTTCTTCTTACGCTATAATATTCTTTATTCTCCATTTCCATCCAGGCACTTAATAGCTTTGTCATAACAACCAAATTTGGTCTTGTGAAGGTGTAACCAATCCATACCCAAAAGCATATTGTATGATTTGAATGGAAGTACATTTAAATGTGTTGATGTAGGCATACCATTCAACTCAAATGCATAGGCTCTCACCCAATGATGAATCCTCTTCTTAGTACCTGTAGCCAACTGCACCAACCAGACTCTACATGCACTTTTTTTATCAAACCATACTTATCCACTAGGTTAGGATTAACTTAACTATAATTAGATCCAGGGTCAATCAGAAGAGAAATAACTTGATCACAATGCTTCTTTTCCATATCAACAATAGTTGCATGGTGATCTTCCTTCACGCTATCCAATGTTGCATAGATCTGATGAATGCTATGTCCAACATACCCAATTGTTTGCATGTCTTGATCATTAAATATCTTAGGCCTACCACCCTAATATGATGAGAAATCCTTCCTAAGATGCTCCTTGCCACATGTCCAGCACTACAACTTTCCCTACCACGGCCTCTATTCTTCTTCTCTTAAGACCACGACCCATGTCCATCCTTAAATACATTAAACTTCTTGTAATGAAAACAATTACCTTTCTCACTTACATCCTAAGGTCTCCTTTTCTTTGGAGAAAATTTACCTTTAGTCTTGTATTTCCCTTTCCAACCCTGCTGAGACTCTCTCTTGCACTTTGATTGCTCATAACAGTGTTTCAACTTCCCAATGAATTCTTCCAGTGATCTAGGCTCATCATATGCAATCTGATCCTTAAATGCTAATGGAAATCCATTGGCAAGTCTCTAAACTTTGGCCTTCTCATCCTTCAGATATAGTACATGCCTAAATAACTCTAGGAACTTAGTTATATACTCTTCATTGGTCATTGATACCACCTTCAACTCATAGAACTCCTTTGACTTACTACTATAGTACCTCTCTGGAAAGTACTTGTTTCAAAAAATCCTTTTGAACTCATGCCAATTCAACGCCTCTATCTTGATGTCTCTGACCCACTTCACATCTTCCCACTAGATTTTTGCTTTCCATTTGAGGCTGAAAATAGCTATATAAGCCTTCATGTTCTCAATGTAATCATAAAACTCAAATAACTTCTTCATCCCAGGTAACCTTGCCTATGAATCCTCTAGATTCTTCAATTCTCCATCAAGCATAGGTGGTTTGGCTCTCTTGAACTCATCTGGAAAATATCCCCTATCATTCTTCTTGCAAGGATGATAGTGATGATGACCATGATACTTTTTTGAACCTGAACTAGAATAGAACCCATGTCCATCACATCTCCTATTACGTGTATCAAATAACATGCCATCTTTAACCATGTCATATCTATCCAACCTGTGCCCACCATGAGACGTGCTACCATATTCCCCATTAGTCCTATCCTCGGGCCCAAAATTGATCTGTGGTTGTCCATGTCTCTGCAAATCTGACAAGCTCCAAAGGATGACTGCATTGACCTATACTTTTTTCTCATATGCCCTTTCAAGTCCCTCTTGTTATTGAATGACCCTATGATTTGCAACTTCTTATCTCTTCCTTCAAACTTCTGAAGGTTTCTGCTATGTTATGAGAGTACCCATCACCATGACTCTCATCTTATCTGTAAGGGGACTATCATGAAATATAACCCATCATTTTTCTAGTCATCTTTGATCCTCTTCTTTCTGCAAGTATATCATGTCAGATAACCAAACATGAACATAACCAACATAGCTTACTATAGTTCACAGGCGGATATCTGGTCTGCAAGATCAACCAGATTTGCATGATACATCTGTAATCATAATCATAATAATATATCGACATCGTGCATGAAAATACCAACTGCATACCATGACTTGATGCATGCCAACCATGTCCATAACAATGCATGCATAACAACATATAAACACTAACATGCCTAACAAATTCATATACAACCGACATGAATTCATGACAAAGACATCCCAAAAACAACATTAGAAACTTCTACATGTCAAAACAATTGTAACAATGACGACCACCATGCATACATAAGAAGATATACAACATTCATGCACGCATGACAAATGCATTATGCCAATCCTGTCTAAGAGTTAAACCATGCCTGATACCACTCTATAACACCATCCTCCAACACCTACCCAAGTTCACCAGTCCACCGAGGCAGATATGTGATGAATAGTTACTATGACATGAATCAACTCCCTAGGTACAATTAAGGATGTTATGAAACCAGCTCACAAAATAGAAGAAAACATACATGAACGACTTCAAAATTAGCCTCTTCAAGGGGGAAACCTCCTTTACATTAGAAAAAATAACAATTCTTCGATAATGCAAATGAAAATACCTCCTTTCTATATATAGGAGTCTAATTTGTAACAATATAATCAGAGCTGACACGACAATAATAATGTAAGGGCACAAAAATAACAATAGTGGGATTCTATGGGCCACAATAATAAAAATATGGTGACAACATGGGCACAACAATAACAATAAGTGGCTACAATGAAAATACTACTAAGGGAATAAAATAGTATTATAGGGATCGAACATGCCCCTCTCCTTCAGAAAAGTGTTGTCCTCAATGCTTGAGTAGTTGTGCATGCTTTTGTATAAAATTCTTATCCTCCCATGTGGAATGTTAAACGGGTAAGTTCTTTCATTTGATGTGATACTCTGAAATTGATCAATGTCATAGTTGTAGAGCTCTTGTTTCTATGACTACTTCAGGTTCCAATGTGATTTTTCCTTCCTCGTCCAGTTTAAGGAATATTGTTTGAACTAGGAACTTGTCATCTATAAGCTTCTTTAATCATGAAACATGGAAAACTCGGTGCACTAGAGAAGTTGCAGGAAGCTCGAATTTGTATGCCATAGTACCAACCTTTTGCAACACCTTGTACGAACCATAATACAATGGTGATAATTTATTATCCTTCTTAGCTTGCTTGAGGGAAATTTGTTTGTATGGCTATAGCCGTATAAATAACTAGTCACCTACATCAAAACTTCTTTCACTGTGATGTTGATCTGCCTATTATTTCATTCTATTCTATGCCAAAGTGAGGTTATCATTTAAGAGTTGGAGAACTTGTTTTTGATGCTCAATGTGATCTTCCACTACTTGAACCATAGAATTTTCTCTTAAATATGATGTGATGGATGGTGGATGATATCCATAATGTGCCATTAATGCGGTCATTTTTGATGCAGTATGGAAGGAAGTGTTATACCACCATTCAGCCAGAGGCAACTATTTGACACATTGTGTCTATTTTGTTGGAATATAATCCTAACATCTACATTTATTTTTTAGACTAAGTATCCTTAACTTAGCCACATGCACTAAAAATCATGTTCACACTTGGTTTTTGGTAAACTAGCTCGGTGGACCAACATTCCCTTTCTTTTTGCCTTTAAAGGCTTAATATTATTGAAATATTGGTCCAACTAGTTTCCTAAACCATTTAGACATCTAAGTGCATGTTCACACCTAACCACACCTCATCCACTTGACTTATTTGAGGATTGGCACCCCACATGAAGTTTCCCCCTTAAATCAAGGGATTTGTTCACCAAAACCATTTTAGCATGTTTTAAGATTGCCTTCCTTGGGAAATGCACCCCTCCTCATGATTTCCTTGTGGCTGATATTTGGCATAGGTTGTCTTGAGTCATTGTTGCTATTTTAGGCCTCCCTTTAGCTTTTCTTAGCCCTTTCTAGTTTTTTACTAGCTTTTTCCTAGTTTTCTAGATTCGCCAATTTCCATATAAGCACCTCCCTTCGGGATTAGAGGTTTGGTATCTCATGTATTACTATTGTTCATTAATTTAATACATTGATTTTATGGAGAAAATTCTTTCTCTCCTCTCTTGAATATCAACAAATTACTTGTGTTTAATTTAACCAGAATTCTAGATCTATTGGAGTTTTTGCAAGAATTCTACATGGTATCAGAGCTACTTCGAATCTAGTGGATTGTAGATAGTTTTATTTGTAGGTATAGATCATCAGGAGGTGCAACAAGCAGCAATGGATCATCCCTCTCAGCCTAGATCGTTCTAAATCCTTTCAATTACTTCGAATGGAAGAAAGAGATCACTCTGCTCCTCCAAAGCAAAGGGTTTTACAAGGTAACAATGGGAATGGAGACTGAATCGACTTCTGCAGCGACGAAGATCAAGTATTTCAATAAATTAGATGAATCAATTGGGCTGATATGCGTATCAATTTCTAGAGAACTCCTCTTTCATGTCAGTGGAGCCACTACTCCCTATGTGGTCTAGACCACATTGGAAGGACTATTCAGAAAGCAGGATGAAATGAGAGTGCATCCTAGAGAATGAACTCATATCCCTCAGTCCAACTCATATCTCACTGTGCTCGAGAATGAAAAGAAGAGGGATGATAATAAAATGGGAGATGGAAGAGGGAGAGCATGATATGGTCATGCTTTAATGGCTATCACATCCACTCCATTAGCTTGGATCCTTGATTTAGGTGCATCGAACCATATCGGTGCATCAAAAGATGAATTTTCCTCCATTAAAGGAAGCACTAGATCCCCAATTTACTTTGGAGATGCCACACCCATAAAGGTGTGCGTTGAAGGAATTGTAGACCTCGAAGGGGGTTGCTTCACAAATGTGCTCCATGTTCCCTCACTCTCCACAAATCTTCTCTCGATATATTAGATAACTCATTCTAGCTCTAGAAGGAAGGTGGAGTTGACTCCAGAATCCACATTGATTACCGACATTTCCACAGGCTCATAGCTTGCACATGGAATTGCAGATCACGGTTCTCATTTGTATTTCTTCTCCCACTTTGTTCCTAAATCTATTAGCATTGTATTTGTGTCACAATATAATGATATCATCAGGTTATTGCATGAAATTTTTGGCCATATAAACTATAAGTACTTGCATCAACTCAGCAAAGAAAACATGGTAGAAGGATTACCCGCTATTAAATTCACAAGTGGTGTATGTCAAGGATGCATTCTTGGCAAGCATCCAAAGCAAAAGTTTGACAAAGGGAAGGCACAGGGAGCTTCTTTACATCTTGGGCTGATTCACAGTGACATCACGGGCCCATTCCTGTAGCCTTCAATCAGTATGGCTTGATATGTACTCATATTCATAGATGATTTCTCTCGCTTTACTTGGGTATTTTTTCTAAAATTCAAATCGAAAGTGTTTGAATTCCTTATGGAATTTAAAGAAATTCCTGAGAATGAGTCAGCATGTAAGATTAAGATACTCCATACTGATAATGGGGGCGATTATGTCAACAAACATTTGTAGCAACTTTGTATTGATGCAGGTATACAACTACAACACACAATGCCATATACACTACAGTGGAATGGTGTCACAGAGAGGAAAAACCGGTCGTTAAAAGAGATGGCCAATTGTACGCTACGGTTGAAACCATTAGATCCTAAGCTATGGGCTGATGCTATTAATTGTGCAGCATACATTGAGAACCAAATTCCCCACAGAGCACTAAAAGGCACCACACCATTTGAATGTTGGACTAGTAAGAAACTGAAAGTGTTGCACTTGCACATTTGTGGTTCACAAGCATGGGCTCACATTCTAACAGTTAACGAGAATGCTTTGGAGCCACAAAGTTTTGAATGTATCTTTGTTGGATATCCTCACAGTGTCAAAGGATATAGAATGTTGGACTCTCACATTGAAAAGTTCCTTGTAGTTAAAAGTGTGAAGTTTGAAGAAGAATCACTACATGACTTTTCAGCAGACCTTTCCAAGCAACCTCTTGTTGCCACTGATGAGGAGGAGTTCGAAACTTATTCGAGAACTTTAGAGAAGACATCAAAGAAGCCTCTTGGGTTAGATTCAAAGGATGAGGATTAGGTCATGGCTGCTCCAAGTCAGCTGCCAACTTGGGCATATAAAACCCTGCAAGATATAGGTGAACTAGTTGGTGATCCTGCATATGCGAGAAGGACTAGATCACAGTTTTTTGGAACTGCTCAAGCCCTGACTACCACTGAACCATTGATTCCCTTACATTGCTATATGACACTTGGTTCAGATCTAAAGTCACACTTTGAAACTACTTGAAACCCACATTGGGAGGCTGTCATGGATGAAGAGTACTCTGCT
Organism: Pinus tabuliformis; assembly: GCA_031772625.1. NCBI lineage: Eukaryota > Viridiplantae > Streptophyta > Pinopsida > Pinales > Pinaceae > Pinus > Pinus tabuliformis. The sequence goes on along the minus strand of CM062814.1, from coordinate 355,983,544 downwards.
CTCATGGGAAAAAACACATGGGACTTGGTTCCACCTTTGAAAGGGAGAAAGCTTGTTCGATGCCGATGGATCTATCAAACAAAGATTTCTACAGATGTTGAGATCAGTAGTACAAATCTTGATTTGTTGCAAATTGATACTCACAGTTACATGGCATAGACTACACAGAGACATTTGCACCTATTGCAAAAATGGACTCCATTCGACTAGTTTTAGTCATTGCTGCTTCTCGCAGATGGGAAGTTCATCACATGTATGTGAAGAGTACATTTATTCATGGAGATCTCAAGGAGGATATATATATATGGAGCAGCCATAGGGATACATTTAGAACTCTTCCCTCGTTTGCAAATTAAAGAAATATTTGTATGGCCTAAAACAGGCTCCTAGAGCCTGGTATGCAAAGATGGATTCTTTCCTTCTTTCGATTGGATTCATTCAATGAAAATCTGATCCGAATGTTTATTTACTGCAACATGATGATTCCATTTTGCTAATATTACTTTATGTAGATGATTTACTGATGACATAAAACCTCTCCTCATCTATTGATTCGGCAAAATCAACATTGTACGATCCATTTTCCATGATATATTTGGGATTGTTTCACTACTTTCTTGGTCTTGAAGTTTCTTAGTCTACTTTAGGGATCAAGATGACATAGTATAAGTATGTATCAGATCTACTTTTCCACTTTCAGATGACAGAATGCAAGCCAGTAGCATCTCCCTTTCTTTCGGGGATCAGATTTGAGGATGTGGGTACTACACCTTTGGTGGACAGTACACTGTATTGACAGTTGGTTCGGAGTTTGTTGTATCTTACTCACACCTGACCTAATATATCTTTTGCAGTAGGAGTTTGTTTGAGATATATGCAGGAGCCCCATGAGCTTGACTACAAATTTGCAAAGAGAATCCTTAGATATGTGAAAGGTACTTCCAGTTTTGGTATATTTTATGCTGCAGATTGCCCACATTCACTGATTGGGTACACATATTCTAATTGGGATAGTGATGCTATAGACCGCAAGTCCACCTCTAGTTATGTTTTCAACTTTAGTTCAGGGAATTTTTGTTGGTGTATCAAGAAGCAATCCATGATTGATTTATCTACAGCTGAGGCAGAGTATAGAGGTGCAGTGAATGAAACTACACGGGTTGTTTGGTCGCAGAGGCTTCTCTCCAAGTTTGGTATTTAGTATCCACTTTCGACTGTCATATTTTGTGACAATCAAGGGTCCATTCACATATCGATTGATCTAGTTTAGAGGAAGAGGACCAAGCACATCGAGATTCACATGCATTACATCCGTGAGCTGATCCATGACCAAGTCATGTCACTGTAGTACTACCCCACTGAGCAATAGGTTGCAAACATATTCACCACGTCTTTCACTGAAAAGAAATTTTCAAAACTGACAGCTATGCTTGGAGTGGTGGAGACATATAAGTAGGCCCTTCTAGCCACATAGCACTTTTTCCTCTTTTGTGGGGAGGGCGGGGGCCGGGGTTCCCACGAGGTTTTCCCTCTTTCTTCATTTTATGAGGATCTTTTATGTATTGTACTTGAGTACCTAACATGGCATCTTGGTCGAGAGTCAGTTTAGATAAGTGAGTTAGGATGAAAGGGGGGGGTGTTGGAATATAATTCTCACATCTACATTTATTTTTTAGCCTAAGAATCCTTGACTTAACCACATGCACTAAAAATCATGTTCACACTTGGTTTATGGTAAACTAGCTCGGTGGACCAACTTTCCCTTGTTTTTTGCCTTTAAAGGCTTAATATTATGGAAATATTGGTCCAACCACTTTCCTAAACTATTTACACATCTAAGTTCATGTTCACACCTAACCACACCTCATCCACTTGAGTTATTTGAGGATTGGCGCCCACATGAAGATTCCCCCTTAGATCAAAGGATTCGGTCCCCCAGACCATTTTAACATGTTTTAAAGTTGCCTTCCTTGGGAAATTCACCCCTCCTCATGCTTTCCTCATGGATGATATTTGGCATAGGTTTTCTTGTGTCATTATTGCCATTTTAGGACTCTCTTTAGCTTTTCTTAGCCTTTTCTAGTTTTTTACTAGCTTTTTCCTAGTTTTCTAGATTTGACAATTTCTATATAACCACTTCCCTTTAGGATTAGAGGTTTGGTAGCTAATGCATTAATATTGTTCATTAACTTTATACATTTATTTTATGGATCAAATTCTTTCTCTCCTCTCTTGAATATCAACAAATTACTTGTGTTTAATTTAACTAGAATTCTAGATCTATCAGAGTTTCTGCAGGAATTCTACATATTTATTAGATACAAAGCAACGAAGATATTCTTCCAAAACTTTGTTTACTATCTCATTTTTCCCATCAGACTTAGGATGATAAGATGAACTATGAGCTAACTGAGCACCCAGATAAGGAAATATTTATGTCCAAAATTTCCAGTGAGAATGGGATCTTTTTCACTTACATTAATCTTTGGGTTTCCATGTAGCTTTTGAATTGTATCCATAAATGCAGTAGAAATTGTATTGGCTTTGAATGGATGAGATAATGCACAAAAGTGTTCATACTTGGTAACTATATCAACTACCACCATAATGACACTCTTTCCTACAGACTTGGCTAAACCTATGATAAAATCCATTGAAACATCCTCCCAATGTTAACTTTGAATGGATAAAGGTGTTAATAGACTCGAGGTCTTAATTTTTTCGACTTCATTTTGTTGGAAAACCAAACATTCTACCAAACACTTTTGAAAATCAGATTTAAGGCCATCCAAAAAAAATTCCTTCTTAACCCTATGGTAAGTTTTTAAAATCACTAAGTGCCCTCCTAAGGGAGAGGTGTGCAATTCCATAACAATCTTTTTTTTGAGCTGGGAATTCTTACAGAGGTATAAGAAATATTTGTACCATAACAAATCATTTCTCCAGCTAAATGTATCATATGTACTGGGATGTTGTTGTAACTTTTGAATGATTGCCCACACTTCCTCGTCATTCTTCCATTCATCCCTTGCTTTGTTCATCCAATCTAGATGGATAATAGAAATGGAAAATAGAAATTCTTCCACATCCTCATCCTTTCTTGAGAGGGCATCTGCAACAAAATTTTGCTTCCCTCTTTCGTAGATGATTTCAAAGTCATAACCCAAGATTTTTGTGAACCATTTTTGGTTCTCTTTTGAAGATAATATTTTTTCTAAACATTATTTAAGTCTATCATGATCCATTTTTACCTTGAAGTGTCTTCCCATTAGGTAAGATCACTATTTCCTAAGTTCATGTAGTACTGCCAACATTTCCTTCTCATAAATATCTTTGCGTAAATACTTTCCTTTGATAAAGCAAATTCTGAAAGAATTGGGTCTTAAAACATCACCAATTCCATTTCCTAAGGCATCACATTGCAAAATAAAGGATTTTATGAAGTCTAGCATAGCTAAGACCGATGCTTGCCACATTGCCTCTTTAAGATATTCAAAGGTGTTCATTGCTTCTGTGAAAATTCATATTTCTTCAATAATGTTGTTAGAGGTGCTTCTATTCTCCTCTAATTCTTAACAAAATTATGATAATACCTTGTCAACCCAAGAAATCCTCGCAGATTCTTTATGGATTTGGGGATTTTCCATTCCTTAATGGCTTTAATTTTTCTATGGTCTACCTTAACACCTTCATGAGATACAATATGACCGAGATATTCCACCTATTGTACTCCAAAGAAATATTTGAGGTTTTTTCATATAATTATTTCTCCTCCAATAGCTTAAGCACCTTGTCAACATGTTGAACATGATCCTTCCAAGAATTGTTATAGATTAGTATATCATCAAAAAATACTGACACAAATTTTCTAAGAAAGGGTTTGAAAATGGAATTCATCAAACCATTAAATGTAGAAGGTGCATTAGTAAGGCCAAAAGGCATGACCAAAAATTCATAATGACCCTCATGATTTCTAAATATTGTTTTTTGAATGTCTTCAGTCTTCATTCTGATTTGATGATATCCTAAATGAAGATCCAACTTTGTGAAGTAAATTGATGCATGAAATTCATCCAATAATTCATTAATAACAATAATGGGAAATTTATCATAATAGTGAGCTTTTTGAGCTCCCTATAATTCGGACACATGTGCCATGATCCATCCTTCTTGTGTTCCAATACTACTGGAGCAGAGAAAGAACTTTGACTTAGTTGAATTATACCACCCTCTAGCTTTTCTGGAACCATACATTCAATTTCACTCTTTTGGGCATAGGGATATCTATAGGGCCTGATGTTTGGAGGAACAATTCCTGGAATCAAATGAATAGCATGATCATGATCACGAGTACGTGGGAGGCCTTTGGGTGTCTCAAATGCCTTGGAATGATTGTCCAATACTTTTTGGAGCTATGGAGAAATAGATGATTTCAATGTGGGAACCTCTAGCGAACATAATTGTGCAATTACGACTCATTGTTTCCTTAGAATATTTTTCATGCCATTAGAGATTACTATATTTCCCGGTTTCCCTGCGATACCCCTTAATTTAACTTCCTTTCCTTCTGATTTTTTTTCAAGAAAAGTTCTTAAAAACTAAAAGTTATCGTACCCAAAGATTGTATCCATTGAATTCCTAGTACAACATCAGCACCACCCATTATAATGAAAGGCATTGGACTATTCAATACATATTCTCCCATGGATAGCTTTATATTATGCCACTTCCCATACAAATTTATGATTCCTCCATTTGCAACCATCACTTGACACTCTATTTTTGGATATAGGAATAAATTCAATTCCTTGGCTATCTTACAATGAATAAAACTATGGGTACTCCCCAAATCAATCATCACTATTACCTTTTTCTTCTTGATATGTCCTTTTATCTTGAGAGTTTGAGTTGTGGTAATTCTGACCAATGCATTACAAGATATGGTCGGATTCATTTCTTCTTTCTCTAGGGTTTGTTCCTAGTGTATATCCTCTTATTTTGACATTTCTTGCTCATTTTCTTCCTCCTCTTCACAATCTATGTAAAATAATTTCTTCTCAGCACACTTATGACCTTTATTCTATTTTCTATCATAATTGTAACAAAGTCTTTTTTCTCTTTTCTCTTCCAATTTTTGTGGTGTCAACCTTGTAAGTTGTGGAAGGTTAGGGGTAAAAACACTTGCATCTTTATAGTTGTGATCTTAGGCTTCCTTGTTTCCATAATTTTTCTTTCATTTTTTCTTGCCAACATGAATGCCTTCTTCAATGAATCAGGCTCCCAAAGGTGAACCTCATGTTGGATTTTATCCTTTAAAGTCCCTATGAACACATCAATCCTATGATCCTATGGAATATCTTTTACCCTCATTGTTATAGACAATTTTGTGCCTTGCATGAATTGTCAATAATCCAAGGGATCCAAAGTCCCTAAACATGATGTTCCCACCCCTAGAGGAACAAGGTCAGCAAACCAACAGCTCTCAGATCAGTTCTCCACCTGAAAACACTCAAAAACAAGCAATCCTGAAATCAAAGCAGGTGCTCCACTAGGCTTCTGCGCTGAAACTCAACTCCTCCATGGTGTACCTGCGTTGCAAAGCAGGTAGAACAAAGGCCACCTGCGCTGAGCGAGATGGGACAAGTGGCACACTGAGTCATTGCTCTGGAATCTTCCAAAAATGACACTTGGATCAGGAATTTCGCCTTGTGATGAGTCAGAGGCTCTGTTTCTCCAAGTGGAAGCAAAGTTCTCCAAGTGGACTCAAGAACTAAAGATCAACTGAAGAGAGAGAGGACACAAGGCAGCTACACATCAGTTGCAAGCTGACTCATCCTTTCTCAATTCATCTATATATTGAGCTCTCTCCTATGAGCTCAGGAGGCTGGAATTTTGTGCAAAGTAATGACATGCTGTTGGTTTCACTATAGAACTATTGGGTGATTGCTTGAAGGAGGTGAAGAGGAGAAATTCTTTCTGCTGGGAGGTGTTGCTGGATTGGAGCCTTCAATGGTTGTAACCTTCTCAGAACTTTACTTCTTCCATTAATAAAAGCTATTGAGGTTCTTCTATATGCATTTGTTTCAATGATGTATTGTGATGATTGTATATTTGATTTATGCTAATCCTTGAATCAGTTATGAATGCATGCTTCTTGTAGTTTCCTTCTTTGTTATTTTGCAGGATCTCATTGTAGCTGGGCCAGCAAAAGAGCAAAGAGCTAGGAGCGAGCAGCAAAGAGAAGAGATTGGAGCAAATATTAAGCGCAAGGCAACGGTTAGTGCATTTCTTCATTCTCTCTTGCTTTCATAAAGAAGTAAACCTTAAGTAGTTTTGTTTACAGTTGTTGCTGAGGTACTATCACCCTTAGAGTGGGATAGGGTCATCCGAATCGGATACTTTTCCCTACAACAAACTGGCGACTCCGCTGGGGATCGTATCTGTTTGATTGTTTGTAGTATTTTGCTATTCATTTCCTGAACAAAAGAGTACCAAATCGAAAAGCTTTTGACTATATCAAAAGCGAAGTAGAGGGCAGCTACTCTAGCTCATTTCTGAGCATGTTCATGATTTGAAGATCTGATCTACAAGGATCCTTGTAAGCTCTTAGTGATAGCTTTTCATCTTCCTTGTCATCCCTTAGTGTGTACTTGACTGATAGCTTCTGATTTGAGCAAAAACTGTGAATTTTTTAGAAAATTGTGACCCGGAAACTGAGAAAACGCAACTTTCGTTTTCCAAAGCAGGTAGTACACAGGCTACCTGCTTTGCAACGCAGGTCCCGAAGGGGCTACCTGCGCTGAGAGCCAGACTGGCTGTGCAGCACCTGCGTTGGCCCAATTTTGCCTTGTGCATTTGGGGTTTCCTCCCTTTTTCTTGCATGTTTTCACTATAGATTTTGCAGCCAGTTACCAGTCTTGTACCTGTTCTGAAACCAACCTTACTTGCCATCATTCCGCCTCTGTTATATAACGAAATTGTACTTGTTCTTTTGTATTTCTTACATCATTTACAATTTCCCATAACGAAAGTGAACTAGTCTTGCTTTGGCCTCTTAGATCTGAACCTGTGTTAGGCATTGTGCTGGTCTAAAGAGTTAGCTTGTTTGCTGTCCATAGCTGATTAGTCTTTTTACTTTCGTCATTATGGTTTGATTTCATGTATTTCCAGTGATTAAACAAGTAAATCTTAAGGTGTCTTTTGATTTTGGACAAGCTTGTTTGTTTTCGCTTTAAATCAAAATCAAAGTTATATAACAACTTTCTTTTTGTAATACATCAACATTAAGAAAAGGAAAAGAAAATACATGCATTGTGAATTTTGCATTTGAAAAAAGTTTGCATGATGATTTAGGAGAAAGTGCATTAGTTTGTGCTGTATGAACTGTGTGAAAAGATTTGCCTTTCTTCTCCCTCAGTAGTTAAGATTTTCATCAGTCAAAAAGATTTGAAAAAGCTTGCTTCTCATCTTAGGCTGCATTTAGGAATTGTCCATATACATCTCGTGGTGAACCTTGAAAGGCAAACTTTAAAAAGATCAACTTAAAATATACTGAATGAACCTAACAACGCATTTGAAACATAACGCAAACACATAGAGGTCTAGGTAGAGACGTGTTCCGGCGTCGTTAAACATAGTGACTGTCGATCTCTACGAAGGTGGGTGATTCCTCCTGAGAGTCGGTGGCACTAATACGGACTTGTGCTCCCACGTACCGTCGCGTATATATTGGGAGACCCCTATAGGCATTTATCCTTTATCCTTAGGAAGCCGTGTCGGCCGCCCTACTGATTGCGATGCAGTGAACACAGCATTCACGAAGATCGACCACCCGTACCGTAAAACGTATTCTGTGGTTTCGCGAAAGGTTTGGCACACCCTCTGCCTAGATCTCCAGAGCAGTTTCTTTTGGCCTTTTTCAAACTCTATAACTGAAAAGGTCCAACTGAGCATTTGTCACTTCGAGCTCGTTAATACATCGAAGGAGACTAGAGTCATCTTTAGCTTTTTCTCGACTCTTAAAACATGAAAAAGCAAAGTTATGTTTAAAAGCGTCTAATAAGATTCATTCAAATCGGAAACACAAATTTCCCCCTTTATATTTTAGTTGATCGAGTAATCCGCAATCGTGGAAGAAAGTCAATTGAATATCCGTCGTTCTCAGATGCTTGCGAGTCAACCATCTTTGTCTCCGGAATCGAAAACAATCCGGACAAAGCGAGCTCGTCGAACCAGTTCAAAATCTCCTTTAAAAGTTAGAACAAGTGTTCCGACAACATCTGAGATTCTGGTTACTCCAAACATTTCCGGAAACCCTGCCTCTATAGAAGAAGTTCAACCACCACAGAAGGACAGTAATACTGATCCTAGTCTGGGGGCAAATACTTGTATAACTGAACCAGTTCCATCTGTAACTGGTCCAGAGAGTTTTGTTCCTCAAACATCTGTCGCTGTTGATACAACCCCTTCTTCGGCACCGAAAATCTTTTACGGACCTGACGGTCTTCCTCTTCCACCTGGTCTGATTGCGATAGAGGAAATTATAGAGGAACCGCAAGTATCCACTCCAACTTATTTTGGAGTAGGGGTCACTCTATTTCCTGCTACAACAGAAGTTTGTCCATCACCAGTGGAAGTTCCTATAGAATCACTAGGCAATCAATTGGACAGACTCAAAATGTCTGAACAACCGTCGACATCTAGGACTGTGTCAAATGACACGGCGAGAGTAGAATTACCTGCTGCGAATCCAACAATGTTCACCGGCATACCATCTGTCCCAACTAGCTCTCAATCGCTAGAAGGAGTCCACCAAGGGACTATCTCGACAGTATGGTCTGTTCCTGTCTGTTCCGGAGTAATGTCTGGTAACTCTTATGGTGAGACTCATCAAATTGACCCTTTTGGGAATCAATTTAGGCCATCCAGTCCTCCAGGACAATCAGTTGCCTTGAGTTCTGGGTTACCACCGTATGGGGGGCAGTATGCTTTTTCATTACCCCCTCCGGGAGGGTACCCATACGGGAGTTCTCAACCTTACTCAAGTTATGGTGGAATTGCAACAAGTAGTTGGGTACCTATGCTATCCCAGCCACCAAGAGTTGTACATTCTATGCAACAGTGTGTACCTGTGACGAACATCCCAACTACACCGGCTATCGTAACCGTGTCGCAAGTTCAAACGATTCCTGTTGTATGTCAACCTCAGATTTCTCAGGTTCTCATGCAACAGCCCCTTGACCCTGCGACCCAACCACAATCGCCTACTGGTGGGGCAACACAAGTACAATCGGGTACAAGTACCCCACATCTTGGTCCAATGGTTAGTGTAGCACAACAACCCATGGTATCGCAACCATGGATAGTGCAATACCAACAGCCACAATTCCAGCAAGTGTACCAAGGTTCTGAACAGCAAATCTTTGCGAATGCTGGACAACCATATATCCAAAATGGTCAAAATCAACCACTTTATAGTGGTCAAGTTCATCAACCATATCAGTCATACCAACATCAACTCCATTATGCTGGTATGCAAAGACCAACTGTTCAGGCGATTCCATCGTACCCTGGTTACGCTTCACCTAACTTGAATCAACAGTTACCATTCGTGGCGACTTTAGAGTTGCCTGATTTACATCGGTTAACCAATGATCCAATTGCTTACGCCCCATGGTGGCCAGTGATCCCACACAAACTTCCATCCGACATTCCTAAATTCAATGGAAATCCAGGTGAAGACCCGTCGAATCATGTGATGAAATTTCATCTGTGGTGTTCGTCGAACACTCTAAATGATGATTCGATAAGGCTTCGCCTCTTTCAGAGGACATTGACAGGTCCAGCGGCAAAATGGTATATAGAATTGCCAAGAGCTTCGTTTGACAATTTTCGCTCCCTTGCCACGACATTCTTAACCCACTTTCAATTACCAATAAGGTATGAAACGGGAACAGAAATATTGACTAACTTCAAACAGACAACCGCAACTCATATATCAGATCATATACATGAGTGGCGATGTCGACGAAGAATGGTTAAAACATACGTTCCTGATCAGCTTTTAGCTGAGTGGTTTATAAAGTCGTTACTTCCGGCCATAACGGAAGATGTGGCAAAGGGGGGAGTCGTAACGGAAGAGCAGGTTATCGCTCGTGCGCAATATTTGGACTTAGTATATACTCAGTCCGGCACGCTCTATGACAAAATACCAGACGCCCCTAGACCAGATTTTTCAATCCCTCCTCCTCCTAAATCAAATAGTGACTCTCATGTCGGCGATGGCGTGATTGGCACGGCAAACACGAATCCGAAAAGGACCAATCAAAAGAAGGCCCGTAAGGATTCGAATCAAAATGCACATGAAGAAGTTCTTGCTTCGGAAGTAAATGCCGTATCGACAGATAAGGGCAAAGAAACCAATCAACCAGGAAGCAAGAAGAAACAAAACAAAGGGAAGAAGAATAAACAAGGTGAGTCATCTCCTAAGAAAAATTCTTCAAACCCTCCTGGGAATAGGAAACGGTATCCATGTCAAATATGCGATGACAAAGATCACAACACTAAGGATTGCCCATTCAAAGCTGAGCTAAAGAGGTTCTTTAAAAGTCCTCATACCTCGACTGTGTCAAGTGATCAATTTCCTAACCCAGGTCAAAATCTGGTTGATAGAGGAAACGCTTCCCCATCTCAAGTGCTTATGTTGTCGGTTTCAAAATAGCAAAATGATGCTTTGATTTCGACAAGGAACAAAGATTACGGGAATCCACAGGTGTCGAACGATAAAGGTAAAGATCAACCTAGCAGTTCGACAACAACTTCGGCAGAAGTTGTACCCCCCATCACGCATGAATTAACAATAAAACCGCCAAAGGGAGTAGTGCACAAGTCGACCTTTAATCCTCGTGCCAGAGCGGCACAGCATTATAACATAGTGGAAGATTTGGCGCAATCGCCATCTGCTATGTCGACTCTTGAGGTACTACAACATTGCCCATCCCAAAGGCAGGCATTGTTATCAGCAATTGGTGGGGTGGATCCTAAAGATTCCAATCTAGTGTCCTTTGATCACAAAGGGTATGATCCTCAGTTACCAGCTCAACTAGCTTTCCTCGTCCAAGTGAAAGCCCTCAACAAAACAGTTCATAGAACGATTATTGATGAGGGGGCATCAACATGTATTATGTCGATGAGTTGCTGGAAAACTTTAGGATCTCCAACCTTGTCATGATCATCGACAACATTAAAAGCATTTGACGGAAGGATATATACCCCTTACGGTATCCTTAGTAACCTGAAAGTTGAACTAGGGGGCAAAACAGTAGAAATAGATGTTGAAGTCATTGATGGCAATCTTAACTATAACATCCTACTGGGAAGGCCATGGATTTATGCCATGCAAGCTGTTGTGTCGACTTATTTTAGGAAGATCGCATTCCCCTTTGAAGGAGGGATTACGGTCGTCGATCAACAAAACTTCCTCCCTAATGGTTCACAAGTTACAGGAAGCGTTCCCATGATCCATGGCAGCGACCGGTCAATTCAAGATATTGGAGTAGGTCTGTTGAAAGATCCCACTATGATGGGAACTTTCGCGCTACCACCTCCTAGTTGCATAGGAAATGTACCATTTGTAGCAACATGCAATATGGTATCCACCTTGAAGGACACAGAAGGCAAAGTCGCTATGGATCATGCAATGGTTTTGCCACCAAGCCCCATTGAAATATTGTAGCAATCAATGTTTCAGGCCTGGGAGGTGAACCCCAATCAGCGCTCATCGAGCGTTTGGGTAGATAGATCTAGAGAATATGGTACCCCATTAGATCCTTGGTCAAAAGTACATGGAACTGATGAAGGAATCTTACAATCAATGATGATTGAGGGGGCACCATGGAATGACCACCACCATCGTTCCCTTCTTCCGGAATACGAAGAAGATACTCAAAAAGATCTTTACCACCCTTCAGTCTTTGAATTCCTAACAAATATTGTAAACACGGTGGATTCCGAGCGAAAATTATCCAATATTGAAGAGACTATAGCCATAAATATCTCGACCAAAATAGGTGTTGTAGAGAATATTCATGTTGGCAAAGGTTGTTCCCCTTCAGAACTGGAAATATATAACGCTCTTTTTCGCGAATTTAGAGATGTCTTTGCTTGGTCATATGATGAAATGCCAGGCATCGACTCGAGTATCGTTGAACATGAAATTAAAATGTATCCTGATGTCAAACCAGTAAGGCAACGGCTTCGACAGGTTCACCCTAAGAAAGCCGCTACCATTAAGACAGAAGTTGAGAAACTTCTCCATGCTGGATTCATCTACCCGGTTCCGCTAACCGATTGGGTATCGAATATTGTACTTGTTATGAAAAAACAAGGAACAATACGAGTGTGCGTCGATTATAGGGATGTAAATCAAGCTTGTCCAAAGGACAACTACCCTACGCCCTTCATCGACCAGATAATTGATGAATGCGCCGGATGTGAAATCTTTTCCTTTATGGATGGATTCTCCGGGTACAATCAAATTAATATCCGCCCACAAGACCAGTCAAAGACTGCTTTTATATGTCCGTGGGGCACATTCGCCTATCGAAAATTACCCTTTGGTTTAAAGAATGCAGGGGCGACATTTCAGAGGGCTATGAATTATGCCTTCCATGACATCAAGAGCATTGTTCAACCATATCTCGACGATCTTCTGGCTCATTCGCGAAAGCGGACTGATCATCCGCAGCATCTAAGAGCGATATTTCTACGTTGCCGACACTACAAAATAAGACTCAATCCACACAAATGTGTATTTTGCGTCGGTTCTGGTCGTTTACTTGGCTTTGTAGTCTCCAAAGATGGGATTCGTCTCGACCCCTGTAAGGTTCAGGCAATCATCAACTTGCCTCCACCTTCTAATTTGCTTCAGATTCAGAAACTCCAAGGGAAAGCAAACTTTCTGAGGAGGTTCATTCCTAATTACGCAGAACTTGCTAAAGGTTATACACGTCTTTTGAAAAAGGACGTACCCTTCGATTGGGACCAGGTTGCGCAAGCTTCCTTTGACGCTTTGAAAGAATCTCTAGTAAAAGCATCATTAATGTACGCCCCAGATTATCGTAGGGATTTTAACCTGTATCTAGCTGCAGCAGATACAACCATTGCAATGGTTTTAGTTCAAGAAATCGATGGAGTTGAACATCCTGTATATTATTTAAGTAAAAACTTAAATGATACAGAAAGTAAATATTCTTACGTTGAAAAGCTAGCACTTGCTGCTGTTCAAGCGGTACAGAGATTTCGACATTATATCCTCTTTAGGAAAACTACCATTCTGTCAGATTGCAACCCCATGACTTATATACTGTCGCGACAGTTACTGGGGGGCAAGTATTCCAAATGGATAGCGATCCTTCAAGAGTTTGATCTGGAATTTGTGAAATCCAAGTCAAAGAAAGCTCTGGTATTCGCAGAATTATTATGCGATCTCCCATCGTCGTCCAACGATGAAACTTCCAAGGAATCAATCGTGGACGAGACTTTATTTTTGATATCTGCGAGCGATGAATGGTATGGAGATATAATTATCTATCTCCAAACCCAAAAATTTCGGCCAGACACCTCACACTCCGAACAGAAACGTATACGATACCAGGCAAAAGACTACGTGATCGTCGGTGATACCCTTTACCGTCGTGGTATCGATACAGTTCTGAGGAGGTGTCTCACCCATGAAGAAGCCGAAAAAGCCCTGAATGAGTGTCATTCAGGCGCGTGTGGAGGGCATCAATCCGGTTTTGCTACAGCCCAAAGGATATTAAGAGCAGGATATTTTTGGCCAACCATGTTTAAAGATTGCATAATCGCAGTCCGAAGTTGTCATTCCTGCCAAATCTTTGATAGCAAAACCAGAAGACCACCCGCACCACTGCAACCAATAGTTGCAGTTGGGCCTTTCGCCAAATGGGGCATCGATTTCATGCAATGTAACCCCACCTCGACCGGGGGGCATGGGTATATTATAGTCGCAGTTGACTATTTTACCAAATGGGCCGAGGCGATGCCTACATTGGACAATACTGGTGAAACAGCTGCCCTATTCTTTTTCAATCATGTAGTCGCCAGGTTCGGCGTACCCCAGGCTATAGTTACAGATCATGGATCGCATTTTCGCAATCACATGATGGTCGAATTAGCTGCTGTTAACACCCAGGTTGTTCCCTATGACTCCCAAGGGAATACGGCCGGGGTAACCACTAACCAATCTTTTGATCACTGTTTCTAGCCAAACTGTGATCAGAGAGGGCTCTCTCTTTATGATTTGTATCTGTTTATGATAGGGTTTTAGGCTAGGTATTATGCACAGGTTTTGTTTATGTTTTGGTTGAAGATTTTCTTTCAGGTCTTGTGATATAATGTTCAAAGAGTCAAATATCATTGGGCAATGGAGTCTATGGCTGTAGGTGTCTAGAATCCTTAAGGTGAACTGGTGGAACTTACAGGGCCATTTGGATACTTCATACAACAAAATTTTTGATTTATAACACAAACAGGTGAAAACACCAGTGAAAGCAATCAAGAATTTTCACTAAAGTATTTAAGTATTTCCACCAAACTAGGCATGAACAACGGATAGATGTCTCAGGGGCAAAACTTGAATCCCTGGGAATGTCTATCACTGCAAAAGATATAGTTTTAAAGTGCAGTAGTTAAGAATTACACTTCATTCACTGTATCTGAAGAAAACATGGATAATAGCTCAGTTTGAGTCCAGGGTAATCAGTGATTAAATCCTGGGACTATTCTTCTACTCTAGCTATTAAGTGTAAAACATTTAAACAATCAAAGAGAACAAAAGACTCGAAAACATGTAACACAAAGACTTAAGAAAGACTTATTGTTTTATGAAGCACTCTGGAATCCTGCACCGTTCACCATTCATCACAATGCATCAAGGCACGCCAAGCTTCGGAAATTCCATTCACCCTTTGTATTATTTCTCTGAGAATTTTACAGCAAATGAGATGCCCAAAATGAAAATAACAACAACCCCTCAAGCTTCTGCGAGGGGTGAATATATACTTGCGATTGTTTACAAAATATCTGAGTTCTAAGTTATCTCAGACTTAATATTCTCACCAACTTTTGAGATATTATTATCAGAAATTTATTACAGCATTGAATACAAAATAAAGGCGTCTTGATGTTTTGTCAGAAGATATTTTAGCCTTTGAGAGCTGCTGAGTCGGTTAAGATACTTTGATTAAATGCTGGAGAGCCCGACTTTTTGGCTTGTGCGCTGTATTTTGGGTCTGCTACCTTGTGATGGTGATTGCTGTTGTGGTGAGTAAATAGCCCTGCTGAGTTGGCTCAGCATCTGTCTCTTCCTTGTAGATTTTATCCACCAAAATTCTGCCTGTGCATGACTGTTCATATACTGGAGAAAAACTATTGCTACAGGTTCGGGCCTGATAAGATTACCTGTGTCAAATTCCTCCATTCTTCCTGTGTGGGCAATTGGTGTCTTATGATTGCCCCCAGAGTTTCATCTGCTTCTGTATACTTAAAGAAATTTGGTGGTGTATCAAACAGGTGATCAATTTCATTCATAATGAAAAACAGGTTATCCACCCTATCATACAAATTCTGCCCTGATGCTGGCCCTGTTTCTGCTGAGGTACTGGGCTGTTTTGCTATTTGTGCTGCAGCATGTGCATCAACCCTTTTGATGTAATTTTCCAGGGTAAGCAGCCTTCCTACACTGCTTAATATGCTGGGGAGGCCTCTGTTTTGTAATGCCACAAATCTGTCCAGGAATTTGTTGATCTCGGTCTGCATATCCTGTGTTCTTCTCTCCAGCGTTCCAACTAGGTTTCTCAGTGTCAAGACTCTTTTAGCTACTGAAATTGTTTCAGTCCTGTTAGTAATTCCTATTGTGGCCAGCTGAGAGCTTGTCTTGTTATTTAAAATATTGATCATTCTGCTGGCAGCATCTGGCATGTGGCCAAGGCTTGCTCTTGCTCTGTGTATTTCCTTGTTTGCCTTTGTGATGAGTGCTATTTGCTCATCCATAGTCTCAATATACTGCCACTGCTTGGTGATGGATCGACCAATGTTGCCCCAGAGGACTGCTTTTAATTCTGCTGTTACTTTTTCTAGTGCAAGCTCTTTTTCTAGTTCAGCTATTCTCTTTTTTAGAGCTTTTACCTCTCTTTCCTTTGCTGCCTCATTCTGCTTGCTTTTGTCAAATCTTTCATTCACTTTAGTCAAAGACCTTTTGACTTCATCAAGCTCTTTCATTTGGGATTCAAGAACTTGGATCTCAGCTTGCAGCCTCTGCATGTCCAGACTAGGAGTCTGCTCTGTTGTTGGCGTAGTTGTTGCTGTAGATGGTGCTGTAGATGGTGCTGTAGTTCCTGTCTGCTGAGGAGGAAGAGTAGTTGTTGGAGGAGTTTCTTCAAGATTGATTACTTCCGGAGGGGGCTGGGAAGTTTGGCCCTCTTCTCTCTGTTTCAATGTTGTCTGTAATGCTGCCTTTGCAGCTTCTGATTGTCCTAGCTGCTCCTGAGTCTGAACCAGCTCCTTGTACAGAGATATCATTAGATCTGTGGTATCCTTTTCTAGCCTTTGCTGAGCAACTTCATCTGTTTGAGGATGGATGGTGGCTGGGAGCTTGATTTTCTTTCTTAAGGCAGCCATGTCTTGATCCCTTATCTTTAACAGTTCTTGGATACCTTTAACATCTTTAGGATCATGTCCTATTTCTATAATTACCTCCTCCAAAGATTTGATTCTGTTATCCTTGGCTTGTGATGATGCTCTCTCCAATTCCAGCTGAGAGGCTGTATTATCAAGGCTGCTCTTCAATTTGTAGTTTTCCAATGTTTCATCTGCCAAGGAGGCATACACCATTTCACCAGTTTGTTTATGCAGTTCGATTTTATCCATAGGGTGTATGTCTTTAGCCATAACCTCCATGTTGGTTCTTAGATAATCCGAGGTAGATTGAGGATGCAGCGTTGTGGGCATGAAGTGACTCATGATCATCTTGCCTTCACTTACATCAAAGGCAGACATGAGTCTTTGCTGATTGGTAGGAGCCAGGTTCAGCAAATGATTGTACAGCTGTACTTTAATAGGATCACTTCTCCTCTTAATGTCAATAAATTGTTGTTTGATGCTTACTTGTCCTTCTTGTTGCTGGCTGGAGGAACTGACCTCTCCTCCCATAGCTCTATCATGTTCATGCTGGAATGAACTGGCTGACACTTCTCGGCTGGGTGGGCCCATACCCATTGCTTGCCTCACTGCTATGTCATCCTCTGGAAAGTCATTTAGTCTTTGTCTTTTCTCTCACCGATTGATGGATGAAGTCAGGGGAGTCTCTCTATCTCTTTTCCTAGTTAAGTCCTCCTTTTGTGGGGTTTGGAGGACCGAGGCATCAAAGGTAGTTTCTGCCCTAGGAGGCACTATATTCTGAGCCTGTTGCTCAGTGGAACTAGGAGTGTCAATCACCCTTTCTTGCTGCAAGGGTTGCTGTTCCTTAAGTGGCACTTCTTCTTGCTGCTGCCCCTGTTCCTGCTGTTCCATCTCTTCTTGCTGTTGCACCAATGTCTCCACTTGCTCTTCTGTTAATGGAGGTGGCTGCTCCACCTGCTTCCCTTTATCTTTACTGGCTGTTTGTGGTGTTTTCCCGGCAGCTTGCTGCTGTGTTGTTGATGATGTAGTAGCTGCTCCAGGCCGCTTTTTGTATGAGAGGGGAACCTGTCCACAAGTTTCTAAGTCAGCTTCCTTTTGAATGTTTCTAGCTTCTCTTTCTAGAAGCTCTTCAACAGTTATTTCTTCTTCTAAGGTACCCTCTTCCCAGCTTAATGCATTGGCATACTGTTCAATCTCGGGTTGTCTCTTGTGTGCATAGCTACCCAATTTATATTTTATCCTCCTGAGGGAGACAAAATGATTGGGGTCATATGGTATCCATTCAAAACTAGTTTGCAGTCTGAGGCCTTCCAGGATAGTGTTTGCTTCTTTCCATCCTTCCTCTTTTCTATTATATAGGAAAGGACCCAGCTGGCTCCTCACCTTTAGCTGTGACTTCTTGTTCTTGCTCTGAAAATGGAGGTAGTCTGAGTTCCCAAACTGTCTGAAATATTCCAAGGCAAAAAGCCTCATGGGGACATACCTTGGCAACCTAAAAGGGGTCAACTCACAGCCATATATTCTGATGACTGTGTGGTTCTGGTAGAGGTACCAGTTACCAATGCTGTAGGATTTATTCAAATGGAGAATTCTTCTCATATCATCAGTTAGTCTAGGAGGAGGAGTACCATGCAATACTGTCATGACTGGATAAATGAATAAGTCAATAAACTCAGTGTATGTGTAAGGTGATATAGAGGTACGATGAAAAACAGAGGTCCAGAACACAACTGACCTTGGATTTCCCTGGGCATTGAGTTGCTTCAAAGGAAAAGAGAATGTGGCTGGCTGATAAAACAAGAAGAGGTGGTATATATATGAGGTGTACCTGAATAGTCTTTCCCTCTTCAAGTTCATAAACTGGTCATGGATTTTATCTGCAATGTATGTAGCATAATCATAATGCACAGCTGGGGGCTTACCAGGAGAGAATAGAGACAGCATTGCTACTATGGTTTCATCCACATCCTCCATTCCCTTGAATCCTAGGGCATAGCTGATCAAATCCACTAACATCCTGCCCAATTCATTCAAGTAATGATACCCAATAGGAAGAGTTCTGACAGATTCAGAGCCTGGTCTTACAAACAGCTGATTGATTTTAATGAGTTGGTCGCTTGACAGCTTGCTCCCTTTCTTTATCAAATTCTGAATATGGAGTGGGGTCAATTGCTTAGCAGTATGGAAGTGCAGCATTTCATTTATACTCTCTGGGGTGATGTGGAACAAAACTAAGCCTGAGGGGCTAATGACAGCTCTTCGGTTTGGGTCATAGCATTCTTGGCAGCTGTGTATCAACTCTGGCATAGGATTTACCCGGGGGAGGTTGTAGATTGGCAGGTTTGAGTCCCAAATCCCCAAGATGTCTGCTCCACTCAGGTGCTGGGCTTTCAACTCATTCAGCATCTGGATATTATACTTGGAGCCTATAAGAAACCAGTCCAGCATTTGATAATCCATATCTCCCAGGGCTTTCCACTCCAATTCCTGGTGAGGGGCATTGAGGGGCTTGATGTTGAGAGCAATGGGAGTCTCCATGATCCTCTTCAAAGTTCAACAATTGCAGGTGGTTGGTTTAATGGAAGCAACACAGAATAGAAGTGATTTTCTGTAAAAACAGTTTGTATCTCAGGTACCAGAGGAGGAATTTACACAACAGCAGTTGAAATACTGTTTGTTTTTAGGAGCAGGGCTTCTCTATGGTCTCACTGTGTCCTCTTTTAGCGGGAGAATTGAGTTTGACAAGAAATTTGCCGGGAATACACAGTGAATGATGCTTTTGAGCGAAATTGCAGGTATTAAGGCTCGGCTGATGTTTTTGGACTTCACAGTTGCAAATGTGGATGTGCAGAGGGAAATGGCCGGTGAAAATATAATTTTTATGGTCTCCTTAGCCCTCTGAGTGACTTTAATTTCAATAACAGGCGTATGGAGGGCAACAAGTGGTAAATACATGTTAATTGACGAACAGAAGTCGCATGGGCGCGCAGGGTTGGAGCTGTGGAGGTCGCCTCGGTCAATCGAGCAGGTTGGCGAAAATTTGGACGTAAACAGCCATGCAGAGCCGAAGTAGCGACAGGAGTGGAAAGTGAGAAAAACACGGTTTTTTGGGTTAATATGGACCTTTTTACCATTTTGGCGCTTTTTAGTGATGACGTCAGCATGACGTCATTGGTGGGCCAAAGTGAGGTGACGTCAGCTGACGTCATCGGGTGACGTGGCAGTACACTGTTGGTCTATGGGGGCGATGAGGTGGCAGCCATGTCAGCGGCCATGTGGACGAATAACAGGGGCGAGGACAAGCGGATATGACGTGGCGAAGCATTAGTGGAAGACAGTTGGCGGTTAGGACCGTAGCGGTTACGGTTAGGGCTAGCCGCTACGGTCTCTCGGGGCGGTTTAGGTACGGTCTCAGAACTGTCAGACCCGGCTCCGAGAGCCTTCATCGCGCGACACGTGGAAAGGCCCTGACGTGACGCAACGTCACTTTCTCGGGCGGTAAAGGACGGCTGCGGGGGCTGCTCCGATATCATCGTGGATCGTCGGATCTTCGGGCCTTGATCCGACGGTGGGCGGAGCAACAACATGCTCGGGTGATATGTGGGCGGAAAACTTTGGGTTGCGGGTTTTTTTTAATGGTTTTTTCAATGTTTTTTCATAAAATCAAACTGCGCGCTAACCCTTTGGAAATGCGCCAGAGGCGGGTTTTTTGACTTTGGGTAATTCTTGCAAAGGTTTTAAGGGGTAAAAGAGGGTTTACAAGGGTTTTTCAATGCAAATGGTGGTTTGAAGAGCAAGTTGGCTTGTAGCAAGGGGGAATGGGATGTGATAGGTTCACCAAGGTGACCAGAGGTCTCTTTGGTTCCTTTTGAAAAGCATATGGCTATAATGCCAAGGGGAGGAGTATTTATAAGATTTTGGGGCTTTATACACCATAGTGTTAGTATTATTAGGGGAGGGGTAAGATAAGGGAGCTATATAGTAGAATTAGAGGTTAATATGAATGAGGGGAGCAAATGAAGGGGATTTTACTGAGTTTATCTGAAATTGATTTAGTTTTGAGAGTAGATCAAAATGAAAAGATCTTAGACAAAAATGTGGCTTCTGAATGAACTAGAACCACCATAAAACCATGATCTCTCTCCATAAATCTCAGCTGAAAAGGGAATGTTAATAATGGGGTGAAGGG
The DNA here is from genome assembly GCA_031772625.1 of Pinus tabuliformis. Taxonomy (NCBI): domain Eukaryota; kingdom Viridiplantae; phylum Streptophyta; class Pinopsida; order Pinales; family Pinaceae; genus Pinus; species Pinus tabuliformis. The sequence continues at coordinate 355,962,657 of CM062814.1, read as the reverse complement.
GGAAAGGGAGGTTAATCATGCTCCTTGCTGCAATTCGATGGAATTAACCACTTTGTCCATTGAGAGATTTTGCCTTGGCAATACATCTTTTGACATATGCATAATGGTGAAAATACCCTTTCTGCAACCACAACTGCTTACCCAGCTATTTTCCTAGCATTTTTTGTTTCTCCTTAGAGGGTGCACTTGGACTTGCAAACCCTTACTTGCCTTTTCTTTTCTTTGGCTTTTTCTTTACTCTTTTCTATCTACTTCTAGCCTTATCTCTTCCAAGGTCCCAGATTAAACTGTTGGGAACCTTTACTTCTCTACCTAAACTACTTGTCTGCCAAGATTGAACAGTTTGGACAGACTCCTTTCTCTATTCTAAAACAGAAAATTTAAATATGGCATGACCCAGTTTAAACTGTTGGATCATCCATCAAAATTGGAATAAGGTCATCAACATTGAAACACTTTACACACCTTCTGTTCTTTAGGAAATATGGGATGCTTGTGATACCAAAGCAGAGTATATTTGGACTTTCCTTTGACAATCATGAAATATGAAACCTATTGGTATAGGTATCCAACAGTGGCTCCACATGGGGATGGTTTTTCTTTTGAAAGACCAAGAACAGCAGGTCAGATTGCCTTGTTCTTTGACTGCCCATCTCAATCTTTGAAATTTCGCTGCTTTGATGTGTCAAAACTGTGTGCTACCTTTTTGAAAGACCTCTGATCCTATTTGCATCTTGCTGGTTGGTGAATCACTTGGAAAACTGCATTTTTACAATCTAAAATAGAAATAATATGTACATCTGCATATATACAAGGGAAACTGATGTTGCAGTCATGGGAAATAGTCAAAATAATGCTTCAGCATCCTGCCATTGACAGGACCCTCATCCAAGTCAGTTTCAGTCAGACTTTTGAGGAAGTAGGTGTTGTTACCTTGTACTGCTTGGACAGTAAATGGTCCTCTCCATAAAGAGTCAAACTTTCCATGTTTTCCTTTCTCTTCTCTTCTTGCATCCCACTTTAAGACTTTGTCCCCCATATTGAAATCTTCTGCTTTGGTTCTTCTATCAAAGGCTTTTTTCAATTTTTCTTGCAATTTCTGCACTCTGCTGAAGACTTGTTCTCTAGTTTGCTGTAAACAGATTATCTGATTGATCCTCCTTTGCATATCATTTGGCTCTGCTTGGCTCTCTTGCAGAAGCTTCATAACCGGCACTCCTAGTGATGAAGGAAATTTGGCTTCCAATCCATAGACTAACTCATATGGGCTGGTCCCAATTGATCTTTTTGTTGTTAGTCTATCTGCCCATAAAGCATTTACTAGTTTCTTATGCCAGTTCTTTTTGTTTTCCTCCAGCACTTTCTTTATGATGTTTATTAAACTTTTGTTTGATGATTCAGCAAGGCCATTTCCTTGAGGATAGTAAGCTGTAGAATGGCCCAAAGTAATGTGAAATTTATGGCAGAAGTTCACCATTTTCTTGGATCTGAAAGCAGCAGCATTGTCTGTTATTATCTTGTCTGGACAGCCAAATCTAGCCAGTATATTGTTTTCCAAAAACTGAATAATTACTGAATCATTTGCTTGTCTGCATGGGGCAGCTTCAATCCACTTGGTGAAGTAGTCTGTTGCTGTTAAAATCCATCTGTGTTGTCCTGAAGATGAGGGATGAATTTCCCCAATGAAATCCAAGCCCCATTGTTGGAAGGGTCTTTCTGTTGTAATGGGCTTCAAAGGAAGTGGCAGCAACTGTCTTTTGCCTTCAAACAGTTGGCATTTGTGGCATGAGGTTGTAAATTTCTTAACATCAGAGAACATGGTGGGCCAGTAATAACCAGCCCTCAATATCTTGTCCACAGTGGACTTCCAGTACAAGTGTCCACCGCAATCTCCAGCATGGGAATCTTGCATGATTTTGTTAGTTTCATTCTCTATTAGACAGTGCAGCAAGATACCTTCATGGTTTTTCCAAAGTAGATTTCCATCCATCACACAAAATCTAGATGTTTTCATTTTTAGGAACCTACACTTAGTTCTGGACAGTCCTGGGGGAGCACACAGGTTTTGTAACACATAACAGATGTCAGAGTACCAAGGAGATTGTTCAAAGGCTACATTGATCTTTGGAGTCGCCAGCTCTGTTTCACTGTCCAGTTGGTTAATATCTAAGGCTTGGAAATTTGCTTCTGTCATTAATTTGGCCAAACCTTGCCCTTTTATCAGCTTTGTAGGTTTTATTTCTATGTCAAATTCTAGAATATTGGCAATCCATTTTCCTCTTCTGCCCTCTAAGTTTTCTTGGGTGAGAATGTCTTTGACAATAGGACTTGGTACATAAGCCACAACATGGGAGTAAAGGATGTAAATCCTAAAGTCTTTAATAGCTTTGATCAAAGCATAAGCTTGCTTCTCCATTATTTGGTACTTTAGAGGGGCATCTCTGAGAGCTCTGCTGAAAAAGGCAATAGGCTTCTCGTTCCCTTGGTCATCTTTCTGTAATAAAACAGCAGCGATGGTATGTTGGGAGGCAAAGGAGAAAATGATAAAGTCTCTGTCAAACTGAGGATTGGTTAACACCGGGGTTTGAGTCAAGGCCAATTTTATACTTTCAAAGGCTTGTTTTGCTTCAACAGTCCATTTGACCTTTGAATCTTTCTTTAGCATATTGTTTAGTAATCTGATTAATTCTGCTAAATTAGGGATAAACCTTCTTAAAAAGTTGATTTTCCCCAAGAATCCTTGCAACTCCTTGACATTCCTTGGATGAGGCATTTGTAGGATAGCTTGTATCCTATCTGGATCAATTCTTATGCCATCTTTTGAGATAATGTGTCCTAAAAGTTTCCCTTCTTCCAAGCCAAATAATGACTTCTTGGGGTTTAAGGAAATACCATATTTCCTGCATGTTATGAAAATTTGTCTCAAATGTTTCAAGTGTTCTTGGTCAGATTTTGAAAAGGGTGTGAGATCATCTAAGTAAATGACTAAGAAGTCATGGATCTCTTTTGCAAAAGCAATGTCCATTGCTCTTTGAAACGTTGCCCCTGCGTTTTTCAATCCAAAGGGCATTTTCACATACTTGAAAGTTCCCCATGGGGTTGTAAATGCAGTTTTGTCTTGATCATCAGGGTGTACTAGGATTTGGTTGAAGCCTGAGAATCCATCAAGTAATGATATCCTTGAAGCCCCTACTACTCTTTGAAGAATGTGATCCATTTTGGGTAAAGGGTAGTTATCTTTGAGTGATACTTGATTCAAATTCCTTAAGTCTACACAAAGTCTAATCTCACCAGTTTTCTTTCTTGTAGGGACCAAATTTGAAATCCACTCAGAGAACCTGATTGGTGCTATGATACCAGCTTTGAACATTTTCTGTAATTCTTTTTCAATGGAAGGAAGGAGCACAGGATTGATTCTTCTCAATTTCTGTTTGAATGGTTTTTGATTAGGCTTGAGCGGAATGGCATGCTGGATGACAGAGGTATCATAAGACTTTAGATCCTCATATCCCCAAGCAAAAACATCTTGAAATTCTTTAAAGAGATCAATGTATTTGGGCTTTTGACCAGGGGGCAAAGAGGCAGATAGCTTTATTATTTTAGGCTTGTCTGCAGTACCAATGTTGCATTCTTCAATTGCTGCATCTAATGGCTGCATCTTTGGTTTCCTGGGGACATCATTTGAATCAAAAATGTCTTCTAATGGGGTAAGGCCTACTGGAAGGAAATTGTCTTTGAGTTGTATGATTTCAGCTTCAGCGCTGCTCATCTCTTCACAGCCAATTAGGTGAATTTGCTGAATGTTTTCATTGTTGAAAATGGTTGGATTCAGTAATTGTTTTGCTGTTCTAGGTGACATTGGGTGAGCAGACTGTTGAAACTGTATTTGTGATGGACTTGCTCCATCAAGTATTTGTGATTGACTTGCTCCATCAATATCAATATTTAATCCTGTGAATTCTTGTTGCAAGGTTAAAAAATTGTTTATTTGCATGTCATCCTCAAATACTTGCCATTCTTTGATATTGTTTGGGGTGGAGGGTCTGTATTTGACCTCGGCTGTGAAACAGTTATTGGGTTCTAATGGGAATTTAAAGGTGCTGGCAAAGGTTGCCAAGCTGTGTGCATGGAGATTGTGGCCCCTTGAAATTTTTGTGATAACAAACTCAGAGAAGGTCTCTAATATTTCAATTACAGCAGATCTGTAGGACCTCAATCTTTTGTCATTGGTGACAAAATTTCCTTTTACTTGTTGAATTACTAGATCAGAGTCTCCCATGATGGAGAGTTTAGGAGCTTGTAGTGATTTTGCTAGCTTTAGGCCCAGCAACAGAGCTTCGTATTCTGCCATGTTGTTAGTGCATCTAAAATTCAATCTATAAGCCCTGCCTTCTGCATAGTCTTTCTCTTTGTTATGTATCCACACTCCAGCTCCTGCTCCTAGCTTATTAACTGAGCCATCAAATTCTAGGACCCACAGGATGTCTTGCTGAACAGGAGATTTAAAATTCTGTTCATGGGATGGTAATGTGAGCATGAGTTGGGGTTTCTTTTCCCATTTGTTTTCTAGGATAATTTCATCCGTTGTTTGACAATCTTTGACAACTAGAGGAGGGATACTGTGTATTGTTGGGCTGATTGATGTTTGGCAGGTGATACTTGTTTGATCAATGTTTTGTTCTTGTATGAGTGTTTCGGTCCTAATGTCCTTGTTTGAGAGGCTTGTGCTGTCATTGAAGAGGATGAAGGAGTCTATGTCCGAATGGACAGCATATATTGGAAAATTTTGAGGCTTTTCTTCACTGCTGACCATATACTTCATGAGTGTTTCCCTATAAAGTCTTTTTGGTTGCCCAAAAACAGAGATAGTGGCATATGACATGTCTAATTGCAGGGAGCCTTGGAGCTTGGCTCCCCATGATCTTGATAACAGCATCCCATATTTGGGTGGGATATCAGCGACTACAACATCCATTAGAATGGTTTTGTTGGGATATTGAACCAGGGACACACATAAATCTTTTATTAGGCCTAAACATTTGACTTGGCTGGAATCAAAAGAAAACAGGTCTTTGTATGGTCTTGTTATATCCAAGTTCAATCTTTCCATGACTGCTTTTGGCATAAGGTTGTGAGAGGCACCTGAGTCGAACATTGCATTATGCAGTACTTTATCATGAATATGCAAGCTGACATAAAAAGGTAAAACCCCTGTGACTACTGTTTTTCCATCTACCTCTGGGCCGAACAGTAATTCTGGAGTGTCATCTAGCACATTTACATCATCTTTGCTAGTAGTGAGTTGAAGGGATTTTTTGATCTGTTGTTTGTATATGTCATGCTTGGCTAGCTCTGAGAGAGGAATGGCTATCTTTAGCTTGCCAATCTCTGTGCCTAGGTCAAAAGGTTTGTCAATTTGGGTTTTAGGGTCACGGATACCAGCCTTTTCTTTGTTCATTAAATCTTCTTGTTGGATTTCATCTTGATTTTGAGATCTGCCCCTTTTACTCATGTTTTGAGGGGTAAAATTTGAATCAGGGTGAGAGGACGAAGTTGCCATGGGCTGTTGTAGTGGGGACAGCAGTTCAGTAACCTCCTCAACTACAATTTCTTCTGCAGGAAAGTTTATTTTGTCATTAGTTTCTGTGACCATGGTTTCTTTAGACCTCTGTTTATCATTTATCTTGTCGGGCTGGTTTACATTCACAGTCCTACTCCTGAGTTTATACTGTTTATGGACTTCATAGACAGCAGTATCATACCCTTGTTTAAAGTCAAAGGATTCTCCTGATTTAGTTTGGAATGTTTTGCTTTCATCCTCCTCATGGTCTTCTTGTGTTAAAAAGACATGGCTTTTACCATCCAAACCCATTAAGTTAATTTCAGGATCTTCATTGAGCTGGCTGTCTGTGGAAGTTTCTGCATAGTTTTCTTGAAAAGGGGGTCTAATATCTTGGTCAGCACTTGTTTTTCCTATGTTTGGGTTCTGAGTTCTCCTAAAATTCGGGTTTCTAGGAGGGTTACTTTGTGATGCCTCCCATGATGATTTTCTTTCCACTGATTCCACTCTTTCACCCAATCTCTTCATGCTGTTTAGTATTGCATCCAGCTTTTGATCAAAGCCTGAGGGCTCTTCTCTGAAGCCAGCCTTCTTTTCCAACTTTGCCCTGTTTCTTTTGGCAATTAGGTTAGCCTCTACAGTGACTGCAACCCTTTGAGCTTCTGCAAGGGTTGGAGGATCTCTTTCTTTCAACTGATAGGCCATATCAGAATCAAAACCGTCAGGGAAGTTATACAGGGCCAAATCAGGAGGGGGCCTTAAGTTCTGGGGGATAGCATTATATACATTGTTAAACCTAGCACAATATTCCAAAACTGTTTCTTGGGGACCTCTTTTAATAGTGTTATATTCACCGAGTATGTGGAGTGGATCTTTCTTCTTCTCCCATCTCTCAGTAAAAGCTTCGTAAAGCTGATCAGGTGTTGCAATGGAGTTTGCATTAAGGGATCTGAACCAAGTTCTAACATCCCCAGTTAAGCTTTGAACAAAAATTCTCATCCTGACACTGTTATCATCTATTTCATAGGTCTCAAAGTGGTCTTGCATCTTCTTAGCATGCTGGACAGCTGTCAAAGGGCCATGGGAGTCAAAAAATGAGATTTTGGTTTGGTAGTCTTGGGGTAGAGCTGGAGCATTAGCTGGTATCTGCAGAGGTGCATACCTGTTAGCCATGTTTATGAGGTTTAGAGGGTTAACAGGAGCAAATGGAACAACAGGGATTACAGGTGTGACAGGGTTAATGGTATGGGTAACAAGCGTGGAACTGGTTGAGAGCGTATGTGCAGATGGTGAAGATGGGAGAGGAGGGCTTTGAGGTGTTGATGATGAACTAGGGGAACTAGTGGTGGATCGGAAAAGAACTTTGCAAGGAGTAGGAATAAGGATAGGTCGATCTGAACTTCTGTCTGAATCAGCAGGCTTCTCCTGCTTTTGCTGTCTCCTAATGTTCTTTGGAATGATATTTGGATTATCAACAATGATAGGTTGATTAGGGTCAGGATTTGCCCTAGTGTGCCTTGGGTTTCTTTTGGGAGCCAGCTTCTAATTTCTTTTGAATTTGTACCGGAAGCTGCTATATATGCAAGGACTGGATGAAAATTTTGGAATGGCTATATATGTTCCAAAGCTAGGATGAAGATTCCCCAATTAGCTCTTCCCTAAAGCTGTCCCTGTATTACAGAAACAGTCCTAAGGCCTCTTGGCTAATTTCAGGCTTGATGGTAGCTTTGGAAGATAGATAGTAATGGAAAAATCTTTAAGAAGTTCCCCAGTGGAGTCGCCAATTATGTTAACACCCAGGTTGTTCCCTATGACTCCCAAGGGAATACGGCCGGGGTAACCACTAACCAATCTTTTGATCACTGTTTCTAGCCAAACTGTGATCAGAGAGGGCTCTCTCTTTATGATTTGTATCTGTTTATGATAGGGTTTTAGGCTAGGTATTATGCACAGGTTTTGTTTATGTTTTGGTTGAAGATTTTCTTTCAGGTCTTGTGATATAATGTTCAAAGAGTCAAATATCATTGGGCAATGGAGTCTATGGCTGTAGGTGTCTAGAATCCTTAAGGTGAACTGGTGGAACTTACAGGGCCATTTGGATACTTCATACAACAAAATTTTTGATTTATAACACAAACAGGTGAAAACACCAGTGAAAGCAATCAAGAATTTTCACTAAAGTATTTAAGTATTTCCACCAAACTAGGCATGAACAACGGATAGATGTCTCAGGGGCAAAACTTGAATCCCTGGGAATGTCTATCACTGCAAAAGATATAGTTTTAAAGTGCAGCAGTTAAGAATTACACTTCATTCACTGTATCTGAAGAAAACATGGATAATAGCTCAGTTTGAGTCCAGGGTAATCAGTGATTAAATCCTGGGACTATTCTTCTACTTTAGCTATTAAGTGTAAAACATTTAAACAATCAAAGAGAACAAAAGACTCGAAAACATGTAACACAGAGACTTAAGAAAGACTTATTGTTTTATGAAGCACTCTGGAATCCTGCAACGTTCACCATTCATCACAATGCATCAAGGCACGCCAAGCTTCGGAAATTCCATTCACCCTTTGTATTATTTCTCTGAGAATTTTACAGCAAATGAGATGCCCAAAATGAAAATAACAACAACCCCTTAAGCTTCTGCGAGGGGTGAATATATACTTGCGATTGTTTACAAAATATCTGAGTTCTAAGTTATCTCAGACTTAATATTCTCACCAACTTTTGAGATATTATTATCAGAAATTTATTACAGCATTGAATACAAAATAAAGGCGTCTTGATGTTCTGTCAGAAGATATTTTAGCCTTTGAGAGCTGCTGAGTCGGTTAAGATACTTTGATTAAATGCTGGAGAGCTCGACTTTTTGGCTTGTGCGCTGTATTTTGGGTCTGCTACCTTGTGATGGTGATTGCTGTTGTGGTGAGTAAATAGCCCTGCTGAGTTGGCTCAGCATCTGTCTCTTCCTTGTAGATTTTATCCACCAAAATTCTGCCTGTGCATGACTGTTCATATACTGGAGAAAAACTATTGCTACAGGTTCGGGCCTGATAAGATTACCTGTGTCAAATTCCTCCATTCTTCCTGTGTGGGCAATTGGTGTCTTATGATTGCCCCCAGAGTTTCATCTGCTTCTGTATACTTAAAGAAATTTGGTGGTGTATCAAACAGGTGATCAATTTCATTCATAATGAAAAACAGGTTATCCACCCTATCATACAAATTCTGCCCTGATGCTGGCCCTGTTTCTGCTGAGGTACTGGGCTGTTTTGCTATTTGTGCTGCAGCATGTGCATCAACCCTTTTGATGTAATTTTCCAGGGTAAGCAGCCTTCCTACACTGCTTAATATGCTGGGGAGGCCTCTGTTTTGTAATGCCACAAATCTGTCCAGGAATTTGTTGATCTCGGTCTGCATATCCTGTGTTCTTCTCTCCAGCGTTCCAACTAGGTTTCTCAGTGTCAAGACTCTTTTAGCTACTGAAATTGTTTCAGTCCTGTTAGTAATTCCTATTGTGGCCAGCTGAGAGCTTGTCTTGTTATTTAAAATATTGATCATTCTGCTGGCAGCATCTGGCATGTGGCCAAGGCTTGCTCTTGCTCTGTGTATTTCCTTGTTTGCCTTTGTGATGAGTGCTATTTGCTCATCCATAGTCTCAATATACTGCCACTGCTTGGTGATGGATCGACCAATGTTGCCCCAGAGGACTGCTTTTAATTCTGCTGTTACTTTTTCTAGTGCAAGCTCTTTTTCTAGTTCAGCTATTCTCTTTTTTAGAGCTTTTACCTCTCTTTCCTTTGCTGCCTCATTCTGCTTGCTTTTGTCAAATCTTTCATTCACTTTAGTCAAAGACCTTTTGACTTCATCAAGCTCTTTCATTTGGGATTCAAGAACTTGGATCTCAGCTTGCAGCCTCTGCATGTCCAGACTAGGAGTCTGCTCTGTTGTTGGCGTAGTTGTTGCTGTAGATGGTGCTGTAGATGGTGCTGTAGTTCCTGTCTGCTGAGGAGGAAGAGTAGTTGTTGGAGGAGTTTCTTCAAGATTGATTACTTCCGGAGGGGGCTGGGAAGTTTGGCCCTCTTCTCTCTGTTTCAATGCTGTCTGTAATGCTGCCTTTGCAGCTTCTGATTGTCCTAGCTGCTCCTGAGTCCGAACCAGCTCCTTGTACAGAGATATCATTAGATCTGTGGTATCCTTTTCTAGCCTTTGCTGAGCAACTTCATCTGTTTGAGGATGGATGGTGGCTGGGAGCTTGATTTTCTTTCTTAAGGCAGCCATGTCTTGATCCCTTATCTTTAACAGTTCTTGGATACCTTTAACATCTTTAGGATCATGTCCTATTTCTATAATTACCTCCTCCAAAGATTTGATTCTGTTATCCTTGGCTTGTGATGATGCTCTCTCCAATTCCAGCTGAGAGGCTGTATTATCAAGGCTGCTCTTCAATTTGTAGTTTTCCAATGTTTCATCTGCCAAGGAGGCATACACCATTTCACCAGTTTGTTTATGCAGTTCGATTTTATCCATAGGGTGTATGTCTTTAGCCATAACCTCCATGTTGGTTCTTAGATAATCCGAGGTAGATTGAGGATGCAGCGTTGTGGGCATGAAGTGACTCATGATCATCTTGCCTTCACTTACATCAAAGGCAGACATGAGTCTTTGCTGATTGGTAGGAGCCAGGTTCAGCAAATGATTGTACAGCTGTACTTTAATAGGATCACTTCTCCTCTTAATGTCAATAAATTGCTGTTTGATGCTTACTTGTCCTTCTTGTTGCTGGCTGGAGGAACTGACCTCTCCTCCCATAGCTCTATCATGTTCATGCTGGAATGAACTGGCTGACACTTCTCGGCTGGGTGGGCCCATGCCCATTGCTTGCCTCACTGCTATGTCATCCTCTGGAAAGTCATTTAGTCTTTGTCTTTTCTCTCCCCGATTGATGGATGAAGTCAGGGGAGTCTCTCTATCTCTTTTCCTGGTTAAGTCCTCCTTTTGTGGGGTTTGGAGGACCGAGGCATCAAAGTAGTTTCTGCCCTAGGAGGCACTATATTCTGAGCCTGTTGCTCAGTGGAACTAGGAGTGTCAATCACCCTTTCTTGCTGCAAGGGTTGCTGTTCCTTAAGTGGCACTTCTTCTTGCTGCTGCCCCTGTTCCTGCTGTTCCATCTCTTCTTGCTGTTGCACCAATGTCTCCACTTGCTCTTCTGTTAATGGAGGTGGCTGCTCCACCTGCTTCCCTTTATCTTTACTGGCTGTTTGTGGTGTTTTCCCGGCAGCTTGCTGCTGTGTTGTTGATGATGTAGTAGCTGCTCCAGGCCGCTTTTTGTATGAGAGGGGAACCTGTCCACAAGTTTCTAAGTCAGCTTCCTTTTGAATGTTTCTAGCTTCTCTTTCTAGAAGCTCTTCAACAGTTATTTCTTCTTCTAAGGTACCCTCTTCCCAGCTTAATGCATTGGCATACTGTTCAATCTCAGGTTGTCTCTTGTGTGCATAGCTACCCAATTTGTATTTTATCCTCCTGAGGGAGACAAAATGATTGGGGTCATAGGGTATCCATTCAAAACTAGTTTGCAGTCTGAGGCCTTCCAGGATAGTGTTTGCTCTTTCCATCCTCCTCTTTTCTATTATATAGGAAAGGACCCAGCTGGCTCCTCACCTTTAGCTGTGACTTCTTGTTCTTGCTCTGAAAATGGAGGTAGTCTGAGTTCCCAAACTGTCTGAAATATTCCAAGGCAAAAAGCCTCATGGGGACATACCTTGGCAACCTAAAAGGGGTCAACTCACAGCCATATATTCTGATGACTGTGTGGTTCTGGTAGAGGTACCAGTTACCAATGCTGTAGGATTTATTCAAATGGAGAATTCTTCTCATATCATCAGTTAGTCTAGGAGGAGGAGTACCATGCAATACTGTCATGACTGGATAAATGAATAAGTCAATAAACTCAGTGTATGTGTAAGGTGATACAGAGGTACGATGAAAAACAGAGGTCCAGAACACAACTGACCTTGGATTTCCCTGGGCATTGAGTTGCTTCAAAGGAAAAGAGAATGTGGCTGGCTGATAAAACAAGAAGAGGTGGTATATATATGAGGTGTACCTGAATAGTCTTTCCCTCTTCAAGTTCATAAACTGGTCATGGATTTTATCTGCAATGTATGTAGCATAATCATAATGCACAGCTGGGGGCTTACCAGGAGAGAATAGAGACAGCATTGCTACTATGGTTTCATCCACATCCTCCATTCCCTTGAATCCTAGGGCATAGCTGATCAAATCCACTAACATCCTGCCCAATTCATTCAAGTAATGATACCCAATAGGAAGAGTTCTGACAGATTCAGAGCCTGGTCTTACAAACAGCTGATTGATTTTAATGAGTTGGTCGCTTGACAGCTTGCTCCCTTTCTTTATCAAATTCTGAATATGGAGTGGGGTCAATTGCTTAGCAGTATGGAAGTGCAGCATTTCATTTATACTCTCTGGGGTGATGTGGAACAAAACTAAGCCTGAGGGGCTAATGACAGCTCTTCGGTTTGGGTCATAGCATTCCTGGCAGCTGTGTATCAACTCTGGCATAGGATTTACCTGGGGGAGGTTGTAGATTGGCAGGTTTGAGTCCCAAATCCCCAAGATGTCTGCTCCACTCAGGTGCTGGGCTTTCAACTCATTCAGCATCTGGATATTATACTTGGAGCCCATAAGAAACCAGTCCAGCATTTGATAATCCATATCTCCCAGGGCTTTCCACTCCAATTCCTGGTGAGGGGCATTGAGGGGCTTGATGTTGAGAGCAATGGGAGTCTCCATGATCTTCTTCAAAGTTCAACAATTGCAGGTGGTTGGTTTAATGGAAGCAACACAGAATAGAAGTGATTTTCTGTAAAAACAGTTTGTATCTCAGGTACCAGAGGAGGAATTTACACAACAGCAGTTGAAATACTGTTTGTTTTAGGAGCAGGGCTTCTCTATGGTCTCACTGTGTCCTCTTTTAGCGGGAGAATTGAGTTTGACAAGAAATTTGCCGGGAATACACAGTGAATGATGCTTTTGAGCGAAATTGCAGGTATTAAGGCTCGGCTGATGTTTTTGGACTTCACAGTTGCAAATGTGGATGTGCAGAGGGAAATGGCCGGTGAAAATATAATTTTTATGGTCTCCTTAGCCCTCTGAGTGACTTTAATTTCAATAACAGGCGTATGGAGGGCAGCAAGTGGTAAATACCTGTTAATTGACGAACAGAAGTCGCATGGGCGCGCAGGGTTGGAGCTGTGGAGGTCGCCTCGGTCAATCGAGCAGGTTGGCGAAAATTTGGACGTAAACAGGCATGCAGAGCCGAAATAGCGACAGGAGTAAAAAGTGAGAAAAAACACGGTTTTTTGGGTTAATATGGACCTTTTTACCATTTTGGCGCTTTTTAGTGATGACGTCAGCATGACGTCATTGGTGGGCCAAAGTGAGGTGACGTCAGCTGACGTCATCGGGTGACGTGGCAGTACACTGTTGGTCCATGGGGGCGATGAGGTGGCAGCCATGTCAGCGGCCAGGTGGACGAATAACAGGGGCGAGGACAAGCGGATATGACGTGGCGAAGCATTAGTGGAAGACAGTTGGCGGTTAGGACCGTAGCGGTTACGGTTAGGGCTAGCCGCTACGGTCTCTCGGGGCGGTTTAGGTACGGTCTCAGAACTGTCAGACCCGGCTCCGAGAGCCTTCATCGCGCGACACGTGGAGTGGCCCTGACGTGACGCAACGTCACTTTCTCGGGCGGTAAAGGACGGCTGCGGGGGCTGCTCCGATATCATCGTGGATCGTCGGATCTTCGGGCCTTGATCCGACGGTGGGCGGAGCAACAACATGCTCGGGTGATATGTGGGCGGAAAACTTTGGGTTGCGGGTTTTTTAATGGTTTTTTCAATGTTTTTCATAAAATCAAACTGCGCGCTAACCCTTTGGAAATGCGCCAGAGGCGGGTTTTTTGACTTTGGGTAATTCTTGCAAAGGTTTTAAGGGTAAAAGAGGGTTTACAAGGGTTTTTCAATGCAAATGGTGGTTTGAAGAGCAAGTTGGCTTGTAGCAAGGGGGAATGGGATGTGATAGGTTCACCAAGGTGACCAGAGGTCACTTTGGTTCCTTTTGAAGAACATATGGCTATAATGCCAAGGGGAGGAGTATTTATAAGATTTTGGGGCTTTATACACCATAGTGTTAGTATTATTAGGGGAAGGGTAAGATAAGGGAGCTATATAGTAGAATTAGAGGTTAATATGAATGAGGGGAGCAAATGAAGGGGATTTTACTGAGTTTATCTGAAATTGATTTAGTTTTGAGAGTAGATCAAAATGAAAAGATCTTAGACAAGAAATGTGGCTTCTGAATGAACTAGAACCACCATAAAACCATGATCTTTCTCCATAAATCTCAGCTGAAAAGGGAATGTTAATAATGAAATGAAGGGGGAAAGGGAGGTTAGTCATGCTCCTTGCTGCAATTTGATGGAATTAACCACTTTGTCCATTGATAGATTTTGCCTTGGCAAAACACCTCTTGACATATGTGTAATGGTGAAAATACCCTTTCTGCAACCACAACTGCTTACCCAGCTATTTTCCTAGCATTTTTTGTTTCTCCTTAGAGGGTGCACTTGGACTTGCAAACCCTTACTTGCCTTTTCTTTTCTTTGGCTTTTTCTTTACTCTTTTCTATCTACTTCTAGCCTTATCTCTTCCAAGGTCCCAGATTAAACTGTTGGGAACCTTTACTTCTCTACCTAAACTACTTGTCTGCCAAGATTGAACAGTTTGGACAGACTCCTTTCTCTATTCTAAAACAGAAAATTTAAATATGGCATGACCCAGTTTAAACTGTTGGATCATCCATCAAAATTGGAATAAGGTCATCAACATTGAAACACTTTACACACCTTCTGTTCTTTAGGAAATATGGGATGCTTGTGATACCAAAGCAGAGTATATTTGGACTTTCCTTTGACAATCATGAAATATGAAACCTATTGGTATAGGTATCCAACAGTGGCTCCACATGGGGATGGTTTTTCTTTTGAAAGACCAAGAAACAGCAGGTCAGATTGCCTTGTCTTGACTGCCATCTCAATCTTTGAAATTTCGCTGCATTGATGTGTCAAAACTGTGTGCTACCTTTTTGAAAGACCTCTGATCCTATTTGCATCTTGCTGGTTGGTGAATCACTTGGAAAACTGCATTTTTACAATCTAAAATAGAAATAATATTACATCTGCATATATACAAGGGAAACTGATGTTGCAGTCATGGGAAATAGTCAAATAATGCTTCAGCATCCTGCCATTGACAGGACCCTCATCCAAGTCAGTTTCAGTCAGACTTTTGAAGGAAGTAGGTGTTGTTAACCTTGTACTGCTTGGACAGTAAATGGTCCTCTTCCATAAAGAGTCAAACTTTCCATGTTTTCCTTTCTCTTCTCTTCTTGCATCCCACTTTAAGACTTTGTCCCCCACATTGAAATCTTCTGCTTTGGTTCTTCTATCAAAGGCTTTTTTCAATTTTTCTTGCAATATCTGCACTCTGCTGAAGACTTGTTCTCTAGTTTGCTGTAAACAGATTATCTGATTGATCCTCCTTTGCATATCATTTGGCTCTGCTTGGCTCTCTTGCAGAAGCTTCATAACCGGCACTCCTAGTGATGAAGGAAATTTGGCTTCCAATCCATAGACTAACTCATATGGGCTGGTCCCAATTGATCTTTTTGTTGTTAGTCTATCTGCCCATAAAGCATTTACTAGTTTCTTATGCCAGTTCTTTTTGTTTTCCTTCCAGCACTTTTTTATGATGTTTATTAAACTTTTGTTTGATGATTCAGCAAGGCCATTTCCTTGAGGATAGTAAGCTGTAGAATGGCCCAAAGTAATGTGAAATTTATGCAGAAGTTCACCATTTTCTTGGATCTGAAAGCAGCAGCATTGTCTGTTATTATCTTGTCTGGACAGCCAAATCTAGCCAGTATATTGTTTTCCAAAAACTGAATAATTACTGAATCATTTGCTTGTTGCATGGGGCAGCTTCAATCCACTTGGTGAAGTAGTCTGTTGCTGTTAAAATCCATCTGTGTTGTCCTGAAGATGAGGGATGAATTTCCCCAATGAAATCCAAGCCCCATTGTTTGAAAGGTCTTTCTGTTGCAATGGGCTTAAAGGAAGTGGCAGCAACTGTCTTTTGCCTTCAAACAGTTGGCATTTGTGGCATGAGGTTGTGAATTTCTTAACATCAGAGAACATGGTGGGCCAGTAATAACCAGCCCTCAATATCTTGTCCACAGTGGACTTCCAGTACAAATGTCCACCACAGTCTCCAGCATGGGAAATCTTGCATGATTTTGTTAGTTTCATTCTCTATTAGACAGTGCAGCAAGATACCTTCATGGTTTTTCCAAAGTAGATTTCATCCATCACACAAAATCTAGATGTTTTCATTTTTAGGAACCTACACTTAGTTCTGGACAGTCCTGGGGGAGCACACAGGTTTTGTAACACATAACAGATGTCAGAGTACCAAGGAGATTGTTCAAAGGCTACATTGATCTTTGGAGTCGCCAGCTCTGTTTCACTGTCAGTTGGTTAATATCTAAGGCTTGGAAATTTGCTTCTGTCATTAATTTGGCCAAACCTTGCCCTTTTATCAGTTTGTAGGTTTTATTTCTATGTCAATTCTTAGTATTATTGGCAATCCATTTTCCTCTTCTGCCCTCAAGTTTTCTTGGGTGAGAATGTCTTTGGACAATAGGACTTGGTACATAAGCCACACATGGGAGTAAAGGATGTAAATCCTAAAGTCTTTAATAGCTTTTGATCAAAGCATA